>CCYA01000270.1:594264-607494 GCA_900000165.1 Ceraceosorus bombacis
CTTCAGGTCTGGAACGAACTGCAGAGCTAGCTCGTCATCATTGCGCGTTGGCTTCGCAGGCTCTATCCATCTTTCCGCCCAGCGAGGCCAGAGATGCGCTCGAATCGCTAAATCAGAGCGTGCTCACGAGGGTGAAGTAGACGCTGGGTAGACCAATCATTTGAGCGCGATGCCAGCTGCTAGACGTTTATAGAAAGCTGCGAATGTCACCCGATGCGATGAAACGGAATGTCCCACAATCACAATGCGCATCAATTACTGCCACTTGCAGGAGCCGCGTCAGATGCGTGCGTATGACTCGCAACATCTGTCGGCCTTTGATCGCCAGAGATGGCGGGGCTGGAAGCCTCTGGCTTGCTTGACTTTCGTGCCCCGGCGGCATGCGCTGCCCATTCAAGTGCGAGTTGCGTGTTCACGAAGCTGCGCGTTGCACAGTGTGAGCTAGCTGGGCGACGGTGTGCGTGGTGTACTGGACTACCGGTACGGTGCGGTAAAGCCTCCACATGCACGCCCACGATATGGACCTGGCGCGCGCGCCCTTCGCGGTCCGGTCCTTTGGCAGAACGACGTCGCGCCGTGATTACCTGAGCCCAGCGGAACGCAGCGGGATTGGAGATTGAGCATCGTAGGTTCGACATCTCTTTGCACCACCCTCATCTCTATCCGCCTTGCCCCATTGTCATCACTCTGGTGTGCCATGCTGATTGGACGTTTGGGTGGACCGCGCGCACTTGTACCGCCTTTGAACCACCTGCCACGCTTGCCTCTTCACGCACGAGCTTTTCACCTCGAATCGAGCCGCATCCTCGCTCGACCCACGCTCCGATCAGGCCTCTCGGAACCGAGAAGCAGCGCGAACATCAGCAGAATTAGCAGCGGCATCGGAAGCATGTCTTCGAAAGATGCCAAGGTGCTGAGGAGCAGACCGATGGATGATTCGGAGGCCAAGTGGGTCGGATTAAGAGCTATCGAGTGGGTGGATCAGGAGGGAAGGGAGAGAAAGTGGGAGAGCGCCGATAGGAAGACCAGAAAGGGAGAGGTGGATGGTGAGTCCGAGATTGCGGTTGCGATTGCGATGAGGGTGCAGTGTTGCCCCCTTGAGCAGCGCATACATTGAAGTCCTTCTTCGCCCGCGCATGAGCTGACCCCCCAGCGCTCCTGCTTTGTGGTTCATCACATCCTAGCCGTAGCCATATGCGCCATCATTCATCGTCCCTCTTCCGAAACTCATGTCCTTTTGATCTCGCAGTTCAGACCGCCCGTTGCAGCTTCGGTCATCGAAATGCCAGCAGGTCTGGTAGATGCTGGTGAAGAGGGCGATGAAGGAGCTCAGAAAGCTGCTCTTAGGGAGTTGGAGGAGGAGACGGGATACGGCACCACGAAGCAAGGCGGATCGGTCGATGTGGTAGAGACCAGCACCATCATGGTCAATGATCCCGTGAGTAACCTTGGACTCCCCTGCAGCTCAGTCGATACGAGAAACTGCATTCTTGCTCGGCGTTGAGTCGGACGAGCTGAAAAATTGCTCTTATCATCATCCGATTAGGGGCTCTCTGGCGCGAACATGAAGCTGTGCGTTGTGCGCATACATCTGTCGGACGATTCGGAAGAGCCGGTAGCCAAGCCAGAAGAAGGCGAATTCATCGAAAAGCATCTCGTCCCAGTCAAGGGCCTCTACAAGACGCTCAAAGGTGAGTCAGAATTGCCAAACGCGGCACGAGTTGCTTGCCGCAAAGTGGAGAACTGCACATTCACAGGGCTGACTCAAGGGCCGGCTGCACTCCGTACGTCTGGCAGACTTCCAAGCCAAGGGCTTCGCGGTCGATGCTAGACTAGCTCACCTTGCTGTGGGTCTGGAGTTGGGTCTGGGTGGACTGGTAAAGGGTAGCAAGATTTGATTCCTCCTTCGCAGATGCGCTTCGACGTGCAGAGGGCGGCGGTGCCGATCGTTTGCAGCTTGTGTATTCGAAAGCAAGTCTGAAAGACGCACAATGCGCGTACAATGGAAATGCAAGTGTAGAACAACAAAGGCGATCAAGAGTTGGGGGCCGATCAAGGGGTATCGTCACAATCTAGCTTTAGTACCCGTCTTGCCTTTGGGGCGTTCTGCTGCGGCCTTTGCGCGGACAAGGCGCTCCTCGCGCCTGAGAGCATCGCAGTCCCTCGCATTCGTCTCGTCCCACGTTCGCAAGTCGCCCAAAGCAGGATCCACTGTGCTGAGACCTTCGAGGGCGTATTTGAGAAAGACTTGCCAGATGCTGTCTTCCCTTCCCAGCAGCTCCATAGGTTCCGAAGCAGCATCCGCGTCTGCGCCTTCTCCTCTCGCCACCTCCTCGGGCAATTCCTTGGGCTCATAAGCTTCTCCTCCCCTCACTGCTCTCTCTGCACCATCATCGTCGTCGTCGTCGTCGTCTTCCTCCTCTACGCTGCTTTTGCCCATGTCACTGCTGCTGCTGCCCTCTCCGCTGCTGTCTGCTTTGCCTGTGATCACACTTCGAGGACTGCCCGTCTTGTTTGGCAATCGAGGACCTGATGGTCTGAAACACGTCACGTGGCCGCACTTTGGCCAGCCTTTGAGCTTGGGCGGGTCGATGAACAGCGTCTTTGTCCTGGAACCCTTGCCGCAGAGCAAAGAGGCGTGCTGATGCATCATGTGTCTGAAGACGACGGCGTGGCAGGTGGCAGCCATGAGCGACTATGCAACGACTGGCTACACGCACGTTGAGGATGCAAGACGCTGATCGCGACTACGACTACGACTACGACTACGACTGCCACTGCCACTGCCACTGCCACTGCTCACCTTGAAATCGTCTCGTCGTCGCTGAAGGAAAAGTAGATCCAATCGAACATGCGCACATTTTCCTTTGCCCTCTGCTCATCCTCTGGCACGTGCAACGAGAAGAGGGGATGCGCTGATGAACCGTGGCGGTGCAAAAGAAAGGGCAGCAAGCAGCAATGCGAGCGTCAGTCAGATCTGCAGCTGAGGAGTGACTCGCGAGGTGCAAGAAATCGAGCCCCCAACCGACCGACTCACTGAACCAGTCGATCCAGTCCTTGCCTGGTCCGTAGGGAATGTCGTATCCCAGACCCAAGCTGCTGGATCTGAACAGCCGATCAGTCTCGATGGGCTTGATGATCACCTCATTGAAACCGAACAGCGACTCTTCTGGCTCGGCGTGGTTTCGCCAGTGCGCATTGCCGCCATTGACATCGGCGAAGCGAATGGGGACGCCAAAGGATTGCAGCATGCGAGGTTCCAGGACGCTTGTTTGGAGGAGAGAGAGAGAGGGAGAGGGAGAGACGGTCCGCGAGGGCGGGTGAGTTGAAGCACGCGGCGTATGAGCTTCGCCGGTCCACAACGCACTCAGGACCGCTCGGACCGCGAGGGGAGGCTGCGTGCATGGCCTGACACTCACGTCATCAGGTGGCCGCCCAGACTGTTGCCAAAGAAGCACATTGGCGCCCGAGGATGAGCGTCGTGGGCAAATCTAGCCACAGCAGCCAAATCCTCTCTTCCCCACGTCCTGATCAATCCGATCTCATCCGGCGCCGACCTGATGGCCTGTTCGAACACTTGCGCATACTCCTCCTCATCCTCTGCCCCTTCCAACTTGTCCAACCACTGCTTTGGGAAAGAGTTGCCGCTGTACCTAAAGTCGAACGTGAAGGCGCACAGCCCCTGCATGGCCAGCCAACAGGCGAAGTCGTGGTAGAACCTCGCTTGCACTCCCGTCGCATTCACCATCACCACCACCGCCCTCACTTCCTGTCCATCCGTCTGGCCCACCGCGCTTGATCCTGGCGGAGGCTCGAAGCGATGAGCGGCTAATGGAAAGTCGTCCGCTGCAGGCACCACCACAGCTTGTGGCACGACGCCAAAGGCGTTCATTCTGCCCTTTAAGGAGGATTCCGACATTGTGGGAGGGGTGATCGCGTGAGTAGGGGGCTCGGAAGGCGATCTGGCAGAATGAAGCGGTGAAGGTGGGGAAGGGAAGGGGGAGGAGGAAGAGGGGCGGGTTGGCCGCGTACCGATTGCTGATCGCGTTGCTACGTTCTTCTAAGGTCACAAAGCGCGGCGTGATCAAAGGGGTGAATGGGAGATACCAGCGCGGTGCGAGTCGCGAGTCGCAGTCAATCACGAGTTGCATCGTGAGTGCAAGCGCAAGTTCAACATTCACGATTCAACATTCAGTGATTGTGATACACGATTCGTTGCAGCGATGAATTCCGATATCGTATCGCCTCCGCTTTCTCCGCATCGCGACCCCATATCGCTTAATTGGCGTCGCTCGGCTCAGAGAAGGCCCGATCGTGAATCGATGATGATCACAATAAGCAATAAGTTGACCAGCATCAAGGTGCAAGGCTCAGAACGCAACGTTTCAATCACAGATTTGAATACAAGCGAGCTCGGCTCCGCACGTCGTTTTGAATCCCGGTGCCGGCGCGCGCGTGCAATGCAGTCACGTGAACCACCCCAAATCACAACTCTGCTGAATGGTGCATTCAAGATTCGTGACTTTCGTGAGTTCAGGACAGACCCACGAAACAGGGCTTGCGCAAAGGAAGCGGCGTCAAAGTGTAGCGCGGAGATACGGACTCGCGAATCACGGCGATCTCGGTCTAGCGACACAGCTAATGGTGCAATATCGACCAGTCGCTGGAGCCCGTCCCAGGACCGCTCATATCCTCCTCGCGCCTTTCCGAACTGGCTTCGAGCACCGGTGAACAGCGGTGCCTTTGCGGAAGCCTGGCAAATGTCATCCGATGCTCGCGCACAGCTATAATCGAACAAGAAGCTCGGCTTCCCTTTCTTAGTCAGACCGTGCGCTCAACTTGGTCTGAAAGAAGGAAAAGCAGGAAATTCCGACGTGGAGGTAGTCGACTCGAGGTGATGCTCATGAACTTTTCGTCCGAACGGCCTCGTTGTGCTGCTCAGCATCGGGCTGAAAGGTTCGTGCTGGTCGCGAGGTGTCGTGACTGGCTTGCTGCCCAGGCGCAGCTCCAGGTCTGGACCATTGTCCGCCGACCCTTCCATCGGTATTGCCGGACGAGTCCCGCTGCTCCGGAAACGCGCTACGCCGGTCCTAAAAGAACCAAGGCGGAGTCTCGTATCGATTCGAGGAAGCCCCTCCGGTCTTTGGCGTGACGGTGTAGATGGATCTTTCAGTGGCTCGTTGTGCCTTCGAGTCGTAGGGGTCACGTTTGAAGCATGATCCTTGTTGCTAGATTTGAGGCCCGGTCCACTGCTACCACCCAAAAGCCTCTCGGGAATTGTCGAGACTCTATTGGCGCCATCGATCTGATCGGGTGCTGTAGCGGCACCTGTTCTTTGCCGCTTGCCCTGGCCCTCAGGGATTTCTCGCTCGAGCGACGCGTCCTTGCTGCCGGCCTTATAAGCTTCATTTGGCGCCGTACGGTGGTTTCGGCTCGGTTGACGGATGTTCGACAGTCGTCCGTAGTAATCGTTCTGGTGTAGGTAGGCCACCGAGCCTGTGTCGTGGAATGTCTGAGGAGACACCTCGGCCTGCCTGCTAGACTCCGGCTGATCAGCGCTCCTCGGCATCGACTGGTCCCTCTTTTGGCCTTCAGTATGAGAGCCTTCAGCTAAAGATGCAGTGATGGGCCGGCGATGGGGGCGCCCGAGGTCTCCAAGCGGTTTGCGCCAGTCAGCTGGCTCACGATTGCCAGAGTATTGTTTGGTCCTGTCGATCACTCGTCCGAATCTCGCCCTGGAATCCTGCTTGTAGTGCTTCGAGTCTCGCGGATGCTCGGGTAGTAGCGAGCCGTGCGCATCCATGAGTGTCGTGTCAACAGTATCGACAGGATAAGGACGCAAGCCATGAAGATACACCTTCCGCGCTTCTTTTAGAGGTCCGTGGGGTTGAAATTGAGCTCCGTCTGGCCGAAAGAGCGTCAATCTACTTTGGCGACCGCCGCTTATGAACGAGGCATGATCGGGAAGAGGGACAATGTGAGTCGTCTCATGTCCCTTCACTACGCCCGAAGGCACAAGCCTGTTCTCCTTAGTCCATGCAGTCGCAGTGAGGAAAGTGCGGTCAGATATTTCATTTGGAGGCCGGAATCCGGTTTGAACCTGAAAGGCAATCTGGTCAGCATCACTGTGCTGCACCACGCCGCACCGCTCACAAACTCACAATCATCCTATGCACAACGTGATCTTTATCTTTTTCAAGGTAAGCATTGATAGCTTTCACTGCAGCTCTTTGGTGCGTTCCGTTCTTTATTACTTCGAGCTGTATTATAGTTCGCTTCTTCAGCATCCGTTTCCTGACAGCACTGCTGATGTCCAAGGACCTGAGCTGAAGTCGAGCAGCGTCCAAGCCCGTTCGAGACACGTTGGACGCTCTTCGTTCTCTGGTTGCGCCGCTCGGAAACGTATTCGAAGAGGGCTCAGGTGAGATGTGATACGGAGCAGAGTGTGTCGAGCTTGAGCTGAAAACTCCAAATGTTTCCAGCGACGCTTGTCGTGGCGGAATCCAGCTGGAGCGATGCACCGTGATACGAGGCCGCTTTGCAGCGCGAAGCGATTCTTGTTGCGAGCTAGGCGTACGGAAAGCGGAATGTAGCCTGGACTCGCCATCGAGCGAAGCAATGTCCTGTTTGCGCTCATGAGCTCCTGCCTCTGGCAGCCCATGCACGTCATGCTCGCTAGCAGGATTGTGAATCTTCTGGGTAAACAATGTGCTGTGACTCTGCGAATGGGTGTGGCCGATCCGTGTGGGTGACACTGTGCCATCCTGCGAGCCACTGCCTGCACGGCCGGGCGCTGGCTGACGAGAGCCATCACCTGCCAAGAGTGTCGCGTATGCCCTCAGATGGTCAACATCCATGTCGTTCGAGCCGGCAGGTGACGTAATTCGGCTTCGTCGACGCGTGACCTGAGCGCAACGGGAGCCTTGTGGTCAGCAAGTGGACGCATCTTCCAAGGAACAGCAAGACTCACATCTGTGCCGCGCACGGCTTCGGCAAAGACACGAAGTTGCTTCGCCAGGCTTTCATCGACTCTAGGCCCTCCTGCCGGTCTTTCTGGGATGGTGGGCCACGCATTCGCGTGATCATCATTCCAGACGTAGGATTCAGCGTTTGGCGTGTGTTTGCTATCAAGATGATTAGGCAACGACCTCAGGAGCTGATGAACGTGAAGATGCGGAGGCTATCAGTATACATTTGTGCGCCTTGCCGAAACAGGCCCGCAATTCGCGCTTGCTCACCTCGACTTTCTTCACATTGCGGCCGGTTTCCCCTTGCAAATGTTCCATCAGCGAAGCTTCGTTGGCAGAGAGGATCCCTCTACGAAAGACGATGCCTTGCTCATGGAAAGACAAAGGCAGGGCTCCCCTCTGGAAGCTGGTGCCTCGCTCACGCAAGCGATGTGTTACATGGCTGAGCATGCGCGGATGCGCAAAGCCGTGGATTAGGAGGCATGCGAGAAGGACAGAGGCGATGCACAGCAAAGCCAGACTTTTGATGGTGTGGTTCATTTCACTTGCGGTCGCCAGTCCGTCCGCTTTCAAGCGGAGCAGAAGAGCAGCGCGGCGAAATGGAGCGGCTCGAAAAGCCAGTACCCGTCAGGGCAGCTTGTGGAAGCGAAAATAAAAGAGGTTTCTGTGCCGCCGGCGGCGATCAAGGGGTGAGGTTCACGCTTTCGAGGACCTTTAGAAGCGACTTGATATAGGTGAGGTGCCAAGGAAGTGACTGCTCCCACCTGCGGGCGAGAAGCTGAGACCATCAGTGCGACTTTGACCAAGCCAAAGCGAGGATACGAGACCGTTTGACAGTAAGGGCACTTAGTGGTGGCGAATCCTGCCACCAGCTTTGCGGATTCTGTCGCCACCCAGGGCATGAGTGCACGCCCAGTAGCCTGTACCTTCGGGAGCAAATTCGGCCTTGGAAAGCGCCCGAGCCGCACTTTGCGCTCAACGGAGCATCATCAATCTGCGCTTAAGCCACCCCTGTGTCTCCGATCCATTTCCGAGGAGCGGCTCCAGTTTCTATGGGTTGTCTCAGGCCACACAAGCACGTCCTAGCTAGGCGTCCGGACTCTCAATTCGCCACTCACTGTACGTCTATTCGCTTTTTGGTGTGAGGTCTTTAGGGCAATGACATGTGATTTATCTATGTGCCGGCGCAGAAGGCGAGCATCGGTACGGAGGCATCTCAGTGGGAGACGACTTTCTGAGTCGTGCGCATCGCCTGACATTGTGGGAATCTGAATCAGATTTATGGAACACGGTGGCCGTCGTGGTCGCGAAACTGCCAGAAGCAAATGTCCAGATGGGAATGACGTGGAGAAGAGAAAATTTTCGGATGTCCAGGACGCAATTACATACGCAAGAAGCGAGGCCACATGCCCCCGCTCTTTCGACCACCTTCTCGGCCCTCTGCTCCATCGTCCTGTCCAGCTTCGGGCTGTTCCGGACCCTGCTCAGCGTCTCTCAGGCGACTTCTCCGGGGAGAGCTGGTAGACTGTTCCGGAAATGACGCTTCCAGAGGGCCCCATTCTGGTAGGACAGGCCGCGTGCCAGCAGCTGTTTCTGATTGGCCCGGTGGGAAGGCCTCGGCTCGTGAACGTTCGAGATGAGCAGCGGCTTCGGCAGCACGCATGCTCGCCGACGCCACACGTGGGGATTCGCGCCATGACAATGAACCGGTCTGACCTATAGCGGCCCCTCCCTGCAGGGCTTGCAAAGTTGGTGACGAAGTGGTGGTGGTAAGCGTGGGTTGGGCCGCTGGAGACGCGCCGGGCATCAAGCTGCGCGGCGGTGCCCGCGGGGTGCGGCCCATGTCAGAAGATGACTGCGGCGAATGTGAGGTTCCGCCTTGTTGTTGCTGCTGCTGTTGGTCGAGCTCACGCTGCGCCTGACGCATAGCCGCTGCCCCCAGCGATGAGCTAGGGTAGTGCCCATACAGATCTTGGTACGGGCCAACGCTCGAGATGCTGTCTCGCTCTTCAGCTGCCCCGACCTCTCGCACGCTGTCAAGTCGGCGTAGACCTTCTTCTCCTTCGCCACCATCCCAGCTTCCGCTACGACGTCGCTTTCTTTCCCCACTGCCACTACCGCTGCCGCTGCCGCTCAGTGCTCCGGAAGCCGGCAGCACGCTGCTTCCGCCGCCAGCCGTTGCACGACTACTTTGCCCGTCACTCGCGTATTCTTGCGAGTCAGGACCGACAGATGGGGAGCGCGCGTAGTCTGTCTCTGTTCGGCGAGAGTTCGCTCTGCTAGCCCCGCCGCTGGACATTGTCCCGCCTCGGGTGCTGATAGTGCTTCCACGCGCCAAATGACTTGGACTGTAGCTCGCAGCGCCGGTACTTCCGCTGCCTTCGCTTAGCCCGGTGCGGCGACTGCTGCTTCCTCCGCTGCGGCTGCCACTACGACTAGAGTCCGGCTCGCTCGACGTCACGTGCGTGCGGTTGCTCAGACTGTCGATGCCCGTGCTTGTGGTCATGGCAGAACGTCTTGAGCCTGCAGGTCCTGTGCGACTTCTGGACGAGTTGGTCTGGCCTGATGTGTCCGAAATACTAGCACTGTAGCCACCTGCAGAGCGCTGACTTGAGTGCAGACTCGGCGCACTGGCAATCGCAGTTTCGAGTGGCAGCGTCGGCTCTTGCTCAGTAGCCGAAGGCTGACCGTTGCGTGAATCGGACGTACCACCAGAGCCGCTGGATGCTTCGCGAGAATTGGAGACGGTTTGGGGTGACGAGCCTTGCCCGCTGTTCTGACCGTGTCCCAGCGTACTGGCGCGATGGACACTTGCGCGAAGGCTGTGCACGTCTGCCGCCAGACCCGGGTCAGAAGTCTGGGCAGGTTCATGTCGAGCGCCATGGCGCTGCGGCGATGCCGGGGAGAAGTCTGGGTCGTGGTTCGGCGTCTCGCGCTCGGCGCTTGAAGGTGGTGCTGTGTTGCCCATGGTCAGACGACGCCAGCCGGCTGCCAGACCTCCAAAGATTCCACCGGTAGCTGCCGCACTTGCATACGGGTCGGGCGCATCGCTTGCTGGCTCCCCTGATTCTGGCCTGATCGCACGCGTGTCCTCGAAAGGGTTCTCGGAATCGTCGATTTCGTCGTCTGTCTCTCGTGTCCAGCCAGAAGGTCCTCCAAGTCTGCTCGGCGCACCTCCGGTGGAACCTAAGCTTCGCATGCTTCTGGGTTGACCGAGAGTACCTCGTGGTGAGCCAGGGGGAGTGTAAAAGCTAGCAGCTCCACCCGCTGTTCCCAAAGCAGCGCCAGCCTCTTCAGACGGGGCATTTTGTTGACTACTCTGACCTCGCGAACCGAACTGGGACGCGCTGCCTCCGCTACCAGAGCCTGATGCCAAAGAGTGAAGAGCCGATCCACCGCCAGCACTGCCTTCTCCAAATTCGCCAACGGAACGGATGGTGGATAGACGTCCATGAGCGCCATATCCAGCAGCGGGAGGAGCGTAAGGTGACAAATGCGCGGTGCTTTGCGAGGATGATCCACTTGCATCAGTCTGAGCGCCACTTGCTCCTGGGCCTAGCAGAGGTGTGTTATGGCTGATGAAGCGGCTATGACGATCTGCCTCGTCCCGAGTCGCGGCGACTTCTGCCGAATTGCGCTCGGGGTAAGCACCACGGGAGTAGGTGCTGCCCCCGCTATCCCTGTGTCCAGCAGCAAGAGCGCCTAGGCCAGCGCCGGCTGCTACAGCACCGAGTAGCGCTGGGGCACGTGTTGCACCTTCAGCGTCGCTCTTCAGCTGCTCCGCGCCCGTCATTCCCAGATCGCCTTCGCCAAATCCTGCATGGAAAGATGGGATGCGTGGCTTCCCCTCGACATCTCCCTCAGACCCGGCGGTGATGGCTCCAGCCGCCGCTCCAGGAGCAAGATTGCCATATGTCGTGACGCCGGGTCGCTCTCTAGGAGCGCGCGGGGGAGGTGGCAAACTCGTTACGGTGGAGGGTGAGCCCTGGACGGTGCGCGTTCCGGTCGAATTGCTGCTGGTGCCACCGCCACCTCCCCGCGAGCTTGGGGTGCCTCTGGATCGTGAGCCGCTGCCACTGTTGTTGCTGCTCGAGTGATTGCCGGACTGCGAGCCGGATGTGTAGCCACCTCCGCCATAACTGTCCGAATTACGACGGTGCGTGTTGCCAGCCGATGTGGCACCTGCACCTGCCCCTGCAAGTCCCGCCGCGGCATACTGAGCTGATGGCGTACCCCACAGGTTACCACCGCTTCCAGAAGTGGATCCGGCGGAGAGGCTCGACGTCATCCCCTTGCGGACGTTTGTTGGACTTCCGACATCTTGGCCACTCTCGTCGTATTGAGGGTCCATCAGGCCTTGCTTCTCTGGGTCGGACTTAGGATCGCCACCTCGCCCACGGCTTGCCGCGGCCGCCGCAGCGAGCCCTCCAGCACCTGCACCGAGGACGCCAGCGTTGGATGCCCAATCCGAGTCCTGCGTCATGTCCCCTTCGCCGTCGCCTTCGCCCCACGCGGCGCCGCCACGACCAACTTGAGACATGTCACGCTCTGCGGGTGGCACATTTGCGTAGTCCATCAGCCCCCGCCTCTCCTCTCCCGCGCCATGAGCGTCAACATCATCGTCGGAGGTCGCACCGCCAGACACCTTCTCGTTGTACTGCTTATCCTTGTTGCTGGATCGCCTTCTGCCCAACGCCGCTGCTACAAAACCTCCGGCAGCGCCCAGACCGAGAGCGCCGAGCGCTCCACGTTTGCCGCCACCTACACCAGTGCTTCGTCCGCCGTCTCCGTCGCTGAAAGGATCACTGCCGATAACGGGAGCGTCGGAAGGAATTTGACCTCCGTCGCGGCCACCAACGACGAAGAACCCGCTGCCATTCCCACCATTAAGCTGATCTTCCTCCCATTCATCACTTGCCAGGCTGCCACGTCCACCGCGTCCGGCAGCAGCAGCGCCCGCAGCGGCGCCAGCACCAGCGACGCCGATGGCCGCGTACGTGCCCAGTCTTCGACTGCCGCCTCTGGAGAATCCAGCCGAGTACTTGTCGCTGAATCTGCGAATGGGACCTCCTCCTGCAGTTGCGCCTCCCACGCCAGCTTCCGCACCGCGGTCTCTATTGCGCCTGCGACACAGAAGGAAGAGGAGCAAGAGTAGCAGAAGCAGTCCAAAGAAGGCGCCGATGACGATGCCTGCAATTTGACCACCAGAAAGTCCAGATCCGCCACCATTTGGAGGCATACCTGCGATAGTGCCGGTAGGCTGCGGTCGTGTGGTCTGAGACGACTGTGATGCGCTCGAAGCGGAAGCACTGGAAGCGGATGCGCTTGAGGCTGATGCGGATGAAGCCGAGGCAGCGCTGGACGCCGAAGCACTGGAGACGGATGCGCTGGACGCTGATGCGCTGGATGCAGAAGCACTCGACAGCGAGGAAAGAGAAGAAGCGGCTGCAGAATCGGTCGGTTGCGGAAGCGGCGCAGAGGTGGCCGTATTCGTGGCTGCGGTGTTCGTCGCTGTTGGATTCGCGGTTTGCGTTGGAGCAGCCGATGTAGCTGTGTTGGTCGGGATAGGTATGACGGTACCGGATCCTCCTTCGGTGCCCGTTGCGCCTTGAGATTCAGAGGGGTTGGTAGTCGGCGCCGCGCTAGGCGCGGTTGGTGTACCTGTGGGTACATCGTTACTGGATGACACCGTGCCAGTGGGTTGTGGTGCAGATTCGCTAGGTGCAGAAGTTGGAGCCGTTACCTGCTGAGTTGAGCTGCTTGGCAATTCCTGGCCTGGTAGGGTGTAGAGCGTGCCCAAGGGCGGAGGCGGAAGCGGACCGGTATAGAGCAGAGGCCGCTGAACCACTGAATAGCCGATGCTTGTCGTCTCACCCACATTCACCTCGACCGTCTGCGTGGGAGGAGCGCTGCCATCCGGATAGTAGATGATGCGTGTGACAGTCTCGGTGAAGGGACCGACAATGGTGGTGTACGCTTGGTAGGAAAGCCAGGAAGGCAAAGGCTGCGCTGTCGGTCCAGGCCCCGGCTCCTGCGTCGGTAGAAAGGCAGCCATTTCGTAGCCCAGAGCCGTTGGCACCTATCAGAAAGCAGGAGCAAGATCAGCGAAATGGACAAGTAGGCGCACTGGAGGTATCCACCTCTCACCTACCAAGCGCTCCCGACAGGGCTTGCGGGTGTCACTTTGTGAGTCGTGTCTCGTATCGCGTCGCGTCAAATGGTATTCGTAAGTAGGCGTGAATGGCTCGTCGGAGTCGAACGT
>CCYA01000270.1:653033-672126 GCA_900000165.1 Ceraceosorus bombacis
GTGAGTGAAGCGATGGATCCAACAATCGCGATGACCGCTGCTCAAAGGTGCCGCCGCGCTCGACGTTCCACCGCTGCTTCGCGCCGAGTCCCGCCTTGCAATTGCAATTCCATACCGCTATACTGTACAAGCAACAATGAATTGCAAGGCATGGAGGGGTGCGCGTGCAGTCCCGCGAATGACCGCAATAAGAATCACGGATCGTGAATGACCAATCAAGAATAACATGCCATAACCAATCCCCAGTACTCGACACAGCGAGTCACTCCTTTTCGCATGCGCAAATCAAGCGGCAATAGAGACTTGGCTTGCATTTCAACGTGCGTCACGCTTTCTTTTCGTGTCTTTTGGCAGGCACAACCTCAGCTCTGCGTTGCGAGAATAATCATACCTGACTATCAGAATGGTGTTGGAACGTGAATGTACAAAGCTGCGCAAGCATGACTTCGACTCGAACTTTCCTGAGACGCATGCAGCTGCTTCATCGCAACATCTCCATACCTCAATATCACGTCCGCACCTCTCACCTCGACTTTGCACGCTCCACTGTCGAAGCAATCAGGAGCCTCTGTCCAGTGTGAGTAGCGCCACACTAGCCGCATTCTCAGCGTCACAAACCAACAGCGATCATCTATTCAGCCACGGCCAGCAGGGGGCAGGTGAGTACGACGTATTGCCCACCTAGCGAGAGCGATAGTTCTCGGCTGGGAAGAACGCGTGGCTGCGAAATTATAGAGCAAGATGCAAGTCAGCACATTGACCCTAAGCGGAGCATCGTATCGTGCGTTGGAGATCACTCACGGATCGTGTGGGATATCGCCCGGGTTCTTGACCAAAATGTGCTGAGGAGCGGTGAAAGGTGGACGAGGAGGAAGGTTTTGGCTGTTGTAGTGCAGTCCGCCTTGAGCCTGGGGAGAGTGAACTTGAGCCAAGACATCGGTGAAGGCCGACGGTGCATCGATGTCCTCTGGGGCCTTGACCAGGGCGGTGCTCTGAGAGGATGGGTGTGGCAAGCTGCTCCCAGTCGCAAGGCAGTGTGTAAGCCGCCTTGCCCGCGAAGCATGTACGCCGCAGCTTCCCCAGCCAACGTGACCTTCCCAGTCGGCACGCTGTGCCGTGCTCAATACCGCGCCCGCTCACCTCTTTGTGCCGTCCTCATTGGGAGCTGCGAGCAGCAAATTCGTCAAATGTTTTTGGGTCACCATGAAGAGCTGGGGGTACATGCGCCTAAAGTCCCTATCCTGATACTTGTTGCCAGCAATGTCTAGATTGGATCAAAGCGGTGACGCTGTTAGCATATACGCATCACTGCTGCATGCGCAGAGGAACGCATGCGTACCTGAAGCTCGCGAGGGAGTGAGAGCAGCCTTCTCTGGACGAGAGCCGGGGTTTGGGTAGCGAACCTAGAGGAGCATGCGAGGGGGGGAGGTGCGAAATCAGAACCGCGACTCGCTGCTCGTACCAAAGCAAGCGCACAACGACCTACCAGGTCAGGTCTGGGCAGACCGCTAGAGATCTCGGGGTTGACGGCGAAAATGTCTCTGAACTTGCGCCAGAAGGGCGTTCGACCTTCGACGTAGGTGTACTTGTGAGAAGAAGCGTAGGTGCCGGGCTTGTTGCTGTCCGACGTTGCTGCGTCCCTCAAGCATGAAGAAGGCCTGAGAGCGCCGCGTACGGCTGAACTTGCACGCATCGCCATGATGTAGTGCTGCTGCCTGCTGAACTCAAACCAGACGAGAGTTTGAGTGTGTCTGCTAGGTAATGGCTTGCAATCGTGAATAGCGAGGGTTTGAGAAGGATGAGAAGCCCGAAGACGCGCACACCTCTTGCGTGAGGGTCACCCTGGCTGCGTACATATGTACCGGTACAGCCTGCGCGCGCCGATTTCAAAGCAGCAGCAACAGCTAGCATGCGCGGGCGATGGCAGCAGCAGCAGCAGTTGACGCGCACGCACGCCGGCGAGGCAGACTGATACACGTGACTCGGTAAAGTCCTGCAATGTCCGCTCCGGCTTGTCATGCTAGCTGCTGCTGCTGCGTGCAAGCCGGCGAGTCGTACGACGTACGTGGAGCAGCGACCTCATGTTGCGGTGTCCGGTCCGAGGTGGAGCTGCTTCCCGCAGGTGATGTTGGCTTGGGGCAGATCGTTCACCATTGCTATTTGCTGTTCGACCATCATGTCTATCGAGGCGATGCGCTCTTCTTCAAGACTAAAGCTGTATTCCTACGACACCTCGCCGATCTTGGCTTTAGACTTGAATGATTTGACATGTCTGACATCTCGTGAGTCGTCCAAATGCTCACACCACGTGGTGCTTGTAGGTCGGCTAAGCACGCACACATCGCTCCCCTCTCTCTCTCGACCATCAAAGCTCGCAGCTTCATGGCGGTTACGCCCACTCCTTGTCGCGATCATGGCAAGGTCAATCACGCAGGATCACAAAGTCCATGTTCATGTATCCTCGTCAGTTCCGTGCCATTCGACACGCTTCTCAGAAATTCTTGGCATCACTCACGTCCGTTCTTGTTACCCTCTCCTCTGCGCAGTGTTCATTTCTGATGATCCGGATGCCGAAGCTCCACTAAAAGGCATGCCCAACCAGAGGAGGTGGGGCGTGAACAAGCTGCCAGGATTCTTGGAACCTCTGATCAAGAAGGGCCTGAGCAGCGTCATCCTGTTCGGTGTTCCTGAGCGGAAACCCAAAGTGAGTGGGAGCATATAATGACTCCAAGACGTGCTCTGCTCATCGACTCGTGCCGCCCTCTTGAATGCACCTTCAAGGATGAGATCGGGACTCTTGCGGACGATCCAGAGGGGCCCGTCATCAGCGCCGTCAAGACGCTCCGTGAAAAGTTCCCAGATCTCTACGTGGCCTGCGACGTTTGCCTGTGCGAATACACTTCTCACGGACACTGCGGTATCCTGCACGCCGACGGATTGATCAACAATGGACCGAGCGTGAAGAGGCTAGCAGATGTCGCTCTAGCTTACGCAAAAGCTGGTGCGCACTGCGTCGCCCCGTCGGACATGATGGATGGACGCGTAGGAGCCATCAAGAGGGCGCTCATCGATAACGGTCTGGTGGGAAAGACGAGCTTGATGAGCTACAGCGCTAAATTCGCGAGCTCTCTCTACGGCCCGTTCAGGTGAGTAACTGCTTCCTTGTGGGCTCGACGCTCACAAATGCACGGAACTGAAGCTCGAGATTACTGCCTGCGCTCTCAGAGATGCCGTTGCGTCTGCTCCAGCGTTTGGTGACAGAAGGTGTTACCAGCTGCCTCAGAATGCACGAGGCTTGGCACGCCGAGCAATTGTGCGCGATGTTGGCGAGGGTGCAGACATCATCATGGTCAAGCCTGGCAGCATCTATCTAGACATTGTGAGTCTCGCGCCCACACCTCGCGCCATGGTCTCGTTCCGCGTCCTCTGACGCACAGCTCGCCGCTCCTCGCACAGCTCGCCGAGGCGCGACAATTGGCACCGGACCATCCTCTGGCTGTCTACCACGTAAGTCGATACGTCTGAGTTGGGACAAAGCGGAATCTGTGCTCATTGCGCCAGGAACATCTCTGTGCAGGTGTCGGGAGAGTACGCAGCGCTACACGCAGCAGCCGCAGCTGGAGTTTACGACCTCAGAGCGCAGGTGCTAGAGCTGAGCGAAGCTTTCGTCAGAGCTGGCGCCACTATCATCCTCAGCTATTTCAGTCCGGAGTTGATGGATTGGCTGGATGCATAATCTGCAAAGAATACACACAGATACCAATTGCACAGAATGGCGGTGTGAGGGCAGCAGCCATAGCACATATCAAGGGTGAGCTTCAGAGACGTTGCGAAAGGGTGAAGACGATTCCGGTCCTGACATGGGAAAGGGCGCATTTCTGGCAGAGCGGCGATGGTGTATTGCTCCTGCTTCACAAATTCACTTGCATCTTGCCATTGTTCTGAATTGTGTCAAGATCAATAACCTGATGAGTGTGCGCTCTACAGCAAATGGCGCAGCTAGACTCACCTTGTACTCCCGCAAGATGCGCATCACTTCCACGGGACCCTTGCCTTTTGCGCCAATTGCCTCCGCAACCTCTTCGTCATCGACAAGCATGAAGACGTTGTGCTTCTTTTCGTCTGCGATGGTGAAGACACCTGTGGTCACGCCATTGTTGCGTTTCTCTTTGACAAAGGCCGCAAGATCTTGCACTGATTTGCGTTGTGGCAGCACGCCGATTCCAAACGCAATGTTGCCCCCAGTGTATTCTGACGCAAGCAAGCCAACGTTCAGCAAGTACCCTACGACAACGAGAGCGTCGCGATTCGCTCAACTGACCATGTCCGCAGTAAACAATAGTGTCGTCGGGCAGACTAGCGAGTACCGTGTTCAATGCGCGGTGCATTCTGACAAGAACAAGATTTACACATCGTCAATTCGGGCTGCTTGACTATGCGAATTGGACGTCAAACTTACTCTTCTGGCGTGCCCTCGAAGAAGCGACCGCAGCCGCCCTGCACTCCAAAGCAGAAGGGATCTGAGCTCCGAGCCGACAATGCGATCCCCTTGCGATCCGACTCACTACAAAGAGGGTGTCTCTGACAGAAAGAGGCTCGGGCTCTCGTCAGCACAAATGCCAATGTGCTCAAGCAAAGCAGTTCACCATACTCACCCGGTGAAGACGCCCTTCTTGCCGGCCTCGTCTTGCAAGAAGAAAGCGTGCGAATCTTGCGTATGGCAAGGTGTAGCGTAGATCTTCGCTTGGATGTTGGAACCTTGCCATAGCGCAAATGAATCTCCATGCTTCACCTGCTTCGTCATTGCAGGGCACTTGTCGCTGCCTCCCCACACAGTAGCCGAAGGGTACGCCTTTGCCTGCAGAAATGAGGGTAGTCAGAGCTTGCAAAGGCTTTCGCGGCTGCCAAAGAATTAGTATACCCACAAATGCTTCGTTGCCACCGCTGTGGTCAAAGTGGTCTGGGCTTGGGAAGCTACGGATGAGCGCAGCTCTGATCACGATGCTCTCGTAGCGCTACACGCACGATGAGTTGTGATGGAGCCGACGATTTCCGACACGCCGAGCTTTTGGGCAGCATCTTGCACCTTTCCTAGGTCGTAAGGATCTACGAAGACGCCTTTAGCACCGTCTGACACGATGTATGCGTAGTTCTGATGTTCATTGGGTGAATGAGCGTGGTTAGCGCTCCATTTCCAGACCGCACCCTGTGCAAGCACGCCCGCTCACGTCATCGCGTACTGGAACTGGCGTGACCTTCATGGCGCGTGCAAAAGAGGTGCTGAAAGGCTGAGCGGGGCTGTGCGCGCGTTTGAGATGTGGCGAGATGGAGTGCCTTGTGATCAGTTTGGCGATGCTGGAGAGCATTGCTGCGCGGGGATTTGGGTTTGAGAGGCCCACGTCGTGCTTTGTTCAGTGGCAGACAGCGTGGTGGAAGTTAGAGCGCGCATAAACTCACGCTACCAATCTCGCGAGTCAAGGTCTGGTCTAGCTCAGTGGTGAGTCAGGAGTGAAGGGTGCGGCATGGTGGACGCGAGGGTGAATCGTGGATGAAGAATGTCGTGCGACTCGATCGCCGCCAGCACCCCCTCAGCTGACCGCCACATGCATATGAGCGAGCGAGCACGGACTCCAACTCCCAACTGGACCTCTGACTGGGGCCGTACTGCCGTGCACGCCGCTAACATGTGAATTGAAGCCATGCAGACTGATCGTGAATATGCAGCTCTGTGTGCGGGCGGGGAAGCGCGAGGTGGAGGCTGGGAAGAACGTACACGTGACCACAACCTCGGCGCCTTAGCGCGGCCAAGACACAGGATGCATCACGATGGGTCTGTGCGGAGTCTCGAGTTACTCTTGACTCTTGACTCGTGATTGTATAATACACTCATCAGACTCGTACCTCATGACATGATGAAGACCCATCACAATCAACATCCCTTCACAAGTCGCTATCGTATCACACTGCATGCGTCTTCAGCGCGTCTGACGTGGCTTCACTCCAAGCCGCTGACGCGCTGAGAAGACCGCCACTGAGAATGTCTGACTTTCACCCTTTCATCTACGAAACACATGGATGGAGCGCGACATTCAGCCTGCAGCCTACCTCGCGGCAGGTGGCACTGCACGCCATCTCTGCCGGTGAGGAGCCAGCTTCGTCTAGAGACGTCTGTGCAGCGCTGGAGAAATGCGCCCACGCACAGTGGCTTAGCAAAGATTCCCAAGCGATGCCCTTGGGGCACCTCATTCTAAGTCACGCCGAATTAGGTGATGCGGGCCTGGAAAGGGTTCTCGAGACATTGTGCAAGTACAAACTTGGTCATCTTGGACGTGACGCCGAGCGTTTTGAAGATGAGGAGGACCCTCAAGAGAAGCCAGGGTATCAAAGAACACGCAGAGCATACATCCGCTTAAGAACGCTGCGCATCGATAACAATTCATTGACGGACAAGATCCTGGACCCGCTTGCCTCTTATCTTCAGAACAATGTCGACCTGCTGCATCTTGATCTAAGCGGCAACGATCTGGTTGTAAGTGTCGTTCCCTGCCTGTGGCCTCCTTGCGATGACCGATGCTCCAAAGCACTTGCTGACGCGCAATTGCCCACAGATGAAGCCAGATTGCTGCTCAAAGCTTTTAAGAGCGCTAGGCACTTCGAATTTAAAGACGATTCAGCTGAATTCAAATTCGTTCAGCGCTCGGAACCTTGCGGCCTTGCTGGACAACCTCTACGCTCCAGCTCTTCGAGAGATTCATCTAAATGCAACTCTCGACGACTATGACACAGAAGAGGCGGCGAAAGCCATAGCGAGGCTTTTGAGGTCAAGCGCAAGGGGTGACTTCGACGTTGCAAAACCAGTGCCGAACATAAGTGACTCTGCCGACGGCTCGAGCCAGCAGAGGCAGGGAGGATGGGCTCCGCGCCTGGAGACGATATCTGTGAGAGGAGACCCTTTCAGCCTTTCTGAGTTCCAAGAGATGGTGCTGGCTGTAGTGGGAGCCGGCGATCTGAGTGGGCAAGTTGAAGCGCAACTCACGGAGCCACACCGACAGCTACGGTCCTTTGCGAGTGAGGGTATGATTAGCGATGCGCATTGGCCACCTGGACCTCCCGGGCCCCGCCGCGAGCGAGCTCGGCCCGGTACTCATTATTTGTTGCTGCGTCGTCAGCGCGATCCGCCTTTCGAACGCTCAGACACGTTCCGCAGATCCCACACAGATGTCATGTTGCTGCTCGAGGACCAGCTCATTGCTAACAATAATCTTCTGAGAGCGGTACACACACGAAGTCTGCGCCTGCTTACAGTGGCGCGGGTACTGGGATGCCGCTCGAGCGAAGATAAATGCTCGGGGGAAGGCAGCTTCCAATTTGCTCGTCTGCCCTCAGAGCTTCGACTCGCCATTCTCAAGGCGACAGTCGCGTCTGACGATGCGGCCCTGAGCTCTGCCCAAATCAACGCTGTCATTCAGTGGGCTTGCGACCCCTCTACCATAGGATTCGATGGAGGAGCTTCGTTCTTCCTTGCACATCCCGGTGCCACTCCTTCGCCGTATCTACAGGAGTCACTTATACCGGTACCACCTATAGATTGGAGCGCGCTGCAGACTCGACGGGGGCCTTGGCCAAAGGACTACCTTGCATGCCATGTCGACGAGTCACCGTTGACCCCACCTTGGGTAACAGCCTTCCTTGACGCCACGCGCACACTGCTGCCCGACAATACTCCGCTACCCGAGCACTTCGTCGCTCCAGAATTCTACTGGAGGCCTTATCACAGACCTGATACATACCGGTGAACCAGATCGGTACTCCTGAAGGGACTTGACTTTACACACAAGAGTCGCGAGTGAATACAACGGCCAAAAGGTTGGCATCTTCGCACCATCACGCAGACGCTCGACATGCACTTCTGATTGTTCTGATGCATTCGCAGCTGGATGTTGTAGCTGTATGCCGAAAGCGGAGGAAGTGATGGACGTGGGGTGATGGTGCACGCAAAGACCACCACCTCGCATCTACGCCTGTGTTCGTCGCAACACAGCGGCTGCACAACACCCATCACCGCCAAGTCTTCTCGTGAGAGGTACACATTACAATGCACATCGAAAGTGAGAGGGAGCTGTTCTTGACTCCTGAATTTGGTGTGATGTGAAGGTGAAAGCTTGAGGTGATGCGTGATTTTGGGTGTGGTTGCAAGGACGTGAGTCTCTCGGCCGAGAACCCATCACGCGGGCTGACTGACGGTCACGCGCGGTCGCAGACATGCGCGCGTGCCGGTCCGCGCTTGGGGAAGGAATTATAGACCTCCCCGACTGATGACAGTTCACAGCCGAGCATTCCACATGATACATGCACACCACGCTGCGTGAAAGTTTCCGGCAGCGCAAATGTCTCTCTTGCGTTCCCTCAACACCCTTCACTTGGCCTCAAGTCGCTGTGCGCACAGCCACGTCTGGTCCTCTTCACGTCTGCTCAGCCTACCTTGGTCAATCTCGCCTGGATCGGACCGGAAGCACGACCCTCCGGCCTTTTGGATGCAGCTTGATGTCTTGAGCCGACAGGTCCTCCTTTGAGACACACACGACTCCGCAAACGCTCTCGCAGAGAGCGCAGCGAGCGCCACCATGGACGTCAAGCTCCCGGCGAACAGGTTGGAGGCGGATCGGCTTGTCGCTGCCAGCATGGAACGGTGGGATACCGGAGGTCGAGATCAACTGTGAGCTTCCACTTTTCAGCGTTCGGGGCCTCCGCTTCAGCGTCCATTTCGTCTTTGCCGGCTTGAAGAGCGGTCAAGGCCAGCTGGCTTCCTAGTATGGAGCAAGGCTTCGATCGCTTCAGAAATGGGGACATGGAATTAGCCTGTTTCGACGGTCCGCACGAACGTCAGCAACCCAAAGTTCTCACCAAAGGTATTCGTCTCTCTCCTCTCCATCCCAATCACATCTTCATCACAGTCACGATACTTTCCTATCCTCATGGCCCCAAACAGATAGCGGCCCCGCAGCAACAGCCTTCCCTTCATTGCTCACTGCCCTGCTCTCCTCACATTTGGCGCATCCGCGACTCTTGCCGGGAGCATACACTGCAATCTTCGAGGCTCTGAAGAAGCAAGAGCAGTCATCTGTCGCCTCTGCCGCGTCATCATCAGCTTCGCAAAATGGCGCTTCTCCAGCGCCTGTGCCCGAAACGTCGGAGGCTCTGGTAGACGCGATCCTGGATGGCATCTGGGCAGTTGACGCGGAATTAGACGCTCGGAAAGACCTGAGTGCTTCAACAGCGCTCTGGGCTGCAGCAGATGGCAGCAAGTCACCAGCCGAAATTGTTGCTAGATGCAGAGCAAGCTTAGCTCAGATCGTAAAGGAGCTGATTGTGAGTCTGGTCTCAGTGGACAATCTCGCCATGCGTGTGACCATTCAGCCTAAAGGCAAGCAGTGTTTAACGCGCATGTGCATCTTTTCGGGCCTCTTCAGCAAAAGCAGATCATTCCGAGGCTCACAACCGCGGAAAGGCTTGATCTGCCACTGTTGAAAGCAGTCGGATTGATAATGGACGAGACAGGCTTCCAACGCAAAGGGGTGCGTATGAACACAGCTAATCTCTACAAGCAGCAAAAGTTCAATTTGCTACGAGAAGAGAACGAAGGCTACTCGGGCCTCATCAACGAGCTCATCAGCGGCATGGGTCCATCGATCATCCCGATCAAGCATGACGCGGTGCAAGCCTCCAACGGGCTAGCTGATGGCGAAGCGTCAAAGTCGACGTCGGACTTGCCTGCGCAGTATCGCGTAGTCGAGCAAGAAAGCGTCGACGCGCGAAACGCACGTGCCCGTCGCGTGATGGGCAACATCTCTGCTCTCATTGGGTACTTTGACCTTGATCCGAATCGCGTCCTGGACGTCGTCATGGATGTCTTCAGTAGCAATGTTGTCAGTCACTGGCCTTTCTTCCTAGCTTTGCTGTCAGTGTCGCCATGGGCACCTTCTCATCCAGACGCCCAGCGTGCAAACGATGACGACATCACCATGCAGGACGAAGAGTCCTTCCTTGGGCCCATTCGGCTGGATTTCTCGCAAGATAGGGGGAACAGTACAGTTGCCCAGGTGCTCGGCTTCAAGTATGGATTCTACCAGATGCCCGATACAAGAGAAGATACGCCTGACGATCTATATTTTATGACTGCTCTGATGATCAAGAACTCCCTTATTCGGTTTGCGGACCTCTTCCCTCACCTCAGCCCGAAGGAGGAAGGCATGAAGCAGCTTCATCAGGCCTATCGCAAGACCCTTTCCGCACCTTCTGCATCCACTACAAAAGCCAATGCGCTTACTATGGCCGCGCCTTTGATAGAAGACGGATTGCATCGTCCAGGAGGCGCAGGGGGAGCGGAAACCGAGCAGATCAGACAGGCGGAAGCTACGGCGTCAGCTAAAGAACCCCCGAATCAAATTGGTGGTCTCTTGCGGGCTCTCTTGGCTGTCGGCGGCTTAAGGCATGCAGTCTTCATCCTCGGAAGGTATCCATGGCTGTGTAGCTCACTCGATGGCGTCGCGGAGCTTTACGCTCGCCTGCTCCGCCGCGTCTTGGAACCTGCCACCGCTACTATCTCCACCGCGCCTCTCTACGAACCTGATCCGAGACTAGCTCCAAAAGCTCCCCGCAGCGAGCGCGAATCCAGATCGAAAGGACCTCCGAGGCCCATACTATCCATGAACCCAATGCCTCAGCCTAAGGCCAAGGCCGCCTCGGAATCCAAACGCGGTCCAGAGCTAATTCCTGTGTTTTTCTACCCCATATGGGATAAGGAGCTCCCGGGATGCGAGCCGAAGGCTGTCTTGACAGATTTTGTGCCCTTCCTTCGTCTGCTTGGTGTCAACCTCGCCAAGGACATGGAGCTCATGAAGCAAGTGTCAAGACTTACGAAGGTCGGCCTCCGCATGGCGATGAGAAAGCTGGAACAAGATATCGCTTCTGAAGAGGGGAGGGAGAAAAAAGCTGCGTGGCTCGAAGTTGTCCGATCGCTTCTACTTCCAGCTCTGAGCTGCACGTATGGCGATTGGGACATTGCCCAAGAGGTTTGGCTCATCATCCATAGACTGACATACCAGGAAAGGTACGCACTCTACGGCGAATGGAAGTACGATCTCTATCGCAAGCCAGAACTCAAGGCTCGCCAGATCGCCACGGAACGTGAGGCCAAGGGGATTCTCAAGCGCATCAGCAGTGAGAACGTCAGGCAATCAGCAAAGGATCTAGCAACCGCATCGCACGCGAATCCCTGCATATTCTTGACGGTGGCTTTGAATCAAGTGCAAGCGTATGACAACCTGATCGCACCAATCGTAGAATGCGCCAAGTATCTTAGCGAGCTCGAATACGACGTCTTCACATTTATCTTGTTGGACGCACTCAGCAATCCAGAGAAAGAACGTACAAAACAGGATGGCACCAACATCAGCCTGTGGCTCAAGTCTCTTTCGAGCTTCGCAGGTATGCTCTACAGGCGACATAAGGAAATAGACGTCGGGCCTGTTTTGCAGTACATGGCCAACCAGCTCAAGCAAGACAACTCGAAAGATTTGGTGCTGATACGAGAATTAGTGCTCAAAATGTCTGGCATAGAGCCACTGGCAAACTTGGGCGACAAGCAAATTGCCGCCCTCACAGGTGGACGCCTGCTAAGACGAGAAGCGATGATGGTCGCCAATGCCCAAATTGGAAGCGACACTAGGCGCGAGTTCCATGACTCCGGAGCGCGCCTTCTGCTTGCGATGGAGGCAAGCTGCATGACTATTCCGCTATTGATTTTGATAGCTCAGCAGCGCCAAGCATGCATCTATCTGATCGGTGACGACGAAGGAGGCCTGAAGTACATGGGCAACGCCTTCGATTCCTGCCAAGAGACACTGTTCCAGTACGTCGAGTTCCTGCTCACACAACTCGAGCCGAGCGCCTACTCTACTTTGATCCCCAAGCTATCCGATCTTTATTCGCGCTTCAGTATCGAGCCCGCCATTGCCTTTCACATGGCAAGGCCTCGTCTTTTGATGGCGATGAAACTGGCCGACGCGAACCAGGCCGAAGAGCGTCTCAAAGCTGAAGTCAAGGCCAAGGCGGTGACCAAAATTGCATCGAATGAGCACAGCGCGACCTCCAAGGACACTCGATCTCTCGGTCAACCTGACGATACAGCGCAAAGAACAGTCGATTCGCAAGCCGACGGCACCGTAGAGCCTGGTCAAGAGAAGACTGATCAGGCGATGGAGGTGGAGATGACGGCTATCTCCCCGGCCTCGACTAGCCTGCCAGGGGTAAAATCAGTCTGGCGGCCCGGGATGGAGGAGGCGATCTCCGCAGCAAAGGAGATGCTGCCAGCTGCAGTGAGCGCGGTGTTGGGCCCTCATTTTTTTGCCTCTTTTTGGCAATTGAGCCTTTCCGACATTGCTGTGCCGATCGAGCGATACGATGTTGAGACAAATGCGCTGCAAACGCTGGCGAAAGCGAACGACCACGAACGCCGCGGTAACCTCAAGACAAGGGACCATGCGCTTGAAATTCTGTCGCATCTCAAGGCTGAACTCAAAGCGCAGACCCTCGCTCACTCTGCCACTCGGCGTCGCCTCGCAGTGGAGAAAGGGCACTGGTTTGGTGAGTCTGCTCTAGCCTAGCCAGAGCATTCACTCTCACCTCTTGCTGATCTTGCCGCTTCCGCTCCGCGGCATAACAGCGCACATATCCACGCCGACAGAAAGAGCTCAGCTTGTGTCGCAACTTCTGGAGCACTGCATTCTACCACGCGCGCTGCTCTCGCCTACCGACGCAATCTTTGCCGGTCGATTCATACGCCTGATGCACGCCAACGGTACGACAAACTTCTCTTCTCTGATGACGTACGACAGGATCTTCGTGGACCACGTTGCTCCCATCATCTTCGCATGCACCGAGAACGAGGCACGCAACTATGCTCGATTCCTCCAGCAAGTGCTCTCTGATCTTTCTGCTTGGCATGTTGATGAGGCAGTATATGCCAAGGAAGCGGTCGGCGCAGAGCTGCCGGGATTCCGGCCGAGGTGGACGATCGCGCAGAGTCTGCCATGGGAGTCTTTTCGCCAATTATTCCACAAGTGGCACATTGCGTTGCTTCAGGTGAGTGCTTCCACATTAAGCCCTTGATCCAAGCTGACCCTTCATTGAATTTATTTGCGCAGGCCTTTGAGCTGTGCCTGGCGTCATCCGAGTATATGCGTCTTCGCAATGTCATTGTCGTCATGACGCGGATCGCGCATTACTTCCCCTTGGACGAGCAACACGGCAAGGTTCTGTGCCTAGCAGTGCAAAAGCTTGTCGACGAGGAAGATCGAGGTGACCTGAAAGTCCTAGGCCAAGGCCTACTTGCAACTCTCAAGAAGGGTCAAAGCGCCTGGCTTCCTGTCTGGAAGTTCAAGTCGGATCCCCCTGCCCAGTCCGCTGCGGCTGCGGCTGCCGAGGCTGAGAAGACCGTCGCGAAAAGTGCCAAAGATGCAAAGGCGAACGCAGCCCCACCTGCTAAAGCGAGCGAGACGACCGCGGCCAAGAGCTTCAACGACACGAGCCCACTGCCGACTCGTCCCAAATCCAACGCGCCACCGATGGGACCTGCTGCCGAACGTGGTGTCCCAGGTCGCAACCCTCAGGCGCCACCCGCGAGGCCCACTCACGCTAATGACCACCCAGCCACTTCTACCGATGTGTCTGCCTCCAGGCCTGCTCTTGATCGCGCTGGGTCTTCTTCATTGCCGCCTCGACCCCCACCCCGCACCGCTGAGCGAGATCGACCACCGCCTTCTGCACCTCGGTCCGATCTGCCCAAACATCCGCGTCAGGCCGTCGGCAATAATACGCCCACCTCAATGGCTGCCAGGCAAGCGGCCGCAGGCACTATGGTGGCGCCGCAAAGGCCTGCTGACACTGCTGGCGCTCAAGCTGCGCGAGACCGAGCACAGGGCAACTCGACGCCACGACCGGCCAAAGATTCAACCGCACGCGAAGGGCATCCTACCCCCTCATCTGCACCCCGAGCTTCATCGAGAAACGTGTCACCTGCACGTGACAGCCGCGCCCCGAGCGTGGACTCGTCTAGGTCGCGAGAGAGCAAGGACCGCGGGCGCGACTCGAATCGGGAGCGACTCGTTGATCGAGAACGTGAACCTATCCGTGATAGTGACGACACTGTGCCCCAAGCTCGAGACAGTCAAAACCGTTCGCGACCGCGAGAGACAGAAAGGGAAACGGATCGGAGCGCGGGGCGGGGCGGAAGTGGGCGTGACCCTCGCATGGATGAGGTGCCCCGAGTTTCGCGCTACGCAGATCGCAGAGCACGAGAGGCAGTCCCGTCTGAAGAGAGCGACACGCGCACCGCAACACACCGAGGAGATGATCGACGCCGCCGCGAGGACCCAGACGCAGAGGCTCGCGCTTTGGATCTGGGCTCAAAGTCGACCGCCAAGCCCACGCCTAGAGAGACCGCTGGAAATGCCGATCGAAACGGACGTAGCCATGAAGATGCTGCTCAACCCACCAGCAGTCACAAACGTACTTTGGCTGATCGATTTGGCGCAAGCGATCAGGAGGGCAAAGTTGCTGCAGGGACAGTGAGTCTCAATCGACTGTTCTTCGCGCTGCAGCGTCGTAGCGTTGCTGACACAGATTGCTGCGCAGCCTATCCGCGAAGAGGCTGACAGAGCAGGCGATAGCAAGCGCGCAAAGTTAGATCGCAGCAGAGCTAGCAATCGCGTGGGTGTGGAAGCGGAAGTCCGCGACCGCAACGACAACCAAGCAACAACACCCAGCGGACCAAGGAAGGGACAGCTCTCTCCGCCCGCGAGTCGATCGGATGTCAGATCTACCCCGTCCGGTCCTAGATTAGACGCACAATCCAGGCGGCCATCGACCTCGCAGCAGCAAGAGCAAGATCCAAAGGCGGAGCGCGGGGCTGACCCGCCACCAGGCAGAGGCATCAGCATCCTGGGTGGAGGCGGAGGTCGTCCCCACGAACAAGCGCTCCAAAGATCCGCGTCTGACAACGCTCGTCCTGTGCCAAAAGGTCCCAATTGGCAGCGACAGCGCGAGGCGGAGCCAGCCACATCGTCTCGCGACTCCGTGGATGCGCGAGAGCCACGGGCACCGAGCAACGGCAGGAGCGGTGAACGTGGAGCGCGAGGTCACGGGCGTGACGACTCGCGAGCTCAGGTTGGCGCGAGTAATGATGGTCTGTCTAGAACCAGAGAGCGAGACCGTCGTCATGGAAGTGGCAGCGAGCCGCGCGGACCACGCAGCCAACAGGAGAGATCAAACGCAGGTGGAGGGAGGTCTTCGGGAGGCGAGCGCGAACGCAACAGAAGCCAGCGACGTTCTGGTCGCCAATGAGGCTCAGGTTTTGGCGTCAATCGCATGCACATCTTTCGGACTTTTTGTGAAGACACTTTGCAGCAATGCTTCCTGAACTCATGCAATCGGGAATGAAGATTTCATTACTGGAATTTTGGTGCCCGCTTTCATGACCTATGCACAGCTTCGATGGACTGGGGATATTTCAAGTTGGCGGACGCTCGCACTTGATCCATGATCTCCATGGTGAAGATGGAGTTCGCTGAGATAGAAGACGTGAAGCAGAGACAGTCAGTCAGCCATGGAGGTCCACGATGATGCACGTCGATGATGCTTACAAAGTGGATGCAGGTCCGCCTCAAATTTGCCGTCTCTGAGGGCCCTGGCGCAAGCATCGGCTTCCTGTGAGATGCAGTAGGTGCCTGTCAGCCGGACTCGATGTATGTGACATGGAAGTAGCTCGGAACCCACCCAGAACATGCTGCATGATGGGCGAACGAGCGGAATGAGGTCACCAAGTGCCAGACTTTGCTACGGATGGAGACGGCGCTGCCATTCCGTTCAACCGACTCACCCATGGCCGCCTGGAATGTCAAACTCTGTCGTCTTCGGCTCGCCAAGTTCGTCCGAATTCTTACGCAGGGTAATGGTGAAGGCGGTCGGTCTGAAAGGAGCCCAGTGAACCGTCAAGTCACCCTTCTCTCCTTGGATCAGCGTGTGCTGCTGAGAGTGGGTGCGCACTGTAAACTGTCGTCGCAGGTGGCGGGCGCCGCGACGCGAGGGGAAGGGGTTCAGTCAGTCTCGCCGCCAGATCTGTGAAGTGCTCGTGAACTGGGCTCACGTTTGCAGTCATTATTCCTTGCGTGTGACCCTTTTCGAAATTGAAAATCAAAGAAGTAAATTCGTCGACGCCAGTGACGGGATGCTTAAGGACGTTTGAAGTGATTCTGGGAGCTTGACGCTCGTTGCTGTGAGTACGGACCGGTCAGCCGGGGCCGCACGCACGAAACGCGACATTCAACTTACCTGGGATCCTCAAACAAGGTGAGAAGCTGCCAGGTGAGCGGATAAATGCCCAAATCCAGCAGAGCGCCACCTCCCAACTCCGGATTGAGCAGCCTGTGCTCCAGTGTGGCGTTGTCGAAGTGGACACCGAGCTCCGAATGAGCGCGATGCAGCTTTCCGAGCACTTTCTCCTGGTGAAGCAGGCGCTGAATCTCTCGCACTATGGGAAAGAAGCGGATCCACATGGCCTCCATTAGGAACAATTTCTGCGAAAGGGTGACGGAGCGCAGGCAGCCGATCAGCTGGAGCCCTTCGCGCTCATTCACTTCAAGCTCACCTTTGAGCGAGCAACGTCGACCAGATGCTTGGTCTGCATTGCATTGATGGTGAAAGGTTTCTGCAGGACATACCACGTGCGAGTCAGTAGCAGAGTTAAAAGTCAGCGCCTCTGCACCGAGCACTCTCACCTCGCAGCATACATGCTTGCCCGCATCCAAGCATTGCAGGACATTTGCGTAATGATGGCTGTGGGGCGTGGCAACGTACACGATTTGTACCTGCTTGTCCTTCAACATTTCCTCATAACTGCCATATGCGTGAGGCTTCTCCGCTTTATTTCTGGCTGCCCATTCAAGATCAGACTCTATGAAAGCCTGAGCTCGCTCGGCAGAGGAGGATGAAGCGACGGCTACGATTTGGTGACAAACGTCCTGCGCGTCCCTTGTTGCTGGGTCCACCAACAGATCGCCTGCAAACTTTTTGGCGATGCTGCGTCAATGAAGTGTTGGCAAAGGTGTCAGTAATGAGGAACATGAGATGCTGACCGATACTCGCTGACTTACCCGCCAGTCGCAAGAATGCCCCATCGAGCAGTGTAAGCCCGGCTGGTGTTCATGATGAAAGAGTAAATCTGGATGTGCGATAGTAATGCCGGGGTTCAAGCTGAGACAACGGAGGACTTTCGCGCCGCAATTGAACTGGGCTGAGAGGGGGGCAACCCAGGTGAGGATGTGAATGGTTCCGTGTTGCGATTACGATTGCAATTGAGGTGGTGGGGTAGGTGTATGCCGGAGGCTGCGTTTGAGAAGACTTTGCCTCGAAAACCCCAACAGGACACGCATCAGCTGTGGCATGCTGCTGTCGAACACCATGTGGAGGCGCACGCGTGCCAAAGCTAGCACGTGACCGCCTCGCCCTTTCAATGATCCACCATTCAAGTTTCGCGTGCGCGGCGCTGCGCTGCGCGCAACGATTCGTGATAGAGCCACTTGGCCTGTCTTGCCTGTCCCGCTGCTGCTGCCGTACACTCACCGCATGCTGGAGTCGCCCACGCGTCAATCTACAGCAGACAGTAGAGACAGCACAAGGACCATGCAGGTGGTGTACATCTATCACCACCGACGGATCCCAAAGCCCCCAACGGAAAGCGTCTCGTTAGCCCGCACCATACCTCTTTGCGCTCATCTTTCTCTAATCATCTACCACGACGTCCAGACTCTCCCCTTCGATTGTTTCCGTCTTGCGAAATGTCATCAGCATCGACCGCGCGGTATCGCGATCGCACGCACGATTTCCTTTCGCTCGTAGAGTCCCACACCCAAGCATCTGGATCGTCCAGCAGGCTGCTTGCTGATGGAGGGAATAACCGCAAAAGGACTCCAGCAGAAAGGAGCGAGTTTGCAAAGAAGGCTGCATCTGTGGCCAAGGAGATTGCAGAGACGAGCGCCAAGTTGGGAAGACTTGCTGAGCGTGAGTGGAATGTTGGTCGCCCAGCTGGCTCGTCGAGCAAGAGTAGAGGAGCTTGCTGACTGACGCACACTGCTGTTCGACGCCATCGCCTGTAGTGGCGAAGCGCAAGACCCTCTTCGACGATCGACCGGTGGAGATTAGCGAATTGACGTACATCATCAAGCACGACTTGGCGTCAATCAACCAACAACTGGGTCAGCTCCAATCCTTCGGCAAGCCTCAAAGGGCGGCGCCATCAGGCAAGAAGGACAAGGGAGAAGAACACAGAGGTAATGTGGTCACGTTGCTCCAGAGCAGATTGGCCGGGACTACGAGCGCTTTTCAGGAAGTGTTGGAGGTCAGGACAAAGGTGAGTCTTTAAGGTGGAATCGCTGTGAAGCAGCGCGATTTAGCTGAACAGGGCGACACTTGCAACGCTCGCAAGAACATGAAAGCATCTAGAGAGCGGACAGACCAATTTGCCTTCAACGGGGGAGCAGCTCCAGCGCCACCTCAAGCCAACTCGAGTGAGTGATGCGAGCGTGTAAACGCGGTCCGGAATCACTGCGCACTCGGCTGAGGCCAAAAGAACTCACCCAATCGTAGTCCTTCGTTCTCGCCTCGGTGTACCACCAGAATCCCCGCTCTACACTCCCAGAGCTGGAGCGAGTCAAAGTCAAGTGGCTGCAAGATCAGCACCCCAGCAAGGATACGATCCAACACAGGCAGCTTACGATGGGTACGATCCAAAGGCGAAAGGAGGTGGGGAGTTCCTGACGCTGGATATGGGCCAACAACAGCAGCAGCTTGAGCTGATGGAGAACGGAGGCAATGTGAGTCACGGTAGCAGGTGCGCTGGCCAGATGACTCGCTGACGGCGCTTCTCTTGGGCTCTTCGTCAGGACGCATACATGCAGCAGCGGTCCACCGCAATTGAATCCATTGAGAGCACCATTTCAGAGCTTGGCTCCATCTTTGGACAGTTGGCACATATGGT
>CCYA01000270.1:687864-698396 GCA_900000165.1 Ceraceosorus bombacis
CCCTGCCTCACTTCTACTGCTCCCACCCTATCACTGCAACGTCGTCAGGCTCGTCGCGGCACGGAAGAGCAGAAACGTTTTCAAGGGGCGCAATCAGGGTCGCCAAGGCACCATGGCGCCTGTTGCCAGCTTGGCTGCTAGCTCAGGGCGGTCAGCGGGTCGCAAGCGCGATCACAGAGGCGGTGATGTAGCTGCCTCGACGAAGAATGACGGCGAATCATCAGTCAGTCTGCCTCTTGAACAGAAGGCGTCAGCGGCGAGCAGGCCGAGGCAAGCGGAGAAAGAGCTCGCGCTGGATCTCGATGACGAGGATGTTGAAGAAGACCTAGAAGAGGATGATCAAGGCGTAGACGCTTTCCCAGAGATCGACCCCGAGCTTAGCGAGGTCGAAGATGTTACGGGAGAAGGTAGCAATGAAGATGAGAATGATGAAAGAAGTGATGCAGATGTAGTTGATGGCTCGGAGGCAGAGTCCGAAGAGGGCTTTGATAGCGAAGAAGTCGACAATTGGGACGAGGATGAGGAGGATGGTGAGTGCACCCATGCATGTCTTGCGACGGAGCGCTTGGCCTTGAACATCGAAAAGCTCATCCTAGCGCTGTACCCTACTTGTAGCTCTGGCGGATGAGCTGGCAGAGGCATCAGCATCAGACTCGGAGGTACAGCGGAATCTGGACGACATGGTCGCTAGGCACACGTTCAAGCCTGACGAGACCGCACCTACCTACAATTCGCTGGGGCAGACCGAGTCGGAGGCTGCCCCTTCTATCTTCCGCAAAAATCAGAACGCGGATGGAAGTGCGCGAGGCGAAATTAGGATTAGCGCAGTGACCGGACAGCCCAAACGCGTATATCCAAAGATCGAGGCGGATTACGATTCCGACGATAGCACAGAGGATGCACCAAACAGAATTGGCAACGTGCCGATTGAATGGTACGATGACATGCCGCACATTGGCTACGATGTCAATGGCAAGAAAGTCATGCGACCAGCACAGGGTGACGAGCTCGATCGCTTTTTGGCTACACAAGAAGATCCTGACAGTTGGATGAGTGCAGAAGATCGCTTGACAGGAAAGAACGTCAAGTTGAGCGACGAGGAGCTCGACATCATTCGCAGGTTACAGCAAGGCGAAATTCCGGACGCTGCGTACGACCAGTACGCCGACTACCAGCCATGGTACACGGGACCAGGCAAGCAATTGGACACGCCACTCACCAACAGGCCAGAGCCCAAGAGCCGGTTCGTACCGAGCAAATGGGAGCACAAGAAGGTAAGCAGGAATGTCGAGACGGCTCGGGAGGGACTAGAGCTCATCAGTCACATGTATGCATCTCACAGGTGATGAAGATTGTCCGAGCGATTCGACAGGGCAGGATCACTCCCCGCGCGCCTCCAGAGGTCAAGCCCGAGTTCTACAACATCTGGAACGATTCGGACGAGCCTCGTGCCGATCATCCTATGCACATGCCAGCTCCCAGACAAGCCTTGCCAACCCATGCAGAGTCGTACAATCCTCCAGCGGAGTACTTGTTCTCCGAGCAGGAGCGCAAAGAGTGGGAAGACGCCGAACCAGAAGATCGAAAATTGACTTTCATGCCCGCGAAGTATGGATCGTTCCGCCTCATTCCTGGGTACAAAGACGGCCTCAAAGAGCGCTTCGAGCGTTGTCTTGATCTCTACATGGCTCCACGTATGCGCAGAGCCAAGCTGGACATTAAGGATGCCGAATCTCTGATACCCAAACTCCCAGCTCCCAGAGAACTGAGGCCATTTCCGACTGTTACATCCCTCGTCTATCCTCATCCCGGCGGGATCAGGGTAAGGTGTCTTGCGTTCGACCCGCGAGGGCAATGGCTCATCACTGGAGCGGAGGACGGTAGAGTCAGGCTGTGGGACACCGCCATTGGTAGGTGTGCCGCTGTGTGGGACGTATGGGCCGGCGCCCCAGCAGCAGATCGAGCGCCCGTCTATGGCCTCGATTGGTGCCCCAACAAGAGCTACTCATTTTTTGCAGCCGCCAGGTATGTAGCCGCGGATGTCTCTGTTTCCCAAATCTGCTCGCTTATCATACAGCCCACTCCCTGCTTGTAGCACTGGGAGAGTACTGCTCGTCGCACCGCCGCAGTGCACGCCAGGCCATGCAGCGACACAAACGCCTTCATTCCTGTACGCAACTGCTGGTTATCAGCCAGCTGAAGCTTCGAATCCACCTGCCGGAACCAAGGCACCAGCTGCCAAGTGGACTCGCCCAACGGATGGTCAAAGAGCCATTGGAGTGGCTGCATTGATCGAGGTCGGTGGGACTCCAAAAGCGCTTGCATGGCACGCCAAGGGAGACTATCTGGCTACTGTAGCGTCCGATGCCGGCTCGTCGTCGGTCCTCATCCACCAAATATCCAGGCAGAGGACGCAAGCGCCTTTCGCGAGGGCTGGCAAGGGAAGCTCCGTACAGAAGGTCGTCTTCCATCCCCTAAGGCCACACCTCTTCGTCGCTACTCAGAGATTGATCAGAGTGTACGATCTGGCTGCTCAGGCACTGACAAAGACGCTGCAACCTGGTGTCAAATACATTAGCAGCATGGACGTGCACCCTCGCGGCGAGCATCTCATCATCGGCTCCTACGATAGACGTCTCGTATGGTTCGACATGGAGCTGTCTACGCGACCATACAAGACTTTGCGTTATCACTCTCGAGCTCTTCGAGCAGTCGCCTTCCACCATAGCTACCCGCTGTTTACGAGCGTCAGCGACGATGGCACGGCTCACGTGCTGCACGGAACAGTCTACAACGATCTGACCACTGCTCCTTTGCTCGTTCCGCTCAAGGTGCTCAGAGGACACAGCGTCTCGGCAGGTCTGGGCATTCTCGACGCAAAGTGGCATCCCACGCAACCATGGCTCGCCACTGCCGGCGCGGATGGTGAGGCGCGACTATGGACTATTTGAGGATGCTTCTCGATACCGCAATGATCGACACGCCCGAACAGCTGCTTCACGCACAAGTCACCAAATGCAATGCTCAGCACGTGCCTATGATGCAAAAATCGCTCCACCAAAGCGACCAGCTTTTGAGTGTGTGTGATGAGGGTATGTAGATTGATGGAGAGAGGCGCACGCGCAGGGCTACCTGGCGGTGGGATTGGGAGCGGGTGATCTGGGACCGGCTCTGAGGTGCGCTGAGAGCGCGCCCCAAGCGCCAGTATGAATGCCGCCGACTACACCGACGAAGCTTCCCCTTCCCGATCCAAACAATGGTCTAGCACCAGCCGCATCTTCGTTCGCGCCCAACCTGTTCAGCCTTTCCCTCTCCTGCGCTTCGGCTTCCTCCCACGCCTCCTTCGTCCTTTCGGAGAGGGAGGTGGTGCGAATGCTACCTGCTAAGCTGGCGCCTACCCAAGCGACGACATTAGGGGCGAATGCTGGGGCATCCCCACCTTGTGCTTGACCGTTGGAATGAATGTAGGGCATGTGGTCGTTCATCAGCGAGACGTGTTGCCACAAATGAGCTATAGGAGCGTATCGCATGATTTCCCTCGGTGGGGCTTTGCGCTCCGTGGTATCCTTTCCTCGAGTGTCTCGATCATCCGTCCCTGCTGCGCCGACTTGAGCCTTATTGAGGTCCTTGTCAGCTAAGGCTCGAGATGCCTTGCGAGCGCTCTGTTCGGATCTGCCGGGCCATGCTCCAACGCGAGGCACTGTGAGTGCGACGGAGTGAGGCTGATCGATGGTGCAATTGTCCAGCAGACGCGTCACTTCTTCCTTGAGCCTGTGTGCAAAGCCAGCCATGGTAGCAACGCCACCAGTGACCAGCATTTGCTTCGCGAGCGGTATCCGCATGTCGATGGGCAGCTATCGAATGGGAGCAAAGAGGTTTGAGGGCTCATCATTAGCGCTCGACTCTACAAACAGCCAACACACGGCCCAGATGAACTCACATTAATCAAAGCATCACAAATCAATTCGGGTAAACTCTTCTCGTCGTCATCACCAGGCTCAAAGAGGACGTCCACTGCGCGCTCTCTGATCCAATTGGGCACGACAATGACTCCACTGGCCTGGCTGTGTTGTTGCTGCGAGGCAGAGCTCGCCGTGCTGTTCTGCAAGACTGGCGCGTGAGGGTCGGACGATTCGCGAGAAGGCACGGGCAGGATGAGCGAGCTTGCTTTGGATGTGTGTGCGTAGCGAGATTGCAGCTGACGCATCAGCGCCTCGTCTTTGCTCTCATCGTAAGCTCTGCCTTCAATGTCCAGAGCCGACGAGGATGCTTGAGGGCCAGACGTCGGCGTGAGACCAAATGTGGACGGCGTGGGAGTAGCTGCGGCGGGCCTGGCTTGGTCCGAAGTGTCCACATCTGCGGTCTCACTGCGGCGCTGCTCCTCGACGTCCTCAATAGGCTTCTGCGCAACAAAGATCGCCTTGGCGATGATGTCATCCAAGAAGGCGTCATCGAGCAACTCTGCCCTGATCTTTGACGTCCGCTGCTTCCTGCTGGCGGTGCTTGGCGTGGCGGCAACATACCTTCCAAAGTACACTAGCAAGTTCTTTAGCCTCGCTTTCAGCCTTACAGAGCCTCGCCGCGTGACGAGTATGTCTGGTCTGGATGACAACAATCGACCGTAGTACACTGTAGTGAGTCGGCTATGGTGCGTGCCCACGTCCAGCACCAGACCTGTCATGCGACCGACTGCCAGCAAGCTGATGAGCGGAGCGGGCAAAAGGGCGACATTCGCGACTTGAAGATTGCTGAACAGCACTTTGCACAGCGCGCGAGCAGCATAATCAGGCAAGAGGGCATTCTCCACCAGAACGATCCTCCTGCCTCGTGGATCGATGAGCAGTAGGTCGTAAAAGATGACTCTCAGGAGCTTGGTGACGTTGACCAGCAAGTCCAACTCTCTGCTCCTTCTCGCCCTCTCGTCTTTGCATCCTTTCCAAAAGTCTGGAGTCCATAGGCTGTACTGCGATGTCCTGAGCAAGCCGCGGGGTCTGGATTCGTCTTCAAAGCCGTACTTAGCGACGGACAAGCCGATATCCAGCACCACCCTATCGCTCTCTCCAAACAAGCTCTGTCGCTGTCTGGAATGCAGAGAAGGGCTGGAAACTGCACTGCCCACATTCACTGCGCCCGCACTCGAGCGTCCGCCTGTCGATTGACGAGCTGCTGAACTGCGTGTAGCTGCTGTTCGCGTCGGCGATCGGAGCGGGTTGCTGCCAACAGCTGTGCCTGCATGACGAGAGCTTCCCTCGGGTGCTGCGGTGGACATTGTGGCGGCAACGCAGCGCGCGGGACACCCAGCAGGTGCGGATGCTGTGATGAGCGCGGAAGCTTGACAGTCGTGAGTGATGAGGCCTGGAAGGTGAGAGATTCAAGATTGCAAGAGCGACATGCAACGAGAAGCTTGTATGCATGGGTGAGCTTCAGTTTTAGTCACACAGTCTTGGTTTCTGCATGGTTGGTTGTTCAACCGACGCGTTCATCATACACGTGACGCGTGTGATTCCGTGAGTTAAATTGAGTCAAAGAGTGTTCGTGAGAGGGCTTTGAGATTGAATTCAACTTGTGATTCAATCAACATTCAAGATAGGCGCACCATTTCAAGATTCGCCTGCGTGCGCGTAGAGATATGCGCTTGCAAGGATTCGACTGCAGCACAGCCGCATAGGTCCATGCTGTAGGTGCGCATCCTCTTTCCAACCTCTCCCATCGCTCCGCAGGCGTTTCACCGAGCTTGGAGTGGTGCAGATGATCGGGGGGACTGTCATTCCGCAGCAGCAAGTGTGTTAATCAGCATGGTGAAAAGGCAAGCAAAGGTGGAGGAGGAAGAAGAGGAGGAGGAAGATGACTACTACGACATCGGACTGTACGACGAGGATAGCGACGAGGCATCCGATTCGGGATCTGGCGGTACGTCGGCTTCAGATTCGGAGTATGTTCAAGACGAGGGTGACAAGCCCAAGCCCAAGCCACGACGGCGGCGTGCGAGCGGAAAGTCTACGTCTGCGTCTGCGGCTGCGAGCCCAAAAGTTCCCTATCGAGCTCGAGTGCACGCCCTAGCGGACACAGGCAGCGCCAGCTCTTCGTCCGACGCTCAAGCACGTGCCTCTACCATCGACCAAGGTGTGCTGGCTAAGATCAAAAAAGCTCTCTCTCTCGCTCAACACCCCAATACGGGAGAGGCGGAGGCGAAGCAGGCGATGAGCATGAGCAACAGGCTCATGAACAGGTTCAATATCCTTCAAAGCGACCTACTGGCCAGTCAAGATGCGGAAGGAGAATCCGATCTGAGCAGAGCGGGTCAGAGCACCGTTTGGGTCACCGCAACCAGCGGCAAGGGCGTCAATAGGGAGTTATGGATGAGCACGATGAGCATTGCCATGACCGTCTTTTTCGATTGCAAGTGCTATAGCGACCGCTACAACAAGTGCAGAGGGGAGCAAGATCGCATGCAGTGGACATTTTACGGTCTGGCAACCAATTCTTCAGCGAGCGCAATGGCTTTCGAAATGTGCTTCAATCAGGCTCAGGTTTGGTGCTACGGAGCGAAAGACGCTTTCAAAGGTGCGCTAGCAAAGAATTCATACCTCACCGGCATCGCCAACGGCTTGTACGACATGGCTGAGGATGAGAAGGAGGCGGAAGAAAAAGCGGCCATTGCGCACGAGAAAGCGGAACGTTGCAAGCGCATCAAGGAAGAAGAGAAGGCGCGGCGGAAAGAAGTGGAAAGATTAGAGGCTGGTGATAAAAAGGCCAAGATTGAAGATGAGGAGGAAGTGGAAGAAGAAGAAGAAGTAGTCTTTGTGGAGATGCGCAAAGGCAAGGCGCCTGGCACCTATGATAACAACATTCGCGTGAAGGAGGAACTGGACGTCATCGATCTGACTGAGCCACGTCCAGTACATGGCTTAGCAGCGAAGGAGGAAGATCTAGATGGGGAAGTACACGCAGAGGACTCTGACTCGAGTGATGAGGGAGATGCACCAGAAGCCCAAGTGAGCGAATGTGCACACTTTCTCCAGTTCATCAGGTTCCACGCTGACCACCACGCCCCGCGCAAATAAACGATGCAGCTCGACTTTGAGCACGAAGGGGAAGACGCGGATCAGGATCTGGAGCAGTACATTCAAACCGGCCAGATGCCGCAAGTCAAAGCCGAGACAAAAGCTGAGCCTTCGGCAAGCGTGTCGACACCCATTGAGGCGCTAGAGAAGGAGCATGGTCAAGAAGACGTCAAAGACGCGCAGTGGAAATCGCATAACCAGGTGAGAGTCGTGCTCATGATGGATGCCCCCACCTTTCATCCTGACGTTGGGCAACGCTTTGATCATGCAACCAAAGTTGGTCGTCTTCCGAAAAGTGAGTCCCGTAGTCTGGACCTCGCGGTGGCCCATGTCAAAAGCGATCGCGCCTGACTTCACGCTCTCCTTTCTTTTTTTACTTTCATCAGAATGCCGAGTCTATAGCCGAACAGTACATCAAGACGCACAAGGTAAAGCTCGGCATGGCGCGAAAATTCAAAGATCGAAAGTGAGCGATATCTGGCAGCACATTCTGGATCTGTCCCCCCCACGCTGACAGCCTTGTGATGTCGTGTTAGACGCGACAAGAACGCTTATCACAAAGGCAAGAAGGACTCGAAGGTGAGTGGAGGGCGGGGAGATGGACCAAATTCAATAGTCATCGCTGTTCTTGTGTTCACCTTCACCACGCTCTCCTGAACCTGCGCTGACCTGACCGTCCCTCTGGTCTGTGCCACAACGCAGAACATGGATGTCAAAAGGCGCAGGTTGGAATGATCGAAACGGATCTAACCTGAAATCCAATCACCGCTCTGCTCGCTGCCAAGAAACTCCCGCAACTCGACTTGTATTCGCTGTCGCACCTTTGACTGCACCCGCTTCGTATCCATGCTTCGCTTCACTTGCTTTTATGTTTCATCTTCACTTTTGTGTCGCTGAGTGACGGTCACACAGTCTTTTGTATCAAACGTTGAACAATTTTACGCCTCGAGGCATTTCGTGAACGCGTCGGTCGCGGGGTGCAGCTAAGAAGGAGTGCAAGCAGTAATCGAGTAGAGGGCGTTACATACGAAGAAGATCTCGCAACCAGTTCAATGCCACCTTTCATTGGAATGAAGGTTTAAGTGAAAGAAGCGACGAGCAGCTTGGTCTGGAAGCAATGTGAGATGGAGCAGCGATAGAGGTCAATGCGATCCAATGAGTCCTCGTTGTCGGGCGCCAAAGACGATAGCGAGTACGAGAACGATCAATCCGAGCTTAGAGCCTAGACTGCTGGACTCTTGGTCCGGAGCGAGATGGGAGGGAGGGCAGTGGCAGTGAGCGCCGAATTAGGCGGGCGAAAGCGATTCATCGGCCGACGAGCGAGCAAGTGAGCGAAAGAGCAAGAGAGCAAAAAGAAGAACGAAGAAAGGACGCAGCTCAGCACTCGGTACTGGCGCGCTTGTGATTGAAAGAGAAACAAGGTTCGACCAAATGCGGCGCACTTCCGACTTGCTACACGGCATCACACCTCCCGAGGACTTACCTTCTGGGTCACACTAGCGTGAGGGTTCTTTGGGCGACCGAAGCCAGCGCTGAGTTGCGTTGCCAGCTTGAATTTGGTGAGGTTGGCGGAGGTGTAAGGAGGGTAGCGCATAGCCATGATGGCCTCGACGACCTTGCCGAGGACGCCAGACGAGGGAGCGTCCAAGCTTGCTCTGGTGTGGGTGAAGGTGTCAAAGTTGCCCTTGCCGTGGTACATTCCGTAGCCGGAAGGACCAGTGCCGCCGAAAGGCAGTGTTCCGACGGCAAAGTGCAGAAGGGTGTCACCCTGGACAGCTGCGCCCGAGCGCGTCTCCTCGAACAGCTTCTTAGTCGATTTGGCACCTCCGAAGGTGTACAGGGCCAAGGGCTGGTCGCGGGAGTTGATGAAGCGGATTGCCTCGTCGAGATTCGCCACAGGGAGGATGGGAAGCACAGGGCCGAAGATCTCTCCAGACATGAGGGGGTCGTCCGACTTGCAGTCAGCCACAATAGTAGGTGCGAAGAACTTGCTGGACTCGTCGCCCTCGCCACCAAGCACAATGCGTCCCTTGGTGCCGCCGACCATCTGGTTCAGGCGTTTCCAGTGACCAACGTTGATCACACGGCCGTAATCATCACTCTTGATGACACCTCCCTTGCTCTTGGGCCAGAACTCCTCAGCAGCCTTCTGGAATTGGACGGCCAGCTTGTCTTGGGTGGCTTTGGTGCAGAGAATGTAGTCAGGAGCAATGCAGGTTTGTCCAGCGTTAACAGCCTTGCCCCAAAGAACACGGTGAGCTGCGATCTTGAGGTCAGCAGAGTCGTCGATCCAAACAGGGGACTTTCCACCGAGCTCCAGAGTGGTAGGGCAGAGCCACTTGGCAGCCTTCTCGGCGACGATGCGACCAACTGTTCCGTTACCAGTGTAGAAGATGTGCTCCCATCGGCTATCAAGCAAGGCCGTCGTCTCTGGGATTGCGCCATTGACGATGCGCGAGCTCTCGGGGTCGAGGTACTTGGGCCAGAGCTCAGCAAAGAGCTTGGCAGAGTGTGGTGCCACTTCGGAAGGCTTAAGGACAACCGTGCATCCAGCAGCGAGAGCGCCAATCACGGGACCGATCTGCACCGAAACGGGGTAGTTCCAGGCTCCGAGAACAAGAACGGTGCCCTTTGGCTCCTTGCGGATGGAAGGAGAGTGGAACGCCCAAGCGACGCCAGACCAAGGCTTCTCGGTCTTTGACCACTTGCCAACATTGTGTACAGCCTCGACGATCTCGTTGCTGGTGCCGAGAATCTCGGCCATGTTGGTCTCGAAGCTGGCACGTCCGAGATCCTTGTTGATAGCCTTGGCAATCTCCTCTGCATTGTCCTGATGGTAAAGTGATGTGCAGGACGAACATTAGGCGACATACAAGGCAGCATGAATGCGTGCGAACAGTGTCAAGTCACTGTTCAGCGGCAGGACACTCCTACCCGAGCAACTACTTACATTGAGCAAGAAGTAGAGCTGCTTCAGCTGAGCTTTGCGGTACTCCAAGCTTCTCGTCTTGCCAGTGAGAAAGTTCTTGCGGAGCTCTGCATTGATACCGGCGATGGTGTCGATGGGAGTGTACTCCAGCTGTGCCACCTGCTGGGGTGTTTGAGTCGAGGCTGCGGACGTCATGATTGGATGTGGCGGGTGTAACGTGAAAGCGGGACTATCGAGGCGAAGCTCGTGATGCTGTGATCAGGGGTCTGACAGCGAGGCGATGTGGTGGGTGGAGGTGAGAAAGAAGAGTTGGCTGAAAAATTCGCTGAAGCAGGTTTGTGATTGTGGTCGGCAGTCGTATTCGCCATTGCGAGTGTGGAGATTTGGCGGGTCATCTGGAAGACAAGCATGCAGCCAACCAGCCAGAGCGCGCTACTTTCTCGCTCGATTGTGGGGGGACAAAAGTGCGGACGAACGGCAGATTAGGAGTGTGCGTGCAAAGTGAAAGAAGGCGCGCACCGCACCGCACCGCACCGCAC
>CCYA01000270.1:716986-728095 GCA_900000165.1 Ceraceosorus bombacis
CAGTGGCCCTCTCTCAAGACCTCATTGGCTTGTCAAGAGAACGTTGGGAAGGTACCCTTACTACTGGAGCTACTAGCAGCAACATTGTTGCGCTTTGTTGCGCACGAGAGGCGGTGCTCCGACGTCTCATGTCTCGCAGCAAAGCGAGCAATGCATCCGGAGCTATTGAGATTCAAGAGTGGTCTCTTGCCGAACACGGCATCGGTCCAGATACTCCTGCAGTCAACATCTTTACAGCCTTGCCGCACAACAGCATCGCCAAGGCTGCTGCTATCACCGGCATCGGTCGCCAACGAATCGTAGACGTGTCGCGCCGCTCTCGAGCGGCCGATGAGGGACAAACAGATCAGAAGGTCCAACGATGCCAGGCGCAAAAGGAAGCAGCCTGCCTCGAGGTGGATTTGGAGAGACTTGAGGATGCTCTGCGGAAAGCACAGCGCGCAGAGCAGGGCGCGATCGTTGTCATCGGCATGGGCGAGGTCAACACGGTGAGTCTGCAAATCGCAGCGCTGCTGCTAACCACTGGATGCTGATGTGCACTTCAACGGGCACAGGGAGCTCTATGTGGCCAATTGCGTGATATCCGAATTCTTTGTGACGAGTATCACGCCTGGCTTCACGTCGATGCAGGTGAGCTTCAATGCAAGGTCATGAGGATGCAAACTCCTCGAGCACTAGATGCCTGACATGAAAAGGCCTTCGACTTCGTTTGCAAAGCTTTTGCCGCATTTGCGTGCCTCGTGCCAGGATTCGAGTGGGTCTCGAGTGATCTGGACTTGGCTGACAGCATCACGAGCGACGCTCACAAGCAGCTCAATGTGAGGTGTCTCACCGCAAGAGAGCTGTGATGTGTGCAATAGTCTGACACTCTACTCTTCCGGTGGAGGGGCGCAGGTACCTTACGACTGCGGTTTGTTCTATAGCCGACGCAAGACAGCCGCTGGAGCAGTCTCCGCTCTTATCGAGCACGCATCACAAAGTCCGATAGATGCTGTATTTGGTCCGGGTGCAGGACCAAAGCCGGCGTATCTGGTCGGATCCTCTACCTCGACGAGCGAAGCAGAAGATTCGCGCATGCTGAGCGAAGCGGAACAGCGTCGGCAATACGCCATGTCACAGCCCTCGCCGCTCTTTCGCAACATTGAGAATTCAAGAAGGTTCAGAGCTTTGCCGCTGTACACGGCCCTCTTGTCGCAGGGCCGCAGCGGCTACGTCGCCCTAGTGAAGCGCAACGTCGAGTTCGCCAAGCGCCTTCGCCGATGGCTCAGGCTTCACCAAGCATTCGAGGTGCTCACTCCTGCGCCCGATGATAAGTTGACACCACAAGATGCTAGCCGAGCTAGTCGTGTGCCCTGGGCGCTCGACGAGTGGGGCTACAACATTGTCCTCTTTCGCGCTTCCCAAGCTTGTCCGAATGCGAGACTTGCGGGAGCAGAAGGTGCAGGAAGGCTGGTAGAGGCAATCAAGAAAACTGGCAAAATGTACGTCAGCGGCACCTCGTGGAACGGCAAAGGCGCGGTGAGAATAGCTGTCAGCTCATGGCTGACAGGGCTCGATAAAGATCGCAAGGAATCAGACGATGACTTCAACATTGTGACAAGCACCCTCGAGGAAGTCATCAGGCAATAGAGTTATCCTTGTTTTCAAATCAGATTCATTCGATGCGCTTGCTGTGCTTTGTTGCTTGTCGTTCTTTCATGTATCGCATGTCAACCTCCAAGTATGACCTCAGAATGTGCCGTCGGCTGGCTCATGCAGCCATCTGTTGAGCATGATCAGGGCATTTTGCGGCTGATCCAACGGCACGAAGTGACCGGAGCCCTCAACGATGGCAAAGGTGAACTGTGCATTCGCAAGGCAGGACCAACGTGGAAGGACGTAAGCACGTGTGCCAACCTTTTGCTCAGCATGAGTCATACTCACATTGCCATAGTTGCGGTATGAACCGGCCTGCTGCCCATCGTGACCGATCCAAGGCTTCAGTTCTTGCTTGTTGAATTCCTCCTTGCCGCTCCATTCGAGGTCCAGAGTCCAAGCCTCGTTACCTAGGAAGTGATGGACGGCCAAGACGATGCTCAGTGCCAGCTTGATTGCATATCACACTGCCTGCTCACCAATGTGGTTGCAAATGAAGTCTCGCTTGCCAGAATAGGCGAGCACGCGCACTCCATTTTCGAGCAGACGTTTCACTAGTGGCGATCGTAGCCGATCGTCAGCAGACTATGGCTTCGCAAGCGGCCAGCGAACTCACCAGCCCATGTGCTCTCTTTTGGACCATCAGCTGTCGAGTCGAAATTCTCGTAGACTTTGTCGGAGCAGCCGACGAACACACCATCGTGATGGTCACCAGCGCCGCGCTTGTCGATACCAAGACCCTTCTTCGTGTTTGCGGCGTTCAGAAATTGTGCTACCCACTCTTCTTGCTCGTAGTCTCCCCAATGGGCCCAGTCATAGGTCGATCTGCCGGTGTCCGCCCAAGGTTGTTGCAATGAGTCTTCACAGTAGAGCGTTGCAGCTGCGCAAGCCTTTTCGTCATACCGGCCAGTATGAGTAGGCTTGTTGCACCTACATGTGTTCGTTGACGTGAAGGAGCGTAAGTCGTGCATGCAGACGACCGAGCTTGGCTACGAGCCAGTCATTTCAACCAGCGCGACTCACTTGTCGACGAGCGCAAGGCAGACCGGAACCGCGGCCCAAAGGTCGTCGCATTGCTCCTTGGGGTAGAAGATGCCATAGCCGCTCTTGTTGGAGCAGGCGTAGTCCACGTATGCCGGGAATTGGTGTTTCGGCGAGGTGATGCCATTTCCAATCAGTACTGACTGCAAACGCACGCCAGGATCAGGTATCAGGTCAGGACGCCCTCTACCAAGCAAAAACGCGGGCATAGCGCATATCGCGTCGGCACTCACGGCAAGAGGTAGGGGCTCGATGCCGCGCTCGGGGTGTTCTTTGGCCTCCTCATTATCTCTCAGGAGCTGTTCCGCAATGTACGGGATCCATCGGCCCGCGTAGCTCTCTCCTGCGATGTGGAAAGTGGAGATGCCTTTGCTTTCCTCGCCGTCCTTGGAGTAGATGGACTTGGCATGCATGCCCCATAGCTGCAGAAATGCGCTCGCATCACGAGCAGCAGCGGCAGCGTCGTATATGCGCCCAGGAGCGTCATCCTTACGCGTAGTGTTGGCCCACGAGGCGTAAGAGAAGCCCACGCCTACAGGCTGGTCTAGGAACAGCATGGTCGCGTTGTTGTTCCACGACCAAGGGTTCCATTCTGTGTGAGGACCTTTGCTGGTGTTGAAAGGCGCAGCATTGCAAGGCCCAAGCTCCATGAGCAGTCCGGTAAAGCTCGAGCAGCCCTGAAGAGAGCATTAGTCTAGGTCAGCTAGGGTAGTCCCGAGTCCGACCGGCGGCCCGATCGCGAATACTCAACAGGTCCTCCATTCAGCCACAAAGAGGTGGGATCCACGTGTGGTCGACCGCTACGAGATTCGAATGCCCAGAAGTAGAAGTGCTCGATGGTAGCGTTGGGGTGTTTGCCGCCTGCGCTAGCAAGGTCGCTGCCGTCCTGATGGCGGTGGAGCGCGTCCACGTCCACGTCGAGATAACCCGACCACGAGCGAGCTGAGCTGCGCTCGCAAAGATCTTTGGGAGGTTCAGTGAACCGCAGAGTGTGCGCGGGCACGCTGGGGTGCTTGACCAGAGTCTCAAAGCTGTCATGTTCCTCGGACAGGCTTACGGTGACTTCAGCCTTTGGCAGCTCAGGGTCCTGAAGCTCTGGCAGGAAGGGGATCTGTGCACACAGCGCCGCGAAAGGAAGGCCTGCACACGCGGCAAGAAGCAAAGAGCAGCGCATGATCGAAAGATCTGCCAGTCACGAGTGCGATAGCGCGAGGGGAGTCAAGCGTCTGCAAGTCAGAGGTCAATAGGATGATGAGCGTCGGTGACTAGGGAGATGAAAATGTTGAATGCCGCTCCTTGTGGTTCTGCCCTCCACCCTTCAGACCTCGTGCGCAGCGTGCAAGTCAAGAGTCAAAAGTCAAACTCATCAACGCCGACAAGCGCAGTCCCGCAACAAAATCGAAGCACGTGACGCGCTTCTCTAGCAGGAAGCGCCGCGCGCAGGCGTAGACGGTACCGGTACACGCGCGCTGCGTTCAACGGCTTCATTCTTGATCGACGGTTACGGTTGAGCTTGAGCGACAGCGATAGCATATATGCTGGGCAGAAAGCAGTTGCTCGCGCATTGCTTCTAGCATCCACCATCCACACGCGCCGTCATCACCGTGTATGGCCGCAGCCATGCGCTTCCCAGCAATGATGAATGACGACATTTCCTGAGCCTGGAGCAAGCCAGGCATCAAGTTGCCGCAAAGCGCACACACACTCTTTTGACTGCACGCGTTCTCCCCAACGCAGGGGTCGCTAGTCGCAAGCATCCTGCAGTGCGCTCTCGACCTCGTTGGCCAGTATGCGATGGCACATCGCCATGTAAGTGCGCGACCAACGGTCGATGCTCTTCATTGTAAGACATTCTCCCTGCACCCAGTGCTTCTGAGGCTATAGAGTTCTCACCGCGTGCATCCGACGCAGGAGTATGGGCGTCAGGAGTATGAGCGTGACTCAAGTATGCTTTCTCCTAACCTGCTGACCAGGCCATCGCTGATGGCCAACTTGCGCAGGGTGACATCCGATACAGCATCACCGTCATCACGCCTCTCTTCCTCAACTTCCATTCTCACGCGTCTACACTCCAGTGAGCGTTCTGCCCTCCCCCTTACCTCTCACTTTCCCCTCCCACATCCCTTCAGCAGCTCTGCCTCGTCAACGTATCTCCTCTTCGCCCTCCCAATCCCTCGGCCCGGACATCGCGTTCTTTGCAACAGCATAGTTTTCCTTGCGTGGCAACTGATCTCGGTGATGGCGCTTTAGAAGGAGAACGCCCTCTCAAGTCCCGATCAAGTCAGCCCGTATGCCATAGACTGGCATCTCTCCGACGACGTAGGGTAGAGCTCTGCCATCCAAATGCCCGAGGCGCAGCGCGCTGTTGATGCGCGCCGCAAGGCCTCGCACAGGAAAAGACATGCACAAATCGCAGGACGAGGGGCGGACAAAGCTGGATGGTGGTCGCAGAAGGATGACCCTTCTACAGAGCAATACTCCCAGAGGCAAACCAAACAGGAGCCAGAGGCAGACCCGGACGCTCGCAATGCATCTGCGAATCGAATGAAGCTCAGAAGAGCCACTCCATTTCGCATCGAACAACGGTCTGTGGACCATGACCAGGAATACTCAAAAGCAAAGCACTCTTCTCACACCGCACCCCGCTCGTCCACTCATCACTCGGCTTCAATCTCGACGCCTTGTCCTTCTGTACCAAGGCATAGTGCAATGCCTTCAGCTCTCACATCCAGCACGACCATCACCGATCGTAGCCCCGAGTCCAGCAGTGATGTGTCCGCCGACTACCATCCTGTAGCAAATGATCACGGAGCCGGCTGGCAGCTGCGCCCTAACACACCGGCGGGTGTTGCAATCACGGTCTGCATCATCATCCTACTGTTATTGATCTTGATGTCACTCTGCACGCTACTCGCTCGACGATGGCGCAAGCAGCCATCATCCCAAGGATTGCAGTTAGCTGACAGGACACAATCAGCATCCTTGAAGGATTGGCGCACCACGCGGAGTGAAGTTGGATACACGGCTGGCGTCTCCACAAACGAAGCATCAAGACTCGGGGCCTTGTGGCAAAAATCAAGCGAGGTCGTCACGAAGATGAAAAGAGCCCTAGAGGCAAGATCGAGGTCATCTCGAAGTGAGCGCCGTTCGAATCTCGGGGCCACGGGCAGTCCTGTGAAGCTTACGGATGCGGCGAGTGGTTCAGCCGGGTCCTCTGTGCCGATGTCCGCATGGAGCGTGCCGTCATCGCCCCTGGTCAGTGACGCGCCGACGGGAGCGGTAGCGACTGCTGTCCGCACTGCTTTCGGCTTGATCGAGCAGTATCCCACACGACTACCTCAATCACAGGCAAGTCCATCGCTCTTGTCACCTGCAGGCCAGACGAGAAGTCCGTATGCGTTTGCTGGAAGTCCAAACATGAGCAACTTGCTGGATCTGAACTTTGCTGCGCCAGATCACGAGCGCAACAAGGGCGTCAACTCAGGAATGGCTGTATCGAGCGCTGCTCGTCCCAACCATCACCTCTCCTCCACCGCACGTGGAACCAAGCAGCGTCACGCTTTCGACACCGCTGACAGCCCGAGGCTGCCACCTCTAGCAGTCTTTGGCTCGCCAAGGCGTACATCTGTCCTTGCTTCGCCTCAGCTCGGCTCGCAGCCGGTCAATGAGGGCAAAGCTTCGTCATCTCGTCCGAGCTCTGCAAGATTGTCTCCTATGCTAGGTCGTCATGGCTCGGCTTTGCGCTCGCAGTCAACGTTGTCTAGAGGAGCTCAGCATGAGTCCACAAGCGGCCACCTGCAAGCAAGAAGCACACAAGGGGCAGAAAATGCGCGACCATGCGTCTCGGCTGCCTTTGTAGGACTTGGCATAGGCATTGGCCGCGCGTTCGGCTCCCAATCTGACCTCGGCCTTGCCAAATGCCAAGCTACCGACATTTACGAGACCGCACCGCCGAAACGCGGCTTCATGGTGCCAGCCGACGATCAGGAAGACCTCTCACAGCTTGCATCAGCATCGATCAGTACTTTCACAGAATCCGGCGTTGCTGACGCCAAGCACGATCCTACTCCCTCTGTGAATGCCTCAACGGCGCACCCAACCCACGAAACCCAAGTAGAGGCACAGCAAGGTCTGGACAACGAAACAATCGAGCTGGGCCTTCTTTGGCAACCTCTGCCAAGCGTGGACTCTTTGCGAGGAGCCAAGTCTTTTCGGCTGACGGGTGAGCCTTCAACAGACGGCTTTGCGCAAGAAATTCCTTCGGACAACAAGCGCGATGCGGTCTACGACCTTGCGGATGAAGACTCTGACCTCGCTGCTATCAGCGCTAGCAGTAGCGAGAGAAGCTTTACAACGCTTGCGGATGGAGCTTTGGTCTCGAACCGGGTCCTTGCCGCATTAGAGGCGGCTGGCATGTCCCCCTGCGTCGAGAAAGCGAATTCGCTCGACCTAACCACCGTAGCCCAGGAAAACTCTGTAGATGCGGGCGATGCCTCGGGCATAGTCATCTTCGCTGGCAACAGAGTGCCAGCAAGGCTCAGTGATGCTCAGGTCAGCCGTCACAGCGCAAGCACGACATTCTCAACGGCTCCTGGTGATATCTCTGTTAATTCGGCTTATGGAGCAGCCATGAAGAGTGTGCACGCCAGACTTCTACGTGCCAGTGCAGTAACCCGACGAAGAGCAAATACTGTCGTGCTGCCCATGACCAGTACGGACCCCGGTAACGTGCGTACTGGTCGAGCAAGGGCTCACTCGCAGCCAAAACGACGCTTGGCAACCATCGACGATCCCGATTTCAGTATGCACACGCGGGCCTCTGACGCTTCGCTGCGCCTCGGTCGTTTTAATCACCGCACACCGCCTGCTTCCGTCCAGAAAAGTGCAGTAGCGCTAATTCAAGAAACGCCGCAGTCGATGTATTCGATGGCCAGCTACGTGTCTGTCATGAATGGGCAGAGATTGTGGACCGCATCACCAGAAGCTTTGCAGACGCCAGACCCGCTGCGGGCAAGGACATCGTCTTCGTCCTCAAGGGAAGCAGCTATCACCTCTCCTGCGGCTTTCCAGGGCACTCCGGTCGACCTTGCAGAGTGCTCTACGCCACTTGCATCCAAGATTGAGCCACACTTGACGAAGAACACAAACCTGCCCAACTCTTCGCAGCTCAGATCGTCGTCATCACAAGCCGAAGATGCTTTATTGGCCTTCTTCGCGTCCGACAGTCAAGCTCATCCGGCTCCGGCTAGTCCCCTCTCCGATTCTGCATCCACGCCGGTTGCGACGCCAACATCTGACTTCCAGCATCGGACGCTTTCGATCGTGAGCGTGGCGTCTGACATCGCACCCAAAGCCATTCTTGTCGACACAGGTGCGGGACCCGTGCGTGCACCTATTCATGGCGCCAATTGGGACTTTCACCGACCTCATCGCGTTGTGGCAGCCCCAGAGCGCCACGCCTTGCCCTCCGGCCCAGCGCGCGCTGTCTCCGTCAGTCCAACCTCCTCGCCAACTGCCAGAATCTGGGAGCGAAGAAGCCTGTCGACACCTCCACGTACAGTCCGGCCACGCACGCTAAGCGGTCCAGAAGCAGCAGAAGTGCTTCGTGATGCCATCACCCTGCTACAGAGCCGAGAGCGTCCTTTGCCTCCTTCCAACTCGAATCACACTGCGGTCAACAGTATCAGTCTGAGTACTTCGGATTCTGGACAGAGTCTTGAAGTCAAGGCGCAGCTGCTCTTTCAGGATGTCGCATCAGCCACTGGCAAAAGCTGCTCGACTGGACCCTCAATTCGCTCTTGGAGCGATGAGGAAGACGAGCTTTCTCGCATGAGTGCTGGTCCGGGGCCGTCTCCTCTGGCAGCACACCGCTTGCTAGCTGTGCAAAGAAAGCTGACGCAACACCCGCGCAAGACAACACGCTCCCGATCAGGATCATCGCCCACCCCTGTGCGAACCTCCGCTCCTTCAACGGAGGTGAAAGGGAAGACTTACTCCAATTTGCGGCAACGAGCTTCCACAGAAGGCCGCTCTGGTCGTTCAAAGCACCGCGAAGCCCAACAAAGCCGTTCTGCACCCAGCGCCATTTCTCGCACTGCACTGACTACGAATGGCCAGGAGACAGCCGCACCTTTTGATGATCGGCCTCCACCAGATCACGTCACAGCCGCATCTCTTGCTGGCTACCTGAAAGAAGTATCAAGCTGCCCAGGCTCACCTCAGCACACGACTGCAAGGAGTGCACTCCGACGTCTTCATCTGCAGCCGTCGAGGATCCCGAGGCCCATACCCAGAGAACGTCTTGTGACTCAAGCAGCACCGCCGCCATCCAATCGCTACGTACACGCTAGGAACACTTCTGTTCCCGATCTCCACGCCCTTGTCCATGTTTCGGAAAATGTTGCAGGCATCGGGGCGCGACGTGATCCTAGCAGAGGTCAAGGATCTGCTGTAAGGGTCGATTTCCAGAATTTACAAAGCCGGAAACGCCGCGCAACCGCGGAGGCTGGCACGCATTGCAAAGCGCTCAAGTCATCCTCAATCGGACCGGTCTCAGTGCGGCGAGGTTTGGTCCCGCTTCAGCTGGTGACCGACAATCTCAGCCCGAACACTGGTCGTAGCCGAGCGCGCGAGAGCGACTATGCTAGCCCAACGATGCAGGTGAGAAGAACGCTCAGGCTACTGCGTTCTTCTCTAGCGCTGACATCCTCATTTGTGCCCAGGTCTTCCGTTTCTACGATTCACGTCGCAGCATCATTGAACAGCACTGAATTTGGAACATTGTGCTTCAACCCCCCATTCTCAGCTTCAATACCTCGTGATCGTCTTTCCTCGCATCTTTTCCTCTCCTTTCACAGCCCTGTTTCTCCGCCATTCCAGTGCTCTGGCCACCAAGAGCTGCTCGTACGTGGCAGCTGTAGCCTAGCCGATGCGCCTGCTTGTTCGATCCTCGTGCTTCTCCAAAGTCCCACACCTACGCTCATTCTTGACTCCGCACTCTCGCTAGATCAGCACACACATCCACATTCACTACTCGACTCTAAGTCTGTCGCCGCATTACATACCCAGCTCGCTGCCTGGCGACGCTGCACCTTCATTCCCCTACACCTTGCTCGGCCTCGCAAGTCCTACTAGACTGTATTTCAAATCGCTGCGATTATTGCATGCTCATTCCGTTCTCTTTGACGTGATGAAGGGGGCGAACAGCCACACTTTTGCTATGTGGCTAGCGCTTGGTGAAGGGCGCTCCGCATCCTTGGGCTGATTGTCACGCCGTGAGCTTCGTAGGTGTTCAAAACCTGTCTCAAGCCATTTCGAAGGGTTTGTTGGAGTGGTGCGGCATTCTTCGACCAGGCAAGAGCCACTCGTTGCTGTGCGTGATCAAGCGCGCTAGGGCCTACCGGCAAGGTGCTCTCGGCTGAGCTCCTTGCCCCTGCTTTTGGACTTGCACGCTTCTCCGACCGATTCGCTGCCTGGTCGGCAGCGACGGCTTCAGCCTCCGCTTCTCGCTGCCACTGATTCAAGTCTTTGAGGAGCTGTGCGCACGCAGCAATGATTTCTTCCGAACCTGCTCTGGTGTGAGAAGCCCCGGCGAGGCTGACGCTCCCGTAAACGTCTTCCGTCACGCTAAAGGACAGAAGAGACGTAGCTGCATGTGCTGCCCAAGCACTTAAGGCTGGACTTGCAGGGACCAAGCTATCCAAGAGTACCACGTTCGATGTTTCCCATGCAGCGGACGACGGCAAGTAGCCCAGGATGAGGTCCCTCTGCGTGGCTGGCAGGAGGTGGAAGAGCGACTTGCTGGCTGCGAACGCTGTACTGATCACCGACGCGAATGCCGCAGCAAGTGGATTCGCTTGCTGGCTGGGCGTGGCTGGAGATGCAGTCTGCTCCTGAGCACTGTTCGACTTCTGCGGGACTCCTGGCGTGTTGTCGGGTGCGGAGGGTGCGAGTCTGTGCAAAAGTTGATTCAAGTTCGGATCCCTATTTTGCAACATTGCAGACTGCACAGCCGTCGAAGACCCTGCTGAGGTGTTGCTGGGCCGAGGAGGGGCGGCTGGTGCAGTTGAAGATGCCGTCGGACTGATACTGCCTGCTGAAATCAATTTCTCCCACAGAGATGGAGCCGGTGCGCGAACAACGGTCTGATTCGGCACCAGCACGTCATGCTTCGCTCCCGTCGATGAAATCCGCGGCTTTGCGCTAGGAGTTGCGACCACAGCAGATGCGCTTCCAGCAGCAGGAGCGACGGGCTTGCCTCTCCTGACAACGAGTTCCCCCTCAGACTCGAGCACCGATAAGCACTCCGTCGCAATATTTGCCCAAGCGCTCTTGCGGCTCAATGGCAAGGAAGCAATTAGGGCTGCATTATTGACTCCATCTGCCAGCGCTCCACTAGGTACGTCGCCAACGTCTTTCCACAGAGCTCTCCTC
>CCYA01000270.1:756782-772222 GCA_900000165.1 Ceraceosorus bombacis
CCTCCCAGCGTTATGCACACGAAAGTCACCACTTGTATGCGCGCACCTGCTGCTCGAAAGCGATGATAGGCACTGGTCCATGCGAATTTCGAAGCACTTGAAGGTGCGGGTCTGCAATGCTTGTACGTGTCCGATCATACCACATGACCTGATCTGTTGAAGGGTCGGATGGACGTCCTAGTCGTCCTTCTCATGGCAAAGAAGAACTTGACGCCTCCAAGACATGAGCCTTGAATCTGGGTACAGCCGACAAAGCACGTGACCAGCTGCAACGACCGCAATTGACGGACGCACAAACGCACGCTACCGCGGTTGCTGTTCTGGATATATGCGCGAACGGCACAAGCACGCTGTTGTACCAAGTGATCACCAATCTGAATGTTCGCCGTTCTGCAAGCCTCGATTCCACACGTCATTTGACCCCCATCATAGAGCTGGCGCAACGCTTTGCCAGAAGCTCGAACGTAGCGCTCGAAGGCTTCAGTGCTCTACCCACAGGTCAGCCGGCTTGTATCCCCACGAGTCATAGCGAGGCATTTAGACAACGGAAGCGCGAAGGGCCAACGTTGCGTCTCTCTCTCTGCCTTTGCTACTGTGACGACTTCTCCAACTGATGGGCAGACCTGCATCTGACCATCTCACTGCGCAACGTACAGCAGCTGTCATCTACTGGCTCTCGACGTCATGGCGGAATTCATCGCGGCGGATTTCGCTTCAAGGACCGAGTCCGTCGAGGCGGCTGTACCGCGCCAGCCGTCCCTATCCAAGGCGTCAGGAGGAGGGCAATCGGACTTCTCATCTGTGCTGAGCGCTTGGCGAGGTGAGCGAACAGACTCGAGCGCAATGCTACCGGCGATGTGTGGGCTTTCAGTAAGCTGAACGCTGGCTGTCTACAATCTCTCCCCGCGCTTCCGAACCAGACATTTTGCTTCCAAGCCTGACAAGTCACCTTGCAGAGCTCTCACCCAGCCTCGTGTCCACGCAGACCGAAGCTCTCATTTCTCGCAAGAAGCTTGCGGAGCAAACACGAGAATTTAGGAAATTGGAAGACGAGGCCAAGATTGAGGCTTTCAAGCCTTTGCTCAAAGCTTACCAGGCCGAGATCGACGCGCTCACCAATCGAGCTAGGAAAGCCGAAAACGCCTTCTTGTCCGTGGCTGATAGGCTCAAAGGCGCGCCTGATCCTCATCCCTGGCTCGAACTGATTCTAGTAAGTGTCGAGAAGGGCTGATTGAGCCTCATGCATGCGCATTGCTGTCGACCGTCAGAGCTCAGCCGGTTTACACCAATTCTGCAGGAGCAAACGGCGTCTCTGCAAGACTTGCAGACCCTCAAGTCTCAAGTCGAGACACTCACAGCCGAAAACGAGCAATTGAGAAGCAAAGCATCCGTAGTATCGTCTCTCGAAGCGGACCGAGCGCGCTTGTCAGAGAGGCTCGCAGAGGTGGAGAAGACGTCAAAGACGCGCGCAGCAGAGCAGTCCGCAGCGATCCAGGCAAACCTATCTGCGCGGTGGGAAGAGCGGGTATCGAACCTGACGACTCGAGAAAGCGATCTGTCTAGAGCGCTGGAAGTGGCACAAAGTCAACTCAAGGAGCTTCGAGCTGCTCACGCGGAAGCGACTGAGCGTCGCGTAGATGCATCGGACAAGTCTTCCAAGGTAGAGGAGTTGGAGATTGCCATGGCGCAGGAGGATGCGCGGAGAGCCAACGAGAGATCGGTAGAGCTAGAGAGGCGCAACGATCGCTTGAGGGAAGAACTCGAAGCTTTGCGGCTGTCTAGAGGCGATGAAGAGCGTCGAGCAGATTGGGAAAGCAGGCTTCAAAGCATCCGTGACGAGGCAGCGAGGCTCGAAGCTGCACTTGAAAATGAGACCAAGAGAGCCGAGCGCTTGGTGGAGGAAGAGAGGCGCAAATCGGAGGAGAAATCAAAGGCGTTCGCTGAGAAGGTTAAGGAGGTTGATGGACTTCGCAAGAAGCTGGATTCGATGGCCGATTATGAAGAGATCAAAAGAGAGCTGGACATTGTCAAGTACGTCGAATTTGCCAGCGACGAGGCAGAAGATGCAAACGATGAGGATCACGCAAATCCATACGAGATCGAGACTACCAATGCAGAGCCTGCTGCTGCAGAACCTCTGCGTGCACCAGGGGCTAAGCCGCTTGAAGCGCTACTTCTCGCCAAGAATCGCAAAATGTCCGACCAGATCACTACTCTCCGAGTGCAGCAAACAAAGTATGAGACCATATCTGTAGAGCTGGACAGCTCTCGCAGCGAATTGGAGAGATTGAAGGCGCTGAATCGAAGATTAGAGGATGACTTGGTCAACGTCAACATGAGTCGAACTAGCAACACGGCGCAGAAACCGGTCACAGCGAACGGCGAAGGGTCAACATCGACAGTGCAGGACAAGACGATTCCTTTCGATGCGAGCAGCAGTGCTTCTGCACAATCTAGCGCCAGTCTTCTGCCCATCATCACCAGCCAGAGAGATCGTTTCAGAGCAAGAAACGCGGAGCTCGAAGAAGTGAGTTGGTCCCGAGTGTCCCAGGCACCTGTACAAGACTGGCAAAGCTGAGCTTTAGATCGCGTTTGTAGGAATTGCGGCGCACGTTCGAGTCGCTGAGCGAAGTGCGCAACGAGGTCAAGCAGCTTCAAGCCGATAATTTGGGTCTTTATGAAAAGGTCAGGTACTTGCAAGCCTACTCTTCGACGACGACGGGTCAGAGCTCTCACGTCACACCCGCTGTGGCGAGCTTGCAGCGGAGGGAGGAACCGGCCGACAAGTATAAAGCAAGGTACGAAGCCAACGTAGCCAATCCTTTTCAAGCCTTTAGGGGAAGAGTGAGTGTCGCCCGATTCTTGTGCCCTTTGCTGTGGGCGGCGCCTTGAACTGATCGCGTCTCATACCTTTGCAGGAGGGTCTGCGAGTGCTCAATCCGTTCGAGAAAATCTTGCATCAGCTGCTCAGCACCCGGCGCACCCGATTGCTGTTCATGGTCTATTGTGCCCTCCTTCATCTTCTCATCTTCTCCATCTTAGTATTTGAGTAATGACACGACGCGTCACATGAGCGCAATGACCTCTTAGGATGAATCACGCAGCTTGAAGCCGCAATTGCGAATTGATGGGTGGTATCAAAGTCATGTTAGAAGGCGGGAATACAGGTAAAAGGAGCTACTTAGAGGCGAGAGCGCAAGGTGGAAGCAGAAGACCAGCGTTCCTTCGATTCAGAGCAGTTCGCCGTCGCCTTCCTCTGCCTCGCTGCCGCTCCAGTCTAGATCTGCATCGAGCGCTTCGGTCTCCTGCTTGAGCTTATCCAAGCCCGTGATTTTCTCCAGGTAGACTTCGTCGTTGAATGCCTTTAGTAACATGTCAAATCCGTCCTTGCGATACGCTTCCACAATGGCTGGACTACAAGCGGTGCAGCGCTCGTAAGCCTGACCCACTATCAAGAGGTTGCTGAATTGAGCCAAAAATCCCCGAATCTGATGCGGGATGAGACCAAGCACCGAGCCGGATTTGGAAGGGTCTGAGGAATCTCCTTCCCTTGTTGACGCATCTTTCCGCGCAGCAGTGGAGGCAGGCGCCAAGATGCTAGTGTGTTGCAATTGGGTCGAATGAGTCGCGATGACTTATAGAGACACAGTCGCACCGAGCCACCACTCACCCGTCCTTGTGCTGCAAGACAGAGACCATAAGCTCTACAGCAGAAGCGCCCGCAATGGCAGCGAGGCCAGGTCGTGTGACCGTGCACATTTGATCCAGGGTCCGGTCCGTCAAAGACTGTTTCAAGCGGGGCATCAGCCATGAATTGCGCCATTCTCAGCGTAGCACATTCAGCTGGGACCGCTGACGTGGAAGGAGATCGGCACGCTTGTCTCACTCACATCTGCCGGTGCTACAATATCGTTGCAGTAGTAGCAGCCTAGCCTTCGCCTAGTAAGAGGTATCTCCTGGCCTCGCGCAGGAGTAGTGGTTGGTTGCACATCTGGCGATGCGCCGTGCCTCATTACGAGGTAGCTATCAAAGCCAAGGGCTGCATTCAAAAGGAGCTGAAGGCAAGTGTGCAGGGTTAGCAGAGTGACGTCCTCAGAGAACGAAGACCTACAGGGTAACCCACTTTGTTCTTGGCAGCTCCAAGTAGTGTGGGCAGCCACCTGCTCTCCCTTGAGTCCATGAGCAAGTATACCACGTCGTGCTCATCGATTAGCTGTTCTAGATGCCTGACATCTGCTCGAGTCTGCTCTAGGGAAGAAGCAGGCACAGGATGTCCAGGCATGGGGATGCTCATTTGGATCCCCCTCGCCTCGACACCGGGGTAAATTTTGCTGAGTTTGGCTGCTGCACATTCTGCCTTCGGTTTGCCCCCATCGAGACAATCTTCGAAATCGAACAAGGGCTGTCGGACAGGATTGGAGAATGAGACGCGAGAGGAGTCAAGGAGCGTGATGTGCCGTACTCCCCAACCCTGAGATGCCAAGCCGAATGGTCTGCGTTAGCGAGACGCCGTGCACAGCGGACTGCACCATCAGACGGCGCACCATCAATGCCCGCGCTACGTAGCAGCCTAAAGTACCGGCACCAAGCAGCAAGCACTTGGTGTTCTGGATCTTTTCGAGATTGATGTCGGGCATGATTCGCCAGCGCATCAATTTCAAGTTGAGATCCACGGCTTGATCTGCTAGCCTGCGGTCCATTGAGCGTTCCACAGATTGGCCATAAGCTCTCAATCGTCAACACCACCAAGCCAGAACGGTGCTGCTCACCTCTTTGGATCCATCAATGGGCTGAGATCGGCCATCTTGGGAGCGAGTTTGCCTTGAGAATTGCGTTCCCAGCCGACTGCGTTGGGTCGAGCTGGCTGCCCCGCTTCAGAAGCGAGCAAAACAGTCCCTGCGCAGATCTCTGATGAAACTTAGCCCGAGATGGTCGCATTGGTGCCTGCAATATCTTTCTGACTCACGTCCTTTGGCAACTACTTGGTTTGAGGCATCACTGTCTACCTCCGGCTGCATCAAGGCGGCTACTCTACTCCTGTAAGTTGTCGCGCCTGATGTCTGCGAACCCAACGGGTCTTTCCATGCCACCACTCGAATCTTTCTGACACCATAGCGCACCGAGAGCAGAGCCAAGAGGTTCCTGAGCGGCCAGCCTGGTGAGTCCGAAAGAGGCGAGGGGTCTACGAACCCGACTATGCGCTAGCAATCGGGACCGACGCGATTCAATCAGCGCCACTTGTCAACCGCATACATCATGTCACCGACAAAATGATGCGGCCTCTCACCTCATCTTCAGGCACATTTGCAAAGAACGGCTCGTACGACGTCAGATCCGAGAGTTGCCATTCCTCGGCTCCTGTTCTTCGCGCCAGGAAAAATGCAGCTGATGCGGAGTCCGATCCTTGCGAAGCTCTTCTCTGCGCGAGCGCTGCACCAATGGCGGGCATCTGTCGAGCAAAGGAGAGCAGGAAGCGCGTCATCTTTTTAATGAGCGCTGGCCGCTGTCTCGCCAGCTCCAGCACTCGTCTTGCCCACCCACCTGATCTCTACCAACAACTTCGTCTGCGGCCTTCCATCCTTTTTCCTGAGCATCAGCTCCAGCAAGCTCCCAGCCCGGCTTGGCCACAAGCGCAGGAAAACCAAACCAGTGCACGAATTTGTACTTTTTCAGGTCGGCAAAGGACAAGACGAGAAAGCGAGTGAGAAAAGGCGTGGGGTCTTGCGCGGTGAGGATGCCGTCTAAAATCTACGAGTGGATCGTGTTCGGAAGAGGTTAGCTACACGTCGCGCTCCGGACGGCGTCAAGCAAGCTCACTTCTTGAGCCACATCATTAAAGACTTTTTGCTTGTCTGCTGTTTTGAACTCTTCGATCGTGTTGAAGTTCTTGAGTGTTCCCCAAGCTGGGAAAGCGTTGGGTGGGAGCGTGTACCTTTGGTGCGAGAGGACAGGACATGCACGCTCTCAGAATGGGAGTGTGGCGCTCTCGCGAATGAGACTGAACACACTCGCAAGCCAACTCACCCTCCCTCGACCAAACCTTGACCATCGAAGTTCACAGCAGCAGGCAGGGGCACATCCTCGTCCGTCTTTCTGTCGTAAATGACCTTTCCGATCTCATAATGACCTCTCACCGGCACATTCTCATCCGACAATTGCAGCTTGTCAATCTTGATCGCTGCTAGTGTTGACCAAAAGGAAGGAGACACGCTGGTGGAAAGGGGACTGAACTGAGCGACGGTGGAGGAAGACATGGTCTGAAAGCAAACCTGCGGAAGATGGCCGAGCTGACGTAGTTGGGCCTATGGAGATGCGGGTGGGCTTAAAGTGACCGACTCCTTTGCTGCAGGATACCGGAGGAGTCGATCCGGTGCAGGAGGGGCGTCGCGGTGGTGCGGGCTTCGACTTCAATGCGTGCTGGGGCAGGACGGAGCCTGATCAAAGCCGATTCAATGTATGATAGACGTGAATGTGAATGACATCGTCGCGAGTGTCACTTGACACTCGTAACCCGCATCCATCTGTTGGTCCGCGTGGCCCGCCGCCAATGGAACTGCGCCCACAACGCGCAGTTCACTCATCACATTCACGATTGGGCCTGCAGCAAGCACAGCGCACGGACCTCTCTACTCCAACGTGCGGGGCATGCAGGCTTGTCGTCGCTCGTCACAGCTGATCCGAGCTCCATACTGTATCAACACGTCCGAAGCAACAACACACGTGCGCGCGCTGATTCACTGAGAAGGTCGATCTGGTCGACCACACTACTACGGTGACGCGATTACAAGCGAGATGGTGATAAGTTCGCTTACTATTACAGCATCACTGAGCTAAACGATTGCAAGCTTCTGGCAAGCAATTCGGCCACGAGAGTCCCACAAGCGACTTCGCCTAGTCGACGTCCATAAGGTCCGGCTTGCCCGAGCGTCTACTTCTAAGTGTGCTGGGCCTGCGCGTAGATCCGCTTCCGCGAGACTTGGCCCCCTTCGACCCGGCCAAGCCCTTACCCGAGGCTCTTGACGATCTCGTGCCTGCAGGGTCGCTCGAATTTAGTGGTTCGTCAGGTGGCGAGTCATCCTCTTCCAAATCTCGCAGCTCTTCCCACGCTTCCTCTTCCACCTCCGCTTCACTGTCTCCATCCTGCTCACGGTCTGCGCCGGTCACTGGTTGGTGCAAGGGCGAAAGGGGTCTTTCCGAACCTTCTCGATCGCCCAACGCTCTCTCGGGGGTCAAGAAGTCCGTAGAGAATCCTGCAACGCTATGCGGTCTCTGATGTCCCCTTTCGCCCTGCGCCCTCGAGTTGGGTGACGGGGATGCCCCACTCATACTCTGGATGCTGGCTGTGGAATCGAAGCGCGCTCGGCCCCAGGGAGATGAGATGGGTGCGGTGGAAGGCCTTCGAGAGTTGAACGTGCCGCACTTTGGGCAAATGTATTCTAAAGGGGAGACGCAGAGAGGCTCAATGTCAGCTGTTGATACTCCCCCTTGCATCAAAAACCCACAACGAATCTCTTTGCCGCCCCCCCTTATCGCTGTTGTGCAAAAGTCATCGGGCCTTGTCACATCAAGACGTGTCGTGCCGTACCGAACGTCATATCAACCTCGTACTTTCACTGTTGGACTCACGTATCTCCTCGATCTCGCTCGGCAAGCATAGCCCATTATGGTTGAGACATTCCTTGCATATGAGGGCGTACTTCTGCTCGTCTCTCAAGGTGCCTTCTCCATTCTCACTGCCCAAGATAAGGTCTGCTACGCGATCCAGCCAAGTGCGAGGTGGTACGGCCTGCGCAGCCAATGGTACAGCTGATCCCTGAGCTGGCGTTTTGGCTGTGCCAGCTTGATCATGAGGCGGCGCGTGTGCAGAGCCGGTGCCAGGCACTGCCGGCACGGGTGGTGTAGATGCGTTGGAAAATGGAGCTCGACTGGCGTTGCCTGGTGCAGTAGTCGGCCTGGATCGCGGACTACTTCCCGGCGCTGCTAGACCACCACCAGGGCCCTTCGCTGGCGAGTCTCCGATTTTGGCACTCGATGCAGCCTGACGAGCTCGAGAAGGTGGCTGAATGTCGTCGTATTTGTCCAGCAGCATTCGCATATAATCGAACCTGGAAGCACGTTTGATCTCGTCGATTTTTGTCCTACGCGCTCGCTGCAGCGATCGCAGATGTTTCTCTGTGCGGAGGCAGAGCGCAAGCAGAGTTAAGCGGGATGGCATGCGAGCGTCTCACGGCAGGAAGTTGGCCCGCACGCTCACCTTCGCCCTCAGAGATGCGATTGTACCACCATCGGACGATGCGCCGAGTGTAAATGATGCTGAGAATGTCATTGCTTGGAGCATCAGTGCACTGCATGGTGAAGAAGAATTTGACTCGCTGCGTTACTCACAGGAAAGGAGTGAGCACAACAGGTAGATAGGCGGCAACGACGACACCTCTCGGGTGTGAGGTGATGAGCGGGCGCAGGTACCAGCAACAAGCGACATAAGCAGCGTAGAGGAAGAAGGCGTTGAAGGTCAAGGTCACGCTCGCTCTCCTCTCTCGCGTCTTGACCTGCGTCAATCGAGTTTGCACCTCCGTAATGTCGGATGTCAAGCGAGAAAGCACAGTCTCGTAGTCCGTATCCGTCTGCTTCCACCATGGCTTGAAGTAGGACAAAAAGGCAAAGATCGCCATCGTGTGGCGGAGCCTATGCCCTGAGTGTTTTCGACAGCCGTCTAGACAATTGCGGGGTGCGATGGGACGAGACCGATGTTGGGGTAAGGACTGTTGGGCTTCGTGATGGAGCCTGGTGGCTATGTTGGCTTGATACCCTCTGATTGCAGCTGGCCGGCTGCATGCGCGTTGCCATTCGTGAGCTCGCGAGCTGTGATGGGTGATGTGGTGGGGCGGACAAGACTTTTCTGGGCGCCATGCGAGAAATCCCATTTGAGGCGAGAAGACGATGCGATGCAGCAGCAGCACACACTTGCAGCTCTCGATCGATCCGAACGATCGTCGCCGCCGCTTGCGTGCGCGTACGTACTACTACTACTGACTGTATCGAGGGGCGCGGTCCGTACACAGCAGACACGCGCGGCGAGCCTGCACGTGACTCTTGACTTTGACTTTCACGATGGTGACTTCTCCTAAGTCACAAGTGTGGGTCATCACGACGCGCGGTGATTTCATGCTTGCGGCTCATCTTTATCATTCGCCGGGGGTGGGGGGGACATGCTGAAGCAGTTGGCAATCAGCCCATACTTTGGTCTCTTCTTCCTCGCCTTCACCGACTCATTGCGCGCTGTCAGGTCAAGACGTCACTTTGAGAGGGAGCTGGAGGCAGGATCACGTGACCACGACCACCAGACGGGTTTTGCTCACGGATGTATGATAGATGTCGCCGGTGCAAGCGTTTCCTTGCGTGGGCCATGAATCGATGAATCTGAAGGCGTTTCAAGAAAGCCCGGTGATGAGAATATTCCTGTTGCGCTCGCCACGATCTCCAACATCTTTCTATCCGTGAGCAGGATCGTGTTCCACTTTACAGTGCAAGCATGCTCGGACCCCGTGCGATCGCTGTTGCGCGGACCGCCGGCGGGCTCAGACAAGCGTCTTCATCTGTAGTCAACGCCGCATCCAAGCCGATTCTCAGGCAAGGAGCATCCCTGCCGTTTCGGGGGCGCGACGCCACATCGGCTCTGCGCAGTCTTTCGAGTACGCCGCTTTCCTCTGCTTCGGTCTCTGCTCCCTCACTCTCAGAAGTGTTGGATGCTTCGCCCCTTGCGTCCAATTCGAGCGGGACCACGCCTGCTCAGAGAGCTAGAGAGGCGAATTTGAGCCCGCAAGAGAGACGCACTTTGTTGGAACAGAAGAAGGAGAGGAAGCTCAAAGAGTATGAGAGTAGGCTCAAGGTCAAAGCGATGGAGTGAGTAGGGACACTTGTCTGTCAGCCTGCATCCTGAGGCGGGCTCGCGACGTCGAGAGCTCGAGTTGCGCGCCTACAGCTGTACATGGAGCTCATTCTGCATCGCGAACCTTTGTCGACGAGCGCTCCAGACAGGGGTTATCGCTGGACGAACTCACCGCACAAGCCAGACAAAAGTCAGAGGCCGCGGCAAGAGCACGGGTCGATGCCGCTAAAGCTGCTGCTGATACCTTCGCGGCATCTCAGCAAGGGCAGGAGAGCGAATTCACATCTAGCAATGGCAACGAGTCTTTGGAGCAGAGAGATGCTCGATTGGCGGCAGAGATCAGAGCTCGAGCAGAGGCTGAAGCGAAGCGGAAATTGGAGAGTGGAGATGTTAGCAGCGGACCTGGAGGCAGCGGTGTCAAGGTGGGTTGAGCAGCGACACTGATGTCGGCGGCCGAGTCGATGCGACGCTGGATTCTAACCCGCGAAAGCCGGTTCATGGCCTACCACATTGCAGCCACTCTCGTCCATCATCGCACTGGAGAAGCTGGTAGAAGCAGACCCTGGCAAGATCGGAGAGCTGTGGACGAGCTATCACACGCTCAAGAATAAGCTCTCAGCAGTCGTACCTTCGCACATGTACTCTGCCATGGTGGAGCGGGGACAGAAGTACAAGCAGTTCGTCCTTCCGCTCCCTCGCAAGATCAGCGTTTCACCGGAGACGGATGGCGTGCAAGGAGAGTCAGAAAAGCAGGGTTACGAAATGTACCTGTGCGAGTGGGCGACCTTGCCTCCTCCACCCAAGCCCCCCGTGGCACAAGGGGCAGCACCAGAAGCTGCAGCTGCTCCTCTGCGTCCAGCTACGGTGCTTTTCACACCACTGGCCGAGTATCAGCTGCGCCAGGAATACGCACAGCCAGTGCTAGTGATCACCTACTACACTGATCTTTCCTCTTCGAAGGGGGTAGTCCTCATGCGCGGCGAAGTGACAGAAGCGTCCAACGCCGAAGCAGCTCCTACAGGCTTCCAGGCCGCAGCAGCGGCAGCGGCGCGAGGGGCGAGCGAGGCAGAGCAAGAGAAGCTGACAGCTCCATTGCAAAGCGAAGCCAAGCTGAGCCAACAAGATGCTCAGCTGCTCATCATGAGCTTGCAGAGGTTCTACCTGCCTGCTGTAGCCAATGCAAGCGGTGCACAGGAACGTGAAGAGCTGCTGCAGACTTTCCACAGAGAACCGGAGAAGTTTGACGTTGATCGATTGTGCAAGCTGGCCTTTGCCCTCGTGTAGATAGGCCCTCCTCTGACAGTGCGTCACTCATCCATTAGCATACAATAGCATCTAGATGAGCGGATTCAACTTGCGCGCCGATCTTGTCATCATTCTCATCTCCCTTCCATGACATTGACTTTGTCGTGGTCTAGTCGTATACTGCATCAGCGAGCGAGGAGAGAATTCGTAGTCAGCTCGCGTACATGCACTGGAAGGAGCATACCCAGACATGTTGGGTCCTGGCAGCGCTTGCGCTGTTGATGGCGTCGAGCCTACTCCAGCGAGACACTTCCCGTCATCGACTCACCATGCACCAAAGCGCTCCACAACGTCCACCAGAGCACAAAGCTGAAGCCAAACTCCTGCGCTCCTTCGAAAAGCCAACCGACCCAAGCTAGCGCTAGCGTTCCGGCGCTGGATCCACCTGCCCTTCCGGTCGGTGCGTTAGTTTTGAGTGCAAATGAGTGCAGATGCGCTTGAGGTCGAGAAGGATTGGCTAGCAGAAGGACGAGGAGGATGTTGGTGAGGACCAAGGCAGAGAGGTAGACCAACAATCCTGCCCAGGTTCGCAAGCCCAGCACGCCAGCTGCCGAGCCAGCAACGGAGAGCAAAATGGAGCGCACACTGGAAATTTGAGGAGCGGTAAAGCTCTCCGTAAGACGATGGCTAGCGCAATGCATGTAGCGACGAAGCGACGAAGCGACTCACTAATAGAGCTGGGAAGTGTTGTGCTGCAATGCCTCGGGATTCAACCTGGCCGCGGCCAGCTGTGCTTGTGTGGGCGTCGCATCCATGCTGAAGGCTCACAGTGCGCTCTCTTCTGAGACGAAGATGCGATCGTGCTTCTATGATGTCCCTGCACGCGTAGACCCGATTGTAAGATTGATGTGGTTCATGATTCCACGCGGGTCTGGTGAACGCTTCGTCAAATCGATCAATCACGAATCGCGCGGGGCGTACAAGAACGATCGAGTCGAAGACGTGAGCGTTGTTGACCTAGCTTGCCGCGGCACGCTTGGTGCGTGCACGATGCCTTGGGGGCACGTGATCGATCACTCCGCCCCTCACTTTCGTGCCTTGTCCAACAAACCCCACAACAAGGCAGGCCGCGACCACACACCGTAAATATCTACGCAAGCATGGCTCTGTGACAGAGCACCACCACTAGCAGTCAAGTACCAGCAGCCGTGCGACCTCAGATGCCCTGGAGTATATCCGCTGACTCTCCTAATAGTCGATCCCCACCTTTCCTTTCTCGCACGTGGGCCTGAACGCTTGCGCCAATTCCAGACGCTTTGTGGAGTCCTTGAGGAGTTGCGTGGCCTAGCTTTCGGCTACAATAGTCGCTTGCACCGCCCATCTAGCCTCACATCGCGAGTGTGGGGTGGGGAGCTTGCATCCCTTCAGACACCATGTCGGGGCCAGCTCTGGGTTTGCCGCGAGGACCTGACAAGCCATCCAAGGCTGTCAAAGGCGGCACGGCGCCTGATCAAACAGCCAGCACGACCAGCTCGAGCGCCTCTTCGGTGCACGTCTCCATCGAAGGAAAACCTGCAACTTTGAGCTTTGACGACGACCTCTTTTGGCTTGCGCGGGGAGGAAGCAGCGCGCCCGCTGTGAATGGTGCGGACCGCGCGTTAGGTCAGTGGTCCGGCCCTGCTTGGCAGCGATTCCCCTCCTGATCAAACCACGCACCCTTCCCCCTACTCGTCTCCGGCGCGGACGACGTAGATCCAAGGCACGCATATATTTGCGTCCCAAACGCTCTGGTGTTGTACTCTTCATTTGTGCCGGACTCGGATGGCGGCTCCTTGCTTGTGCGGCTGCTCGCACCCCCCGCCAATCAATCCAACCCGTTGGGGCCCTTTGGATTCAAAGCGCCACCATCGAAGGCTTCTCAGGTAGCCTCGCTACAAACAGCATTGTCAAAGAAGAATCAAGCCTCTTCGGCGTCGGCTGATGGAGAGGCGGCTAAGAACAAATTGATTGCGCTTCAGGAGCAGATACAAGGACCATGTGCCAACGTTAGATTGGTCAAGATCGAGGCTCGCCTGGTGGCCAAAGCGACGGGTGTGCACGCTCTGGAAGAGGATCAGCAGGAGCGGGCAATGGAATGGGCTCAAAAGCTGATGCGGTTAGCTTATGGGCCTGAAACAGCAGCGGTCAAACCTTTTCGGCACCTCAAGGTACTGATCAACCCTGTCGGCGGGCCCGGAAAGGGAGTGCAGCTTTTCCACAGCAAAGTGCGGCCGATCCTCGAAGCCGCGGGATGCACCTTGGATATTCAAATTACCACGCACTCTGGTCATGGTCTTTCCATCGCTCAAAACATCGACATCAATGCTTACGATGCCATCGTGACGGTGAGCGGGGATGGCATGCTGCACGAGATTCTGAATGGATTGGCAAAGAGGCCAGATGGCGCAGAGGCACTCGAGAAAGTTTGTGTCGCTCCCATCCCGACTGGCAGCGGTAATGCGATCTCCGTGAACTTGCTGGGTGTTAAACAGGGCTTTAGCATGGCATTGGCCAGCTTGAACGCCATCAAAGGGAGACCACTTTCGCTCGATGTGTGCAGCATCACCCAGCCGCGCTCCGACGCGCTACCTGCTCTCGCCTCGTCTAACGATCGCAAGGCAAGAAGGAAGTCACGCGCTCTGAACGCCAGCGTGGTCTCTTCTGCGACGACGAGCCAATCGGCAGCTGTTGACGCCGCCGAAGCTTCGTCTGATCCGCCAGCGCTGGAACGGGCGCCCTCGCAAGCATACACGCATTCTTATTCCTTCCTTACCCAGGCAATCGGCTTGATGGCGGATGTGGACCTCGGTACCGAGCACATGCGCGCACTAGGAGATGCGAGGTTCATCATTGGCTACGTCGGAGGCGTGCTCGCCAATACCCCCTGCGAGGTCGATATATACGTCAAGCTCGGCGCTTCTGGAACGACGAATCGTGCCGATATGAGACGGCGTGTAGCCCGTTTTGCAGAGAGCAGTCAAAGTCTTGACTCGATGCATAATGGCGGGTTGCAGGCTGCAGGGTCTGGTGAGGAAGAGGATGCACAACCGGTCGAAAACGCAACTCTGGAATGGACATCGTCACCACAGCGGGCGAATGGCTCCGCGCAGACGTCGAACGCGGCCCAATTGCGGCACGGGAGCGTGCTGGACCCGCTGAATGGTCCATCTCAAGAGGTCTTGCCCGTGCTGGACCTCCAAGATCCTTCATGGCCTCACACGGTCCTGCCCGTCCTGCAAGGCGCGACCACTCCGACTGGCTGGGCCAAAGTGGATGCGCGCATATCCGGGCTCTATGCCGGCAAGTTGCCCTACGTGGCGAGGGATCTGATGCAATTTCCCTACGCGCTTCCCGGCGATGGCCTATTGGATCTCGCGCTTCTACTGCACGACGGCGGTCGAGCGGGCAAGTTACGAGCCATAGACGGCGCGGAGAAGGGTCAGATCATCTATGATCGTGCTCTGTCTTACTTCAAAGCGGAAGCATATCGTGTTACGCCCAGGAGGAAAGCAGGTGACAAAACTCTCAAAGGAGGTGGGCTACTGAGCATCGACGGAGAGCACACACCTTATGCTCCCTTTCAAGTGGAAGTGTCCCGCAACCTCCATTTCAAGGTGTTGAGTCTCTTTGGACGATTCGTCTGCCCATTGGTCGAGCCACCAGCCCCGCCGGCTGGTAGTTCAGCGTGACGGCAGTGGCAGCAAGAGCAGAAAGAAAAACGCGATGCGCAAAATACGGCAAGAGGCGATAGCCCATCGGCCTTCTCCAACATCACGCTTTTCTCGCAGGTGCCCATTTTGGACAATCACCCTGAAATGATTTTACCTGTGCTTCTGCTCTTGCTGCTCCCAATTTGGCTTGCCTGGTGGGCTTACAGGCCCGGCTCGTGAGCACTCTACCATCAGCTTTTTCCTTTTCCCTGCTGAGTGAGGAAACCCCACGCTTCCGCACGACGCATCTCAAGCTCTTTCCAAAGGTGACGAGATGTATTGAAGATGATGAACATTTACAATGTGTAGAAATTCCTTGTGATAATTGATGCGGGCACTTCTAAAGCTCGGACACGAGCTCTCTTCCTTCGAGTGACACCGTACCGCAACCTATGTGTTCACGGGCCGCACCGCGTCTACTATCATCGATAGTGTGCACTGGGATTTTGATATCCCATATGATCGCGCACGACGTGGACTATCGGCTCATTGTGCCTCTGCTGACTGTGTAGATAGGCTGCGTCGGCATGATCTTCGAACGCGCCAATGCTCTCTGC
>CCYA01000270.1:778698-802224 GCA_900000165.1 Ceraceosorus bombacis
GCTGGATCTGTGAAACTTGGACTCAATTTCCGTCCCAGCAGAGATGGTTTTGGTCGTTGAGATGCGTCCTTGCATAGGCCCAAGAGGGCTTGCGCTGTGATTTCGCCGAAGGTCTCTTGTTCGTAAACGTGTTTGTGTCGGGCCTCATGTTGAAGCCGACGCCAGCAAAGTTCCCACAGTGTGGAGCCCTTCCTCAAGCGAGTAGGAAGGCTCATCACAGAGGCTGTTATGTGAGACACTAGAGGCTCGCACAGAACGTACGTAGAGAAGATGTCGCCTGCCTTGCTGATGTTGTGGAGCATCCGAAGATGCTCGTCGACCTGTCTCTTCTGTTCGGCGGGGTTCATGACAGACAAAGTTCCACACGACTCTTCGTCTCCCGCTCCATCATCTAAGGCGATGCGCCGGCCCAGAAGCGCAAAAAGGCGCGAAGTATCGAGAGAGATTGTGGAAAAGTCGAGCGTAGCAATCGGGAGCCTTAAAAGCTTTTGGAGCACAAAAGTAAGGCTCTCACCGCCACAGCACGCCAGCTCTGCCGGACCAAGGATTGGATCTACCTTGTCATAAACGATGCGCGAGCGCCAAAGTGGCCTTCCCCAAAGCGCAAGCACATGAACTCTGCTTGCCTGTAACGGCGAGGCATGTAGGATGGTGGCAGCTCGAGCTGCATCAGCCTTCAGCCATACGTTTTGAACGGGGTGTGTATAAGGCGGCAAATGCCTTCGCTTTCCCGATTCAACACGAGACGAGCAGGTAACAGGTAGGGCTGGACGCGGTGTTGCGAAGCTCGCGTTGGTCCCTAGCATGATGATCCAGAAGCGAGGAGGTAGCAGAGTGGTTTCATCGTCGGGGCAGAAGAGCGAACGCAAGTCTTCCACCCAGGCAAGCTTTTCGGCCTTCGTCTCCGCTTTGAGATGCCATGGACGAATGTTTGCTAGTTCATCCAAGCAGACGTGAAACCATACCTGTGCCTGCTCGGCCCTGACTCGCGCTGCCAACGTCGTCTCCAACGCCAAAGCGTCCGCTCGCAGCAGCGTCCTGTACTTGCGCACAAAGAAGGCCTCGTGCTTGTACGAATTAGCGTTGAGATCTCGGATCACCTCCAACCAGAGTTTGTTGGCAGTTTCTTGGACCTCGTCATAGAGTGGAACATCAAGATGACCTTCGTGGCTCCAAGCGTCACCAGCGCCCTTCTTGGGGCTAGAAGTTTGTTGCCAGTACTGCGCAAGCGTATGGTAGCTATCACCATGATAATCATGGATAGAAGCAAAGCTCGCTTGGTATATCGCTCGAAGAAGTGTGATCCATCGCACTTCGTAGCAAGCTCCCGATCTGGGCGCAGAGCGTGGCAAGCCCTTGCGCACGTCCTCTGAGAGCCAGGCGAGAAATCTCCAGTCTCCTAGTGGAAATCCACTCTCGTTCTTGGGTCGAAAACACAGATAGAAGGTGAGATGTAGAGTGGCTGTGCGCTGATCTGGAGGGATGTAGCCATTCAATTGCTGAATCAAGCGAGACTTGCCCGTGCCACTGCTTTGCACAACTGCCAGAGAGCGCGAATGGTAGGGTGTTGGCAGAATTTGATCGGGCCCGAAGACGCGCTCTGGGTCTTGCCCAGAAGACCGAGTTGACTGATCTGGAGAGCTATCGTGAGGACCGGAGTTGGAGGTGGAAGCAGCAGTCTGAGATGAATTCCCAGCGAGCTCCTCAGATGTGTCCATTAAGACATTACCGGAGGCATCATCAGAGGCGTCTTCCCGTGTTGAGTCTTGCATCTCGATGACAGTTTGCAAGCGCTCATAGGTAAATGTGCGCTCGTATTTTGCAAGGACTCGAGCGAAGAACGCATCAGCGTCACCAAGAAACGTCGTATCGTAGAATTCCGACGTGAGCTGAGCGTAGACGCGTGCGTCGTCTGAGCGAGTGGTGCGTAGATTGCTTTCGGGAAATGGGGGCGGGAAAAAACCCCTGAGCATTTCAAGTCGTTGAAACTTCATCTTGCCAAGACTGACAGGCTTCCTGCGCTCAAAGTATGCGTCTGCCTCGAAAATTGCATTCAAGATGTCTAGCTGACTTTGATCTTCGCGGCCCTTAAAGAGATCGCAGACAGCTTCAGGCGTATTGCTTTCCTTCTTGTTCTTCGTCTTCATGATGCACGACAGAATACAATGAAATGCCAGTTGCATGTCCCCCCAACGTGGATGTTCAGGACCATCGCAAGTATTGTAGAGGAGGCATATCAATTCGAAAGCTTCTCCCACATTGGCATCTCTGAAGAGATTCTCCAGCCAGAGCTCGGCTTCAGCCAGTGCATGTTGTCGGGGACTGACCTCCGCTAGTCGTGGTACTTCTGAGCTTGCTTCCATCACTGGTTCTGACGGATCCTCGTCCATCGCTTGTTGCGCCGAGCGCGTCTGACAGCCGTCATTTGATCCGCCATCCAGGCCTGGCTCTGAGAGATAGAAGCGCGTTTCATAGGCGGAGTCATAAGACGCAGTCGTCAGCTTCAGCGTAAAATGATAGCTCAAGTGTTGGCGCAAGCAGGCCTGGTCGCACAGCCAGCAACTACTCACCCATGATGCAGTTCGGTAAAAGGGAAAGCGGATGATCGGGTGGATGTATGCACGTGCAACGCGAGGCCAGATAAGTCCGCAGCGACTAGGATTCCGTGTTGGATGCGATGCTAGTGCACATAGCACTCAAGGTCGCGGACTGGACCTTCACTTCAGGCATCAGCTGTGACCGGTAGCTAAGATGGCTCGACGACAGCCAGGGCACAGCCTTGAGCCGTCACTTGAGCAGCACTCCAGAATGCAGGTTACGAATCGTGAATGTGAACGTAAGGCCGAGCGAGCCAAGAACGGCAAGGTCAGCGCATTACTGAAGAGGCTCAAGTTGACGAGATCTGTCTCGAGTGGAGAGTGCTCTGATAGTCGTGAGTAGCCACGAGTCACAACGGCAATGAGTCTTGAGAAGTCAAGTTATGATGAAGAGTCTTGACGAGTGTGAGTCAAAGTCTAGTGTAGCGTCAAGAGTCACAGTCAAGAGTCAAAGTCAAGAGTAAATTCTGCCCTTGTTGAGTTTTGAGTGGGCACATGACCGGTCACGTGTCTTGAATCTAAGGTCGTGGACGCGCGTGGAGTTGAAACGAGGCATGCAGCGCGGGAACCAACACACGCGCACGCACGCACCAGAAAGCGCAATCAGGGGCCGGCCGGCGTGCTTTTGGGCTCCTCATGACTCGTCACTGTGCTTGAACACTCACGACTCGTGCGGACTCTCCGACACACCACGACATCAGCCTTGACTCGACTCAAGACTCTATACCTTTCTAAAGCGCTGAGCCCCTCACGCGTCAGCTCATCTCGGTGCGGCCGATCCCATCAGCCCCTTCCGTTGCGCCTGCCACTCGACGGAGCCACGCCGATTAGCGCACCAGCCGCGCTGCTCCCAGTGCACAATCCACCACGACCGACAGCGTTTCAGCTTCATCACACCATCTCCTTGCCGCTCACGATGTCTTCGTTCTTTGGACTGAGCAAGACGCGCACTTTCAAGCCCAAGCGCAATGTGCCCGAGGGAACCAAGCAATACCAACTCAAGCGCTATGCTGAGGCTACTTTGGGTAGTGGAAACTTAAGACAGGCGGTGGTTTTGCCAGAGGGAGAGGATCTGGATGAGTGGTTGGCGGTCAACAGTGAGTCTATGCGAATGCTTGCAAGGTGGTTCCGCTCGAGCAGCGGTATAGAGGGAGCGTCTGTGGTGTAGAGCAGCTGGGACGGGTGCTGTGCGCTGATGGTAGTCACGCGAGCAATCGCTCGAAAGCCAGCGCTGCTCACACTATCATGCTTCCTACCTTGCAGCTGGCGACTTTTTCAACCATCTCAACATGCTGTACGGAACCATCACCGAATTCTGCACACCCCACGAATGCCCCAGCATGACCGCAGGTCCTCGCTACGAGTATCACTGGCAGGATGCCAACTCTGCAGCATACAAGCGACCCACTCGCATGAGCGCACCAGAGTACGTCGATTGCCTCATGACTTGGACTCAGAACCTGCTCGACGACGAAGAAGTTTTCCCTTCCAAGCTCGGTGTGCCGTTTCCCGGCAACTTTCAAGCTACTGTCAAGGGAATTTTGAGGCGCCTCTTTAGAGTGTATGCGCACATTTACAACCACCACTTTGCCCAGATTTGCGCATTGTCCATCGAAGGTGAGCCTCTGAAAATCAGTCTGCTTGCGTACGAAGGTGCGCGAGAGCTCAGGCTCGATCCTTCACTCTGCCACCGCAGCGCACCTCAACACCTCCTACCGTCACTTTTTGCTCTTCGTCACCGAGTTCAACCTCATCGAGAGTCGCGAGCTGGCACCATTGCAAGAGCTCAACGAGGCCATCCTCGAGGACTCGTAGATGGCGCGACCTGCGCGTTCGGAGCTTGCCACCGCGCCAACTCGCTACGACGCACGGCACGCACTTGACCATTTCATCTGCCATCTGCTATCGGACCCCATCCGCTGTACCTACTGACGACGCTTTATGACCAGATAATGATCGGCCTCTTGTCCCACTGTGCTTTCTCTGCATACGCGTGCCGACGGCTGAGCGCCAAAACAATCGCAAACAAGGGATGCGATTCATGTAGGTGATGGATGAAACATTCTAGCATGTGTGGCTCGTGGAGAAAACATGAAAAGTGCGAAGCCGAGACTATAGTGACAAACGAGAAAGAAATTCTAAGAGTCATTGTTGGAGGGAAGACGTGAAGGGCAGAAGTGGGGCCAAATGAATTGAGATACAAATTTGGACGACGGGCGCTATGTGGCTCAAGGAGCGTGTCGCTCAAGAACCCAAGCATCCGTCCCGCCTATCTTTTGTCTCTCTTCCAGAGGGATTCTCCAATCGCCCTGAAAGTATCGCGGGAGCGTGCCACGCGCACCTTCGACCCTGTGGAACTGCCTCGATTGGAAGAGTGCTAGAGCGCCAGAGTTGGCTGGATGGACTTCCAGAGTGGTGTGCATGGGTTCCGCCATCAGCTGCTCGGTGGTGGGAGCCGACCGGTTCTGGTTGCTGCCTCTCCTGCGTGGCTTGGCCGCCAGTGCAACAGCTTTTGCTTTCGCCTCTTTGAGAAGCGCGTCTAGTAGTCGCGCTCCCAATCCTTGACCCCTCTCCGAGTGAGCCACAGCAAGTGTCAACACATGCGCTTCCAGATGAGGCATGACTTGGGCAGGCGCAGAATCTATACCGGGCCACAGGTCGCCGCCAGCGTAGCTGGGTGGTACGGCCTTGGTCGAAATCTTGGCTGAAGCTACACCCAAGATCGTCTCGGCGTCGGTGTTGAAGAGCCCACCAGGTGGAGGCGCAGCCATGACGCGAACGGCACGAGGCGGAGCAACGGAATTTGTCGGTCCTGCAAGCACCGTTTTGAAACCTCTTCTCGGCTCTTCGGGTGGCGAGTGCGAATCCAACGAGGTCGGCGCGGTCTGTAATTCGCTCGAGCTCTGATCCTGAGAGGCTGTGCAACTCCTCAGCTCTCTTGCTGGAACGCTTGTTTGCTGCAGTCGTGACCCTGAATTGCCATTGGCTGCACCGCTCCTTCTGCGTGGCGAAAGAATGCCAGAGAGCTTGGAAGGACCTTTCAAAGAGGTGGAGACGAAAGCAGGCGCGTCTCGAGGCGATGTGCCGAACAAGCTGTCGGGCGGTGTGGATGTGCTGCCAGAAGCATCATCCCGTGAGAGCCCGCTCGTAGACGGTGGTCCGCTAGCCCCCGGAGAGTGCCAGCCAGTATTGAGATCGAAGCGCTTTGGTGTGGCAAGGGTGCGGTTGGTGATTCCCGTGAGATATGGGCTTGCTCCAGCTATGCCCCGTCCCGCTAGGAGGTACTGGCCACCACTCGGCGGCATGTCCAAGGAGGGGGGCGGACAGCTGGGCATCAATTGCGTTGGCAGGGGAGCGGGCTCGGGCAATGGCCTTGCAACAGCGACCAAGCACACGTGCTTTTCGTCAACCAAAAGGCGGATCAAGAATCCAGCACTCGTGGTGTATGTATCAAAGTCGACCTACGTGTCACACAGCGAGGTTTCAGTGTCACGCTAGCAAACATGAGAAGCTTCCGGTTGTGCACCGCGTAGTCATCTCACTCACCTTTAGGTCTTGGTCGCCGTGCAAGCAATGTAGCTCTCTGACCTGCTCCAAGTCAGGTCTGCGCAAGCTCCGCACGTCGACTCGCGCATCCAAGGCTGCTTGCTTGGCTACTGGGTCGATCCGAGGAGGAACGTGCAGCTGGACGCCGGCCATCGAGCCTGCTCGCGTCGACTGACCAGGTCGAATTGTCTGCCCATCCTTGCTGTCTGCGTCTCCCTCTGAGAGAGCCGAGCTGAGCTGGGCATACTTCCACGTAGCATGTCCGACTGACGACACAGGCGCGTCGGATCCAGCCACGTCCTCCTCTTGCAGTCGTTTCTCGGTATCCAAGTCGAGATCGAGATCCACGTCAAGCTCTTGAGGGGGTGAGAGCTCGGCAGTGATGCTGTCAGCGTCATCATCGTCCTCGTCGACAGTATCTGCCAGTGGCAGATGTTCATGAGGATCCGCCACACCTGGCACTTTCGGCACCGAGACTGGCAGTGCATGTGGCAAGGTGGACCCATGAGCCGCTGGCACTTCTGAAGTGCCAGCCTCCTTCTGTATCATGCCGCCCTTGTCCTGCTCCTCTTCTTCTTCGAAGATTAGATAACGCGGCTTCCTCTCCCAGTCGTTCGCCTCGAGATTCCGCTTCAGACCTTCGAGCCTGCTGGCCAAGTAGACAGCATCAGGCGCGTAGCTCATGACTGTCCTATCACCCAGCTCCTCCATCTCTTGCTCGACTGCATGCGCTGTCTTGCCCTTCCACCGCCTCCCTGCATACTCTATGCCTTGCCCGTCATCGTCCGAATCAATTTTCTCTGGAGCGCCATTGCTGACGTATGCGGTCTCGACGTAGGCTGACCGCTTCCTCGAGGTTGCCGGAGCTACGTCGCGGCGCACTGCAGGCTGCTTGCCGTACCTGGGCATGGGCGCAAAACTGGCACGCACATCGAACGGAGCTGGCGAGCCTTCGCCGGTGGATGGTGTTGGACATGTTGAGGTGTCGCCAGCCCCCACTTGAAACACAGCTCCGGTGCGGGGCCTGACCTGAAAATTTGAGTCTGGCCGGAATGGCGATGCGGTAGGGGAACGGCAGACTCCATACGAAGCGGGAGGGGGCGCAAAGGCTGGCACTGCTTCTGGAGCCTTGGGAGGCGATGTCACGGCAGGTCGCGAGTCGTCATCATCCGGTACCATGCGCAAGAAGCCTCCGCCTGGAAGTCCCCTTCGAGGAGCAGCGAGCGACATTTTGGTGTCAAGATGGTGTTGTGATCGTACCGTGCCGTCGTTGGCCTAGTTTGTGAGCGGTGAAAGTGTTTCAATGTGGAATGAACGCTCTCTCTCAATGAAGATCAAGAGGAATGGCGGGGCAAAATGCCCGACCTAGCGTCCTGAGTCGGTGATGAGCATTTCTTGCGATTGAGGGTAATGCAGCAAGAGGGCACTGAGCCGGCGCGGAAGCTTCAATAAGGGCTCGAGGAGCTACTTGCGCTCTTGCTGAGGAAGCACAACAGTCACGTAATCCGGGAGGATGTATGCGTCGAGCGGAGCTCGCCGCAACCGTCTATTGCTCGTCGTGTCGCTGACCAGATCGTTCAGTCGGCGAATCAATACCTAAGGGGAGCGCTGATGAAAGGTGGCGACAGGATGGACTCAGCGAGATGGGACCAGGCTTGTGGGTAAGGCCCAACGAGGTGATAGGGAAAGAGGAAGCTTGCCCGGCCGCTCTGTGTGCTCAGTCGTGGCTCGGCCAACAAGGTGATCTTATGCGGAGCCCCTACTTCGAAGAGGTTGCCGACTACTGTCCCGTACAGCTATAGCAATGCGCGATTGCTGCATCGCAAATGGCAGAGTCCTGATTGCGTGCGCGCGCACCTCGCTTGATCGCGATCGCCCGCATGGCCGCGGGGCGCACGATGCGCGCGCTTTCAGCAGCATATGCGGGAGAGCGCGTGAGAGCGAAGCGGACGGGCTAGCGGACGCGGAGGCGCCTACTCGCGCCCGCGCCGATGTCCGCCCCGCTGTGCTCTAGACGAGCTGCAGTTTGCTTGCCCGACAGGGCCGCACAGCCAAATCTATCCTTATGACCCCGGAGATCTCTTTGAGTCAAGAGTGCATGCAAGGGTTCTCTTTGCAGCTGATGTGTGCATGCCGACACGTGATCGATACTCTTGCGCCCGATTTCGCGCGCGTCTGTCTTATCCACAGCCGAGCTGTGATCATGCAGCAGGGTCTACGGCACGTGAATAGATCTCGTATAGAAATTTGTGTCGCCGCGTGTGGACATCATTCCGCGATTGCCTCGACACAAGACGGTGTTGATCGATCACGCTCCGCAGAAGCCGCGCTGACACGCCGCTACCAATTTGCTCTACTTGCTCTCTTGCCAGGCTCAGACCTCAGTTGTGTTTGCAATTCTGAGGCAGACGAATCATGATTGAGACTATTCAGCTTGTAAGCGGCGTGAAGCGACCTGACATCCATGGACCGGTCGGACTCGATTGAGCATCTCGCGGGGCTGGCTGCACGCCGGACGCTAGGAGGTCGATCACGTCCGGTACACCGCGATTGAACGGCTGCGAAGACTGCGAGGTGGCGGGGGAGCTATGAGACGCCATTGTGCTGGTTGAAGTTGGAAGGCTGATGAGAGAAATCACCGAGCCTTTACCTGCTGCAGCGTCTGGAAATACGACGACCGCGCGGATAGCAAGACAGGTCGACTGTTGTATAGAGCCGCGAGCCCTTACGTGCTCGTTCGCTCCGCAGAGAGAGAGCTGATGCAGCATGCACCCGTGAAGCCACACCATTCCGCTTCGCGTCAGACGCGCCGCCAGAGCCGTCCGTCACTCGTCGTGGATCGACGTACCTATGATGACAAGGGCCGGAGTCTGTGCGAATATGCACACGGTGGGACGTAATGAGCGCACGCATTGTCAAGGAAAGCTTCAAGCTTCCCTTGCTTCCATCTGCTCTCCAGCGTATATCGCGATCTCGAATGAGAGCAGGCGCACCAACCTGCTGATTTAGGGGCAAAGAGGTTCGCGAGCAGCAACGCTGCATATGATGCTGCTGCTTATACCGTACCGTACATATTATTTATGGGTCCGTGATGCTCATGCAATGCTCACGGAGTAGCGTGGTGCAAGTCACCGCGGAGTGGCGCGCCCAAGAAAAGCCGCCGCGCGCCGTGCGACGGAATGAGGCTCGCGCAGGCGTGAAGCGCGGCGATGCTCGTGTGCGATGCTGCATGCTTTCGCGCATTGCTCGGGCGCGCAATGTCTTCGAATTCTTGATTGCTTGCCCATCCGAATCAATAAATATAATACAATACCGGTAATCACGAATGAGGCGCTCGCTTCGAGCCATCTGAGCAATCAAAGATTTTCATCTCCGTTCTCCATCCTTATATACTAATTCTTGGCTGTCGCTGCTGTCGCCCTGACACACAAGAAGCCAGTCATCTTTTGCGACTTTGATCCGCTCTGCGCCGTTTCTTCACAACTCTCATCCTTGCTTGTCAACCCTCTCGCTTCGATCAGACCTCCCTTTTTACCTTCGCCTCGCCTTCTTCACCTCGCCACGAAAGTCTCTTGCTCGCTCTATCTCGCCTCTGTCGTCGCTCTACACCTTTACATCACATCGACATGCACTCTTTGGCTCTTCTAATTGGCGTGGCCAGCACCCTTGCCTCCGCCGCGGCTTCCCCTCAAGCCTACCAAGCTTCACAGCTGCTTTCGCTCAATGCAAGGCAGGAGCCACCTTCTAACACTGTAAGTGCCAAGGTCCGCGCTGATGGCAGTGATCATGACGCATCAATCGCTGACAGGGTGAGGCTCTGCACCTCAACCTAGCCTTTGTACTTGAATGCCCCTGCTTGCGACTTTTACCAATGCAGTGTCAATCTTTCTGTGAGTGGAAGCGATGTAGCTCGAGAACGCGACACTCCATGTTGAAGCTGCCCTCTAACGGCTTGCAGGTCGGTGGCAATCTTGCCGTCAACTGGCTCAACCCCCCGGCTGGTGATGTCAACATTGACCTGATGGGAAACGCGTCCTCGTACGTCGCGCACCACGTTGCCACTGTCGCAAGCAACAGCGAAGGCGACCGATGTGATGCGGGAGCGGGCATTGGTCAGCAGAACAACGGCGTCAAGTGTGGCCGCTACGAATTCATCATTCCTAACGGCTGGGAGGGCAACTGTGAGTTAGCTGATAGAGCGTGGCATTCTTGGGTGTGCAGTAGACGGCATTGGGGTGATCTGGCGGTATCCGTCATGCCTGGAAATAGTCTCTGCGTGGCAGAGCAGACGTTTGGTTTGGGAGGAATTGGAGAATTGTGCTCACTCGCTATCATTGGTCCTCCCTCAGACACCGTTCGAGCTTCGCTGGTGCAAGACCCCAGTGTGGAGTCCTATACAGATGTCGTACTGATCGGCCCCAACGCCACTGCAAGCAGCCTGCCCACCACCGTCGTGCCGATCAACGGAGCGCCAGCTGCGACGTCCAGCGCTGCTGGAAACTCCAGCTCCTCAGGAAGCCCAGCAGCCACCAGCTCGAGTGCCGGTGCGCCCGCTGGTAGCGGTACTGGGACCCCACGCTCTGGCTCGCCTGACTCGGCCACGACCCTGGCTCGTAGCATGGACCGCCACACTGTCGCAATTGCTGCCGCAGGCGTCGTATTTGGTGCCCTTGCTCTTCTGTGATCCCCTAGTCGCTTCAAAGATGACCTTAGCCGGAGGGAGCGAAATTACCACTCCTGGCCCCCGCCAATCCATCTTTAGCACGGAAGGCCAGTGCATGGCGCCTTATCTCTTCGAGCGCGGACAATTCATCTTTATCATTCTCCCCGCATTCATTCACGCTTATCCACACTCATTCAGCACGGCTCTCGCTCGCCCATCGCCTAATTGCCCATGGTGATCGACGCCCAACGCAGGCTCACCGCTCATCCCAAGTCATCTCACATACATAGTGCTAATCATTGCATGCTTTTGCTCCACACACTCATGACTCTCGACGCGCACCTGAAAATGACTGAGCGTGCTGCTGCCCTATGAGTTCATTGTCCTGCGTGGCGCGATCATGTCAGATGGATCAGCCCAGGTCATGACAAGCTATGCTCACTCTACTCGCGTGAAGTGCTGAAGCTCAAGGTTGATCGCGAATGTAGACGCGCTCATCCAACGCCGCTAAACGGCCCGAATTGGCAATTCACGATTGAGACGGATCCCTACAGCGGTCGACGCGATTGGCAGTTGGACAAGGCGGAGGAAGAACCGCGCTTGACTTGATCGATTCATGACTCAGGACTTGACTGCAACGAGCTCAGAGGGGCTAGAAGACGTTACATTTCGCACCCTTTTTGTGTATGCCTTGTCTGCTACGGAGGTGCGATGAGCGGCGGTCACTTCTTTCAATCCGCCCTCGAATAAAGTTTCGGAATCTGAATGGCGAATTTGAATCAAGAATAGTGAATGTAATCCAACATCGCGCGCCCGCGTGTGAACGGACGCAAACATGATCACATCAATCGTGAATTTGAATCAGGAATCGTGAAACGCGGATGCATGGGACGTATAGCAGCAGTCACGAGTGCTGGCAAACGCTGTGGCCGTCAGCAGCAGTCGACTGCTGATGCAATTCAAGATTGAGATTCAGATTGCTTGTTTGGGGTACGTGCAGCACTAGTCGCGAGCGGACATGAGTTTTGATGGCTTGGCACTTCAGCATTTATTTAGCTACCGCGGTCGTTGACGAGATGGCGCCGAGCGAGCTCAAAAAGGTCTCATGCGGCGGGGTGAAGGTGAGACGTCTGCGCGTACTCATGCAGACTGTGCAGGTTGTTCTTGCTACCGGCGGAGCTGCTCGTCGTGCTTGCTGTTGGTCGCACTGGAGATGCTGCAACGCCGCTAGCTAGGAGTCATATTCATCAGCAGAGTCGACGTAAAATGCAGAGCCGCGAGAGGGTCATTTTGACTGCTGCGTGTATACGTGACGCGCGCATGCGGTGTCAAACGCTTGCGTGAATCTTGCGCGACCCATGCAGCCGCTGCCGCGACTTGCTCCTCAATCCTTACACCCATGCATCCATCGTCCATCGTCTCGCTCTCGTTTCGTCGGCTCCTTTTCTCTTCGATACAGATCTGTATGGCGGCAGGTCCACACGGACAGCGCTCCGTGCGCTTCAAGCTGTGTCTATTGCCGACCAGCTTTTTCGCTTCTCAGTAAATCGTTGCGCTCTATAAATGTGGAACTGCTGCAAACATCGTATTGTTCACGACTTCGCCCCCTACCAATTTCTCTGTCAAAATCTGCTTCGAGGAACGCTCGAGGCACTTGGCTCATCATGGCGAGCGCACTGCAACGTCTTTTCCGCAAACGTGCCAAGGCTCGACAGCAGGAGGCCCAAAGCAAAGAGGCGAACGCGCGCCGTTCGCACGCTCTCGAGGATGCATTCTCTTCATCACCAGGCGGCGGTCTCAACCGCCCATCTCCCGCCGATCGGTCGTCCTCGCCTGCCTCTTCGCTCTACTCGGCGCCCCTCACGCCGCACTCGACCCGCACGGCGTCGACCGACTTTGTCCATCACAAGAGCCACGTGCCCCTGAGTCCAGCGCTTACTGTGTCCAGCTTAGCCTCGCTTCGAAGTCCGGACTCGTCCTCCACCCAAGCCATGACCGCACCCTTCAGTGGCTGGCTTTCAGGCCCCAGCAGGCCACGCGCTCACAGCTTCGATGCCCTGTCAGCCTTCTCTGGCCAGAGCGGTCTCAGCAAGCAGCCAGGATTCACACACGACGAGTTTGGACGCATGTCCCTACAAGAGAGTCGAGCGGATGAGACCATGTACTCCTTCACGCACGCCTCGGACAACGAAGAGGAGGACGACTTTGATGTCAATCCAGTCTACACTGCACTCTCGGAGACACCAGTGCATCAGCAGGATTGGCGTGCTGCCAGGCTTGTCCTCCTGCCGCCAGCTTCCTTGCTTCGAGAAATGAGCGTCCCAGTAGACTCAGAGCCTGCTTGGACCGCACTACATGCGCTCAAGCCTTCACCTGTCTACCGCGACCAGTATGTAAATGTGCGAAGCTCTGATCAGACCTCGCAGCGCACCACCCACAAGCGACCTGCGGAGGATCTAGACCGTCGTGACGCCAAGGATGCGAGATCCTCCGCTCAGGAAGCCCCAAATGTCCATTTTCCGACTTTGTCCAGCGCTCGCTCAGAGTGGGACGAGTGCCAGGTCACGGCCACACTCGGAGAGGATCGTCGAGTGTCGGTCTGCCTCGATTGGCCTGACAGGCCTGCAATCCAGTGCGTGGCGCGTGTCGTTAGCGAAGTGAGTGTCTACCGTACTCAGGCTGTCAGCGAAGGGCCGGATGAGAGGCGCAACGATGCCAGTTCTCCTGGTGGACCGACCTCGCCCCACGGCTTCGAGGTGCTCTCGCGAACAGTTCAGCCATCTGCAGCGAAGCCAAAGGGCAAGCAGGAGAAGATCCGCGTGCGAGTTTTGCTCCTGGACGGCTTGATCGCTCCTAGATCCTTGGACACGTGCGATGTTGGCGGAGCAGCAGCTAGCCCGATCGTCGACGAGACCATGCAGGATGCCAGCTCTAGCGCTCCCATGTCGAGAGCACCAAGCTCAGCGGCCTCCATCGTCTTTCCCTCCGCCGAACCTCAATCGCCTACGGATCTCAGCAGAGCGCCAAGCATGGGTAGATCGGTGTCGATGCGTAGTGCCAGCACCTTGTTACAGGAACGCATTCAGGCAGTGCTTCCCGAGCAGCCTAATCTGGCTTGCGACTTGCTGCTGCTCAAGAGCCCGCCCATGGACCTTCCCGAAACGCTGCGGAACGCCTTGAGCGCGGCGTTTACAGAGATCCAAAGAAACGCCGACTCCTTTCGAAGCGCTTACGTGCTGGTTCGGGGCTTTGAGCAGTACGACGCAACGCGCGTTCGCCGAGGCGTCGTGCTTCCAGCAGTTCGACTTTTGGATGGACCCACCGCCAGCTTGGGCTCTGCCCTACGACACAGGCTAGCTCTAGCCTGCGAGAATGTGGCTTTTGGAATCTTGCACAGCCGCCTGTATCCAGCAGTGCGCGCAACACAGCGTGTCGAAGACGAGGCACTGGATGCGTTGCTGCATACCTACGCCAAGTCGGGCAAGCCAGCAGCAGTATCCCTCGGAGTGACAGTGTCTAGTCTGCGATCTCGACCCGCTCGACTAGATCCTGCTGTGCGCATCTTGGAAAGCATTGGAACAGCGAACGAAGAAGCGGACAGGCTTATGAGGCTAGACGCCTCTACGCTCCAAAGTGTAGCGCAAGGCTCGTCTCAGCGGGAAGGCGACTGGTCCGGCTGTACGCAGTCCTCGCAACGGGTACGGACGCCACTGGATATACTCGCGACGCTGGTCTCCATTCTCAAAGCGATTGGTGAGTCGGTGACCACGGCAGCACGAACAAGCAGCCACTCGAGCTTGGGCAGCATGCTCGATTCGCACGAATCACGACCCCTGGGCGCCGACGAATTGCTACCGATCGTCGCTACTGTCATTGTGCGAGCACGTCCTGCGGCTCTCGGTAGCGCACTGTTGTATGCACGAACATTTGGCATCGACAACTCCACGAATGCTGAGACGAGGTGAGTCATCGTGGCAATGGCTGCTCTGTTGGCGTCCAAAGATCTTCTGACCTCTCCATGTTTTTGCTTCTCAGTTGGGCTTTAACCACCTTTGAAGCCGTGCTGGAATGGTTGCGAGCCGACCCACTTCGTTTGAGAGGTGGACCACGCGGGCCTCAGGAGGTGGTTCCTGCTCCACCAACGTCTCTTGACGGTCAAGAGATTGGCATTCCTCCTTCCAGACGTGCGGGCGCTTCTGACTCGGAAGTGCCGCAGATTGACGACGTGGCGCGTAGTCGGCGAACATCGTTGCCATCGGATGTTCTGCTGATGGCGCGCAGCAACTGTGCAATGATGCGCTCAACGAGCTCTTTCTCGGAGCGTGACACAGCGAGCAGGCCGACTTCGCCCGAGGATGAGGCAACGGGCAACGATAGCTTCAAAATGCCTGGCCGGCCCGCGTCGGCGACGTTCAATCAATCCCTATCGCGACATCACAGTCGAGTAAAGCGTCCTCAGAGCGTGCTAGGAGTCTTGGGCGAAGACACGGCCTTTGCTGGTTGCGGAGCGCGTAGTTCGGCAGAGCCAGATTCTCACCTGGCCGCGAGCGATTCTGCACCCATCCCGTCGCACCCGAATCTCCATATACGCCCGCAGATCGTGACGCGAAGGCGGCCGACAGCCTCGGCTGCGTCGACTTCGAGTGGAAGGGCCGAAAGAGCCTCTGCGCTCGAAAGAAGTGCCGTGATCGGTGCATCGTTTTCGGACATGCCCGTGCGCGTAGTTGGTTGCGAGGCTTCCTTGAGCTCGCCGACATCGTCAGGCATGACTCGAGGCGGCAGTGAAGATCTTACAACGATGGCAAATCCTGGCCATGTCAGACCGGACGGCGGACGAAGAAAGAGCATGGATTCGTGGTCCGCCCTGTCCATGTTTTATCGAGCACCATCAGAGGAGAGGTCACGCCCGGAATCCGCCACACAACATGCTAAGGATCAAAATAGGAAGGCTTCAGTTCGTAGTCTCAGCCCTGCTGCATCTTCGGTGTCCGAGGAAGGCGACGTGTGGAAGGCGCCTCCCTCACAAAGTGGTGCATGGCTTCCGACATGGTCCGATTTTAGCACTAGTGGTCGCAAAAGGGCGAGCTTTTCGGCAGGGACATTAAGCGCGACGATGCAGAGCACTAGTCCGTCTGCGAGTGCCGTGAGCACAGATGGAATCAGCCCGAGCGGAACCTTTAGCACGCTACCTCGGTCGAACTCGGGCAGCGGGTTTGCAGCCTTGTGCGGCGAAAGTCCACGCTCCATCTCGTCTGCGCGCTTCACAGATACCGCAACAGCAGCAACTGGCCCCGCAGTGCCCACCTTGCAAGCCTGGCCTCACCGACCCTCTTCCATCAAGCGCACTGCGTCGTCCATCTCAGCACAGACCCAGGTAGTACCCGATCAGTCGACTGCATCAATCTGCGACTCGGGCTCGGAGGCTAGCTCCCTCAAATCGTCTCGCGGATCACAAGGTGTCCGAGCATTCGAAACCAGTGCATTGGAGCGACGTCGACGCTTGTCTCGATTGATGTCTCCCTCGCTTTCTGCTTCGGCCTCGCCTGCCATGCAGCCTAGCCTGGCGGTCGACTTCTCAGCCTCCGGTGACTTCACGCCGGCGCGCCCGTTCGCCGAGGAAAGAATGCCCGTCTCCAATACCCACGCACCGGCACCTGAATTTGCTGCTTTTCGAGCCGCTTTGGCCGCTTCGTTCGGCTCGCGAAGCCCGCCGTCTTCTTCTTCCTCTGCCCAAGGCGAGACTGGCGATCGACACTCTCGCAGACGCGTAAGCTTCAGTGACAGCACCACCCCAGGCAGCAGTGGGCGTTTGCACGCGGCCATCGCCTCGGATGCAAGCTCCTCGCATAGTCAGCGTGATTCGTACTTTCCGCAATTGCGAATCCACGTGCCTTCGCCAGTGCAGGAGCTGGCTGATCCGATCAGCAGCGCGACCATAAGCAGTGGGGCCCATCCTGGCGAGTCTCTTTCACCACCCGCAGCTGCATCGCGCGGCTCGCGCCAAACGGAAGCTGTGAGGCAAGGCGCGGATCACACGCAGCTCGCGAGGCATGTGCTGCCCGCCCCAAAAGCGCTCTCGGCTTCCAGATGAGAGTAGGGCGCTACGTTGCTTGAGCAAATTGCTGCGCCTAATCTCATTCTCGACTAACTGACTGCACCACGTCCGGTGCGGCGTCCTTCACCAGCTTCTACATTCTAGCAGGAGCAGTGCTCCAGCGTTTCCCGAATCGTTGCCAAACCTTTTTGTTCTTGCTCGCCTTCTACACGTGTGGACATTGAGCGGCTCCAGCGACCCGTGTGCATCGAAGCGTCCTCAAGAATGGCAACCACATCCGCATACCAATCCGACTCCAGACAATGCAGACTCGAACGCACCAATGGGCTCCTCTCATTTCGCGTGCCACGCTTACCGTTCCCTCATGTTGTACATGTACCTGAGCTCGCGCAATCAACATATGACCAGCCCAGCTTCAAATTCAAGCGCTGCTCGAGTGCTCGTTTGAGTCCTGGCTTTCACGTTGCTCAACACCACACATCTTGCCCGGCGTGAGCACGAACCAGGCCACAAAAGGTGCGGCCGAGCTCGGCAAAACACAAATAGTTTTTTTCTACCAACGCGTATATTTCGAGCAGTCATTGCTAGGAGCCTGACGTTGTCAATCTTGCGAACCGTCATCTGCACCGCGAATGCGGAAGCTAGGGTGCATTGAGATCAATGATCAGTCGTGAGACACTGAAGCGGCACAATGTATCGATGTCTTCTCGAGAGGAGTACCAAAAGAGCACAGGAGCGCATCGTATTGGCCGTCAGAGGGAGCTTCAGATCAGAGACTCGTTGGCGAGCCACTTCTCGATGAGCACCTGAGCTGCAAGAGGCTGGTCGTAGGGGACCATGTGACCGGCTCCCTTGACCTCGACCAGAGTAAAGGTTCCGGCACCCTTGCCTGCTTGACGAACAGCACCAGCAACCTTGCCGTCAACCTTCCACTCTTGCTGCTTGGCGGCGTTCAGCTCGTCCTTGAAGGGAGTGTCGAGCTTGAGACCCCAAGCGCTATGACCGACGTTTCCAATGTAGTTGCACATGTAGTCTGCCACACCAGCGTAGCTGACGCAAAAAGTGGACGTAGAAGTGGGTCAGCCTTGGAGCGAAAGAGTCGCAGAGAAGTTCGATGCTCACACGAGCACGCGAACGCCGTCCTCGATCAGTCCAGGGATAACCGCAGCAGAGTTGTGCATGCCATCTCCCTATGCGACACAAAATAATTGTGAGCAGGAGCCCATCAAGCGACAACCGCAACATGTCCTCACCTGGAACATGAACGCCTGGTTGACCTCCATGTTGCAAGCTTCAAACTTGATGTCCTGGGGAACGCTAAAGGCCTTCTTCGTAGAGTCGAGGTTCATGAACGCCTGTACGTAGCTTTCGTCACGGTAGCAAAGAGGACCGTCCTTGTCCTCGCTTCTGTCGCACTTCTTCCTGACGTCGTACGGGTTCACACCCGCATTCTGCATATCGCCGTAGAGGCCAGACCAGCAGTACAGAGCGGCGGGAAGGCAAGCCAGGCGCGAATTGCTCTTGTAGCAAGAGCCGATCAGAGATGAGCACGTCTTGGCTTTAGATTCGAGCTTATCGCACACCTCGGAGTTGCCCTTGAAGATGGCGCTGATGAACGCATTGGGGGTCAAAGGGGGACGCTGAAAAGCGTTGACGATAGCTACCACTCACTATTCGCCCTTGCAAGCGTACTCTGGAACGGTCTCAAACTGCGTTTGAGGCTCAGTAAGACCGTTGCCGAGGAGAATGCTTTCGAGATTGATGACCTTGGTAGCGATGGTGTCAGGGTTCGCGAATCTGCTGCGAGCCAGCTTCTTGTTCTCCTCGTTGATCTTGGCGGCATATAGAGGGGCGTAGCGTCCACCGTAGCTCTCAGCAGCAATGCTAAAGGGCTGGTTGGAGTACTGAGGGTAGCGAGCGAAAAACAGGGACAGGAAGGCGTATACATCGTCGGCAGCTTGCGGAGTGCTGCTCACTCCTCCACCTTCGCTGTACGAGAAGCCGACATTGACAGGCTGATCCAAGAAGAACACGCTGGACTTTGAGGTCCACGAGTGCTTGTTGTACTGCAGAAGGTCGAGCAGCGTCTGTCGTTAGTACTGCAATGGCGCATACATACTGACGGTTTGTAGGGAGCGCATATAAATTGCTCACCTTGGTGTCAGTGCCATTCTTGTCGATAGTGCAAGGTCCTACACCCTCCATCAGCCAGCCAGTCGAGGAGGAGCATCCCTTTGAGAGAGGAGGGCAGATGCAGTGCGCAAAGCGTCAGCAATCTGAGCGGCTGATCGATTCAGTCACCGATGACACTCACAGGTCCACCGTTCAGCCAAAGCGTGACGGGGTCCTTTGCAGGGTCGCTGCGCGATTCGAAGAAGGCGAACCAAAGATGCTTGTCCGCATCAATGTCGAGATATCCCGCAAAAGATTTGACATCGGAGTCGCAGTGGTCCAAGGGCGTCTGACTGATGCGGAGCGAGTATCTAGGGAATTGCTGGTGAACCAATCGCTCGTATCGAGTTCCTTGAACGCTGACGAGCCCTTTGCTGATCCAGCCTTGAGCATCGTGCTTGGCGTTCTTGAACGCATTCTCCACCTTGTGCTTAGCGTGCTCGATTTGCTGATGGATCTCGTCAAACAGCATCTCGGCGCCTTGCTCGGTTGAACTTTGGGCCTCGATGAGCTGCTCCTTGAGCCATTCCGTCACCGGACGAGCTTGCTCCTCAAGCTCAGGCACGTTGAGGTCCTCGAAGCTGGGTCTGCTCAAAGGTTTGGGAGAAGCGCCAACTGCCTGCTTTGCCTGCTCCAGCTTCTCGCTCGCCCAGTGCATTCCACCCATGGCGTCCACTTGCAGCTCTTCCGCAGGACCACGCAGAGAGTCAAGAGGTGGCGTTACAGCGCCAGAGACTTGGCGAGCCAAGGCAGCGGCGCATACGACCGCTGCCGAGGTGAGGGAAAGGTAAGATGAGCGCATCGTGAGAGACAAGCGATAGGTGGTGTTCGCCGTGTGGTGGTGAGGGTGGTGCAAAACGTTGCGGAGAGGCGGAACAAGGGTCTTATCAGCGGTGACGAGGACCGCACCCTTACGAGTGGGGCCTACCGACGCAGCAAACAGAGTTGTGACTGATGAGGTGCCCGCGAAGCAGGAACCACACTTGACGCGCGAGGGGTGAACGCGCTGACGCGCTGCTGCATGCATTGGCTCCGCCCGCGCGATGTTGTTGAACACTGGTCAAATGGCCGGTGTCGCAGTGTACTGCCGCCCGTGACTCAGCCACCCTAGCTGCGCCAAGGTGCCTCCACTCTCTGCATGCAAATGCTGAGCAGAGGCGCAGGTTGAAATATCACGTGGCTTCTCAATCTCTCATGCTTTACAAGGCGTCCAGAATGACCACATCGATCATCATTCTTGATTGCAACTACCAGAAGGGGTGGGACGTGTCGATCGTGAATGCGGAGCCGAGGCAGCCGCGGAGAGCACTCAGGAGCGGCATCGACAAGCCGAGGTATGGGTGTCCGCGGGTGTACGGGTATCGCGCTGTGGATGGCTTGGCATTGCGAAGTGGCAATGGTAGCCGCTATCGCGGAAGGATCACGCTCAATGTGCTCAGACCATGCCGCCTCGGTGATGCCGCTGGCCGAAGAGCTTGAAGCAGCACCTCACTTGACATGCGGGGGCGAACGTTAGGCGGAGATAGCGGCATGTCTATAGCAAGGCAGCGAAAGATCGGCACGCTCAGCTCATGTCTCGAATCGCACTTTGCTTTACATGCAATTACTCACTTGAGCAGAATATCCCTCACAGCCTTTTCCTCTCCTCCATTCCAATCGCTGTCCAGATCTAGGCGGACCAAGTTCGCAACGACCGCACCCGCTCGATAGATCAATAGCGTGGGCGACAAATCGATGGCGTTGCCGATTCTTTCTGCAAAATCTTCTTCATCTTCGTCCTCCTCCTGAGTCGAGTCTGTCCTACCACTGCCGAATCCGATAGCCGAGGCGCATGCCTGCAAGAACTTTGTGTGCGGATGTAGCCGTGCGAGAGAAGCTAGAGATGCGGTGAGGATAGCGCAAGCAGGGACTCCCTAGAATGAAGAGATGCGTTGTCAAGGTCAGGCCATCCAGTCATTGCAAGTCACATCGAGGTGCTGCGTGCAACGGCTCAAGGATCGCAAATGACCAATTGATCACTCTTGCCACCACCTCCAATCAATGCACTCACCTTTTCATACAAATGCACCACGACGCTGGTCGTGGGGCCTTCTCGATCGATTGCGTCCGCATATCCATCCTGATCCACCTCTCTCAAATGTCCGAAAAAGCCTGTGCGTCTAGAAGCAGGTTTGCGTGGCAGTCCGCCAAGTCCCGATTGGGGCACAACCAGTGCGGGGCCTGTTGCGTCGCTTTGCAGCTCCGCCAGATTCTCTGCCAAAGCTTCCACATCCTCGTCTTCGCCCGCTAAGCGTCTCTTGCGTCTCTCATCAGCCACCTTTTGGGCTCTGCGAAGCTCGGCTATACGCGCTGCTCGTAGGTTCTCCAGCTCCTGCGCTTCCGCTTCCCTTGCGCCGCTCGTCGCAGTGGTCACCTTGCCCCCAATTGCCGCTTCTTGGCGTCTCAGCGCGTCCTCCTCGTGCGACGTCAGCTGGCTGTTCAAGGCGCCGCTTTCTATGCGCGCGCTCCTCTCCTGAACCGCGCCGTCCCGTACCTTTCTCGCCGCGCCTTCAGCAGCTCGCGCATCAGCTCTGACACCTTTGGGTCCCGTGTTTGCGCCGGGCCTGTCGATGGGTACCTCCGAATGGCTTTGTATGGCTCCATCGGCGTCTTTCCGTCTGCTCTGCCTCTGATCGTCGTCGAGATCGGATCCCAGCTCATCCGAAGTGCTGGGAGAGGGCGTGCGAGGAGGTGTCCGGCTGCCAGAGGCCAGAGCTGATTCGAGAGGCACGCCTTCCAAGATCTGTCGTTCGATTGCGTCGGTCATTATGAAGTCGTATGCTAGCTGGTGCTCGCAAGCGAAACCCGTTAAGCGAGACCCGTTTGATGTGTTGGACCTAGTCTCAGGTTCTGTGGTCAGGCAGCAGAAACGACGCAGCTACTGGAATGTCGAACGTGTTGGGGAAGCAGAGTCGACTAGCACGCGCCTGCTATGCTGGCCAAGGTGATTGGAGAACCTTTCGAGACTGGGCACTTTCTTAGGTGGAGGCGAGCGCGAAGGTGCGCTGGAGAGGGCGCTACGTTCAGATCCTTTTAAAGAGTGCGGCTATATGACTTGATGGGCTATGGTGGGGCATCCTACGATTGATGAAACGGCGGACTGCGATCAGCACTTGTCAACTCACGACTGCGCGAATCAAGCTTTGCATGCGGTGGGATGGGGGCAGCCGCGCAGGATACTCACGACTCACGACTCACGACTGTTGTTGGGCAAAGATCGAGCTACATATGACGCTGTGCGGCTAGGCGACGGGTTCTGTTGATGTACCGGTGCACGAACCCGCGGTGCGTGCATATCATCGATCCATGCACCTTCATGCACTTTGGGAGGCGCGCACCACACGACCTCGGTGTCTTTCGCACTCGTCCATGGAGCATTCGTGATTGGGTATGAAGGGCACGGATCGGGTCACTCTCGACTGTGACTCTTGACTTCTCGACTTGTATATAGGCACGCACATGCACATATCAGCTCCGACGGGCTGAGACCGTGCAGCGCGGTACCGCGGTACCTACACACCCCGCAGGTGCCTGAGCTGCGCTCCAATCGCACGCTAAACAGCCCAAGCACTGCATGCTGATGGGCGCAGCCCGCGCGGCGCCTCTTTGCTTTCAGCCGTTCAGAATTTGAGCTCGTTTCGCAGGCGCTGCATTCAGGCGCTACGCTCTTTGCAATAAGCTGCGCTCACACTCGTGACTGCATCAGCACGCCAACACACCCTCTTGGTCACGACACAGTCGGCCCTTGCAGCGGCCGGATCAACGTGGATTGCAATCACACAATCAGCATGCGAGAGGGGACTTCAAGCGGGCAGAGCTTGAAGCAAATGGCAATCATCTATGGTACAGACGCAGGAACGATGGACAAGCATGCATAGAAAGGCAAGTATCATGTGTTGCTGAGGAGGAGACAGTCAGTCTTATTGGACGCCGAGGTACGGCTCGGCTAAGCTGCGCCTCGACCGCCAGCAGTGAGAACTAGCTTCTTCTTCTTGGCCTTCGCTCTTCGGGTCGAGGGCGTTGGAAGGATTTCTGAGTCTTGACCTTGAGAGGAGTCCAAGGGCTGGCCTTGCCGGCCGACAGAGGTCGGCAAGCGTTCAGCGTTGTTGTCAGCCTGAACGAAAGGCCGCCCAGGTGTCTCCGCCGCGGGCGTTCGAGCACCAGAGGATCCGTTCCTTGGTGTGGCCGGAGACGCGTTGCCTCCCTTTGGCTGCCTGTTCAAACCTTTGCTGCCACGCATTTGAGGAGCGTTCCTGCCTCCTACAATGTAATCTTCCTCCAAATCTAGCCAATCCCAATCGATTCCGCTGTCGTCGTAATCGTGACCTTCCTGTGGTAATCTCGAAGAGGCATGTAGCGCTGCTGCAAACGGGCTTTGGGCGGCCCGAGTGCCCCAAACTGTCTTTGGGCCTGCAGTGTTTGATGCAGATCGCTCAAGTGGTCCAGCCGCAGCA
>CCYA01000270.1:808529-819007 GCA_900000165.1 Ceraceosorus bombacis
CACTTTGCACAGATCAAGCCTTCTTGTTGCCCAACCTGCCGATGATTTTGAGCAGCAGCTCTGTCTCGTCGGCCTACGAGCATCGCTTCTTGAACGCAGGTGGAGAGGATTTTAGCTTCTTTTCGGATCCCAATGTGGCTCGAAGCTGCCGAGCGAGGGAATCGATCGAGACGCCAGAGTTCAAACCGTGGGACGAAGGTGCTATGCTGGGAAAGACGAGAGCCTTGAGAAGCGAGGTGAGTGCGCGGCCATGCGAGGCGCCGGGAAGAGTAACGGGGAGCCTGACGACCGAATTGCGCTTTTGCGATCTCTGCTCGTCAGGAAGACATGTCGGATGCGGCTTACGAACGTCGACATCGTCGAGGAGACAAGTTGGAGAAGCGCCAAAGGCGTTTGGAAAAAGAGGCGCTGATACGCGACCGTCAGAAACTCAAGGAGCGCATCGATCAGCTCAGATCGGCCGATGCCAGACTTCTCATGCCGATCCTCCATGCTAGGGAAAGGCACACCGAATCGCGCGCTCCAACACCTCCAGTCGAAGGATCAACCGTCAAGACGTCTGCGAACGTCGGTCTCTCTGAGGGATCATCCTCTGCAACCGATACTTCCTCCAAGCTCGAGCACCTTCGTGCTGAGCTTCTAGGCGAAGCATTAGAGACTCTTGCGCGATACGATACACTGCTGCCGGAGCTCGTGACCACCGCTGCCAGAGCGACTCCGCCAATCGCACCTGCCGCAGCACCCATGGAGAAGCGCAGCAACAAACGACCGGCTACCGAAGAAGCTTCGGCCAGTGCGGCCGAGGACGACGAGAGCACCGACTCGCGCTCGGCAGCGGCCACTGCAGCAGCGCTTCAGTACGCCAAGAATAAGGCAAGGACTGCTGCTGCCACAGCTGCTCGACAGAGAAAGGCGAGGGAGAGGCGTGAAGCTGCGGCACGCGAAGCTGCTGGCTTGCCACCTCTTCACCCTACCGATGCAGCGAGCAGCTCGACTGCAAGTAGTGCGACATCGTCAGCTCGAGTCATCAAGTCAACGCTGAAACGGTTGCCGTCTGCAGCGAGCGCTGCAACAAGGCCAACGATCAGTCTCTCCCGTCGCAAAAGCGCGCCAGAGACGAGCACAGCTGCATCAAGAGCGCGCACGTCGCAAGCTCTTGCAAGGTCCGTCTCGGCTGTGCGTCAGAATCGAGCCAGTCTTCCAAGTCTCAAGAAACCGGCAGTATATGCGGTCAAGAACCACTTCAACATTCACGCGCGGACATCTGGTGGTCGATTCGCTCCAAAGAGCGCCCTTTCCGGTGCGGGCAAGGCTGCACCTTTGGCTTCCACACCGAAAAAAGTTGCTGCTGCGACAAAGCAACTTGTACGCTCGGCGAAGAGCGCGTCGACGGCATCACCCGAGCCTCCAAAGCGCAGTCCGCGCACCGCGCGACGAGAAGTTTCGACCACATCGACGTCAGAGGAGCGAAAGGCGTCTGGCTCGAACAGGGGCATCAGGGGCGCTAGTGGACGTTTCATCGAGCCACCTCATTCCTTGTTGGCTTACCAACAGCGCCAACAAGCAAATCGCACAGGTCCGTCCTTGTCGGAGCTCGAAGCTGCCAACAAGCGACCGAGAAGAGTCAAGCTGATTCTGGGGCCCGACAAGCGTGCGCATGGAGGTGATGCGGATGAAGCGTCACACACGAAGGGAAAACGTCGATCGTTCGCTTCGCGTGCATCGGGCTCGAAGTTGACCCAAGCTGCTGTTGAAGCTCTTGATGAAGATGGCAATTCGGATGTGGACGTGGAAGTGGCCCCTGCTTTTGTGCCGGCGGCCTTGACGCTCGAACAGGCTCAAGCGCTTATGGAAGCTGCGATGGCCGAAGCTGGGGCAGATGACGACGATGATGGCGGCGAAATGCAAATCGACCTCGCATCTGTGATGCCGCCTACTTCTACCACGTCAGCTCCCTCTACCGACACAGCATCGCAAGCCGTGTCATCGACAGTACAACAGATTGAGGATGATCAAATGCAGGTGGATGCCAAGAAGGATGAACCGTTGGATGGCGAGCCGAACAAAGCAGTCGAAGGTCAAGTGAGCGGCGACACCATCGCATCATCTGGTGAGAATCAGACGCAAAATGTGCTCCAAGTCGAGATGGAAGCATCTGCACCGTCGGAAGAGATCGCAACACCCGCTGTGGAAGCAGGTAGTCCAGATACTCCAAGCGCACGATACGTCCCAGGTCGCACAGCACAAGCGAGGGCCCGCGCAGCAGCTTCCATCCCAGCCAGACGCAACTCAAGTCGAGTCAAAGCTGCGAGCGCTTTTGGCGAAAAGATTCCCGAGCAGACGAACAAGAGGGAGGATTTCGATGTTACGTGGCACGCTCAGACACAGTCGCCTGGCTGGTTGCAGGACATGGTCGTGGAACGCGCTGAAGCTCAAATCGGTTCTCGCGAGGACAGCTCGGACGTCGAGTCGATGCAGCGATGAGCGTCCTTGCTCGTCAGTCTAGGCTCGCTCTAAACCCGTCGAGGTGTGCTTTTTGTCAAACTCTTGTATGCGAGACTGTGCGCAACGCCACAAAATGCCAATTACATACGATTCGTCGTGCAAGCTTACCGATTGATCGACGCACGTTGAACGATGCATCCAGTCGACTTGGCAAGGGTCAGCTATTCCTTTGACTCCTTCGCCCTGACAAACGCTGCAGTGCGCCAATTTTTGGAATCCCAAGGCGCCGCATGAAGAGCGCGTTGACCAAGGTCAGGAGGAGCCGCTGCTCGTGGCTGCGACTCGGAAGCGTTCACTGCTTCTTCGGCAGGGTTGACAGCGGGTGCATCAGCGTTGCTGAACGAAGCAGCGAGTGCCAAAAGGCGCATCGATCGCGCGTAGTTCTCTTCGCCACCCTCGGTCGAGTTGACGACCCCAAATGCCTTTTGAGCTGCAACATAAGCCTCTTCCGCGCGACGTTTCGAGTTTGTCGATGTCGCAGCTCGCAGCAAAGCTTCTGCGTACGTGAGGTGCGCTTCAACCGAGGACGGCGTCTGATCCGCTGCGCTGCGCAATCGCGACAATGCAGTGTCTGTTCTCTCCTGCAAGGATTGAGCAGTGGAATGTGAGGCACGCGCGTGCAGGCAGACGCCACGCCCACTCACTGGTCCATGACCAAAGTCAATGAGAGCGAGCAGCAGGTCAATGTCTTCGCTTCTCTTCGAGGAGTCCATGGAGGCAATCTCGCTCGTCGCAGCATCGATGAGTCCATGATCTTCATCTGCCACACCAATCGCGGCGAGCATGCTCAACACGTTCAAATCGTTGGGCATGGAAGTGACGCTGCGGGGAGGTCCAAGAGGTGTAAGCTTCGAGTGGACCAAGGAGCAGCGATTTGTTCGCAGCCGAAGGGGCGCCTACTCACCAGTCAAGAAGCTCGGCGGTGGCATTGTCGTAGCTATCGCTGTTCGGAGGCAGCAAACGAACTCTTTCTATAGAGATCTGCGCGCGTAATTTTGACTTGAAATGCTCATCGTCGAGGCTGCTTATCTCCTCGAGAGCACTTTGAAGAGCCGCTTCCACCTCATCGTCTTCCAATAGATGATGAGCCAGCGCCAGTCCAAGATGCGCCGCAACGCGGACCGCTATCCGCTTCTCGCCGTCCATCATCTCACCTGAAGCGGCGTCGTCTGTTCCCGCATCGAACAATCCCAAGGCTGCTTCCAGAGCATCCACAGCGCCGCCAGCATCTCCGATTGCCAATCGAATGCGTCCAAGATTGGCTTGCGCTATGGCGTACTTTGTAGCTGTGAGAGGCTTCTCATCTGCCTCGTAATCGCTCTCTAGAAGAGAAGCCGCCTTAGTGATGCGCTCGATCGCCAATTCAAATTCACCAAGTTGTTCGCAAAACAGCGCCGACAGGTGCAGAGCGGTGCTATCGTGTGGGCTAAAGGCAAGAAGAACCGAGAGGGAAAAGGCGGGAGCATGCAGCTGCGTCTTTGGTGGAGGAGTGGCAGAGCAGAGCAGCTTGTACACCCCAGACGCGAATCCGTAGTCCGCCTCGAGCTGCTCCGAATGCGAGACGTTTGTGAGTTCAAGCGCTACTCGCAAGTCGCGTGCCTTACTCACGCATGATGACTCCGAAAGGCTTACGGCGTGGGCGAACAAGACTCGGGAGGCTGCCTCATCACCGTGCCTGAGCGCAATGTATGCTTGACCTGCCCATGCTTGAGGGAGATCCGGGTCCAGAGTCTGTGCCTTTATCAGAGCCTGATTGGCAAGCTCTACATCATCGTGCTGGAGGTAGAGGAGCCCCAAGTAGCACCAAGGCAGCGCATCCTGACCAAGACAAGGAAGAGGGGCAGGTGAGTAATCACGTGCTGAAGGAGGGCAAGGCATGGTCTTTGCGTACCTGTGGTGCTGCCTCGATTGCCCGGAGGAAGCTATGCTGGGCTACCGTCACGTTGGACAAGAACGAGAGGTTTCCAAGTATCATCCAGAAGCGACTTGATTCTGGCTGCAGTCTCAAGGCTTGTTTGATGCACGCCGTAGCCTGCTCATTAGCTCCATCGACGTGCGCTCTAAGATCTAGCTGTTGAAGAGCGACGGCCAGGCTCGACCACGCGTCGGCTTGCTCATCTGGCGCAGCCGACACCACTCTGAGCTTGTGCAAGAAGACGCTTGCTTTGGCACAAAATTGCGGGTTCGCGCTCCCGCTCCTGACTTCATGACGTTGGCACACTGAGACGCTAGGCAGGCCCGCGTCGACCGGCTCGTCGTTGCAGATCTCTAGCAAGGACAGGAGCTGCGAAACTTGCGACTCTCGTATGCGACCATCGCTTGCCACTCTGGAGAGCTCCAATACCGAATCCGCTGCGATGCTCCAGCCCGAGCGCAGACGTGGCTCGGCGGACAGAGCGATGAGGCAGTGCGCTAAAGCATCCTGCAATGACTGCTGAGCCCGGAGCACGTATCCACCAGCCATCTGCTGCCTGGCCAAGAGCAGGCTGGTCTCGGCTGCAGCTATTGTTACGCCAATTTCTTCCGGGTGATGCTTTGAAATGTCGTTGAAAATGGCCAATGCCTCGTACATTTCTCCCAGGTCACGGTGAACCTCTGCGATACTATAGCGCACCGCCCACTCGTCTGGTGATAACTCTTGCGCCTTGTGAAATGCCTTGAGAGCAGCAGAGTATCGCTCAGAGCCTGCGTACGCTTCTCCAAGTCGCTGCCAAGCTGAGGCATCGGCTGGCTGGGTACGGAGTGCAACATGCAAAGCCTCGATGGCCTTGTCAAAGTGGCCCCGTTGAAGCTCGACGGAGCCTATAGCTTTCCAAGCCCAAGCATTACGACTAATGTGCTTCCTGAGAGAAGCCATTGCTCCACTCAGCGCATCGCTGCCACCTTCCCCTTCGACCACGCGACGTGCCACCACATCGACCAGGTCCCACTCCCTGTCATTGGCAAAGCCGACTGCCAGCTGCCTAGCTGCAACGTCTTCACGAGCGTCAAGCTCAAAGGCTTTTTGAAAGCATTTGGCAGCGCGACCAGCATCACTTGCGACCTCTTCATAGTAAAAGCCAAGCGAAGTAAAGGCCGGAGCGTAACCAGGCGAGCGCTTGAGAGCGGTGACGAAGCATGTAAAGGCATTCTCTGGGTTCGTCTTTTGCTCGCCTGTGAGGTGGGCGGCACATTAGACTTGATCGGTCGACACAGTCTTGCAGCGAAACAGCCACTTACCGCCCATCTGCCACAGACAGTACCCTAGCCGCCACCAAGCCTGTGCCCTTTCTTCGAACGAGAGTTGTAGAGAGCCGTCGTCCCCGTCTATGTTGTTCAACAATGTATCCAAGGCCTGTCTGCCATCGTTGAAGCGACCAGCACGGACATCGCACCAAGCCATCCCGCCTTTGGCTTCGACGCCTGGATGAGAGGAGAAGGACAGGGGTGACACCTCGGGCGCTTTGCGAGCCAGTGCTTCCGCCTGACGATAAAGCTCCTTGGCGTCATCCCATCGTAAAGCGGTCTCGTCGATGAATGCCTTGGCTATCATAGCGTCTGTATTTTCTGCATCTCCAGCAAGTACCCCGTCTAAGAGACGCAGCGCTCGTGCATGATGCTGAGGTGGGTGAAGACGCGAAAGAGCACCCGCGAGCGTTGATTCCAAAGAGCGCCGTGTGCTCGACAGGTCGAGCGCAGCAGCAGCTTCTAGCTTGCTGACCAAGGCCAGACCGGCAGAGCAGATATCCGAGGCGGAGAGATAGTCGCGATCAAGCAAGTACATTGTCGACGCAATGCGGTGCACAAGGATGGATTGGGGTGCATCCTCGAGGGCGTGCTGAGCGGGCGGGAGCAAGTTCAGAGGCACCCTCAAGACAGCCCACGCCAGGCGACTTACGATTGCAAGAGCTAACAGATCAGGTGTAGCTTGCTCGACATCGTTGCGTTTCGCAATGTCCGCTTCATCTTCGAGGTACTGCTCGTCCTGCAGTGCTGTCAATAAGCCGCGAAACGCAAGTGTTCGGCCTGCTCTGGGGAATTTCTCGATGAACGCTCGGAGATGGTCGCGCGGCAAGTCTTCTAAGGAGGTGTGTAGAGCGTCAGACGAGAGATGCGACTGCCCCTACCACGGCACAAACCCACCAAGTCTGGTGTGGTCGGCCCACTCCAAGTCGATCTCCCACGCGAGCTCTTCCGCCACACCAATAGCGACCATGCCATGCGCAAGTTGCAGCACCTGCTCTCGAGTGTCGTCTTTTCGCTCCGACTTTTGCGCATCGAGCGCCCTGGCCTTGCCATCCGTTGCTGCGGTACCTGTAGGTGCATCAGGCCTGCTACGAGGATTAGGCAAGCTGAGCAGCAATTTATAACGATGTTGTAGCAGCTTTAGCTCTGCTTGGCGACGACTTTCATCGGGCGCAGAGGCGTGCGCAAGGACCAGCTCAAAGAAGGCGGGCAACTGCGACAGACGGAGGGTCACTTTGAGCAGACCGCATACTTTGCGCAACACGGCTCCCAGCTGACCTTGCTGTTTGCCCACACCTCCGCTCCGACCTCATCGCGCAGCGCCGCTCTGGTCTTTCCAGCAGAATCCAATCTTGTCCTTCTCTTTTCAACTTCCCTGCCAATTGCAGCTTCTTCAACCGCTTCCGTCAAGCTGATCACCTCTAACAGCACGTCCAAAGACTTTTGGTGCACGGCCAGCTGCGCCTCGTACGTGCTCGTTGCTGTAGGGCTGCTCTGATCGGGCTGGGGAAGCGTAGCCAAGAGCGCGTGATGAGGCGATGACTCGAGATAGAGCTCGAGTGCTGCAGCCACTTGGGCCGAGGATCCTTCCTCCCTTTGGAGTGCTACGAGGCGCTGAATCGCCTCTGCCAGCTTGCCTGCATCCTCTCTGCTCATAGTCGAGTAGGCTCGAACGTGAGCATGGCGCAGCTCTTTGCCGGGTGTGTGTGTGTACTCACGCTTGGCTGAATACGCGCATCTCTTCTTCGAGACATTCCTGTATGCCTGCAGCATTCTTGCGCTGCTGAAAGAACTTTTCCAGACCTTGCCAGGCCAAAGGAGAATCTGGCTGGGCTCGAGCAGCAGCCCGATATGCCCGCTCCGATTCATCGTATCGTTCCAGATTCAGAAGAGCGAGTCCCTTGAAGACCAGACTGGAGCCAAAGGAGCAGGAGCAGGAGCAGCGCGGCAGTCAGTCGAGAGCACGCCCCGGCCAGATCGCCTCTTCTGCCAAAGCTCACGCATTGTAATTGTCGACCTCGTGCTCCAACACCGCGTCGCTGCCAAGATGCACTTCAGCGCTAAGCACTGTGCAACATTGAGGAAATCGACCAGAGGGGGCCACTCACGCCGATTCTAGTGCTTCGCTCCATCGTTTGGCTTGGATGGCATCCCGGCTCGCTTTGAGTTTGGACTTTGCAAAGCTCGAAGACATGACCTGCGCAGCGTGCCTGTCTGAAAGCACGCGATGGTGGTGGCGATCGCAGCGTGATGGGATGGTGCAAGAGGACTCCGCAGCGCGGTGTCCATCCACTTGATGCCTGCTGCTGCTGATGAGATATGTGGAGCGCGGCGCGGGTCACGCGCTTCTTCTGCACCGTGTGCACGTGACGTTGATTTCGCCGTTTTTCGCAGCAAGCGCTTCCAAGTCAGCAGAAGCTTCGTGAGCCATTATTGCGTCCGACACAGAGAGGCGTGCCGAGCCACCTCCATCAACCCGACACCCTCGTGCATACGCCTAGCCATTTCTCATCCGCACGCAAATCACTGAATGCTTGGCAGCCAGTCACGTTCTTTGCACCGTCTCGCCTCTGTCCTTTCAACAGTCTCCAGACCTGGTGCTGTCACGACCTCGCAGCTGTCACGACATCACAAAGTTCCCCTGCTGCCTACATTCTCCCATCGTTCAAAGATGTCCGCAGCGCCCGGTCAAGGCGCAACGAGCAACAATGCTGCGCTTCCCTTGGTGGAGGTCCAACCTTCGCAGTTTGGTCATTGGCCAGCGGTCAAGGTGCGCCAGACGTTTCTGGAATTCTTCAAAGAGAGAGGCCACACCTTTGCGCCGAGTAGCAGCTGCATCCCTTACGAGGACCCGACGTTGCTCTTTGCCAATGCCGGCATGAACCAGGTCAGTCATCGCTTCGCGCTTTGCTCGCAGGCGCCGACTGCTGACGCCTGCTTTCTTCCCTCGTCAGTTCAAGCCGCTCTTTCTTGGACTCGCTTCTCCCGAATCCTCTCTGGGAGCCTTGAAGCGTGCAGTCAACTCTCAAAAATGCATTCGTGCCGGCGGAAAGCACAACGACTTGGACGATGTCGGTCGTGACACCTACCATCACACCTTTTTCGAAATGCTGGGCAATTGGTCCTTTGGGGATTACTTTAAAAGCGAAGCGATCGAGTACGCTTGGGACCTCTTGACGCGCGTGTATGGTTTGCCTGCAGATCGATTGTACGTGACCTACTTTGAAGGCGATGCAAAGCAAGGTCTAGAGCCGGACAACGAGGCGAGAGATCTGTGGAAGAAGATGGGCGTCAAGGACGACCACATCCTCACCGGTAATGCCAAGGACAACTTTTGGGGTGAGTGAGAATGCCGGCAGCGCTCGTCAGCCGTGCCTAAGTATGCCCCCACGCCTCTCCAGAGATGGGTGCGACCGGCCCGTGCGGACCTTGCAGCGAGATCCACTACGATCGCATCGGTGGACGCAACGCCGCTCATCTCGTCAACCAAGATGATCCGGATGTGCTCGAGATTTGGAACAACGTCTTTATGCAGTACAATCGCGAAGCAGACGGATCCCTGAGACCGCTGCCTGCCCGACACATCGACACTGGCATGGGCTTCGAACGCCTGGTCTCTGTGCTGCAGGACAAGCGCTCAAACTACGACACCGACTGCTTTCTGCCCCTTTTTGAGCGCATCAGACAGCTCACTGGCGCTCGCCCTTACGCCGGCAAGCTCGGGGCAGACGATGCGGACGGAATCGACACTGCGTACCGCGTTGTCGCTGACCACGTGCGCACGCTCACCTTCGCCATGAGCGACGGCGGAGTGCCGGACAAAGATGGAAGGGGTTACGTCTTGAGGCGCATCCTGCGTCGAGGAACGCGCTACGTTCGGAAATACTTTCAAGTGCCCATCGGTCACTTTTTCTCTGACCTCATGCCAACGCTCACTGCTCAAATGGGAGAATTTTTCCCAGAGATTACCAAGCGATCAGATGACATCAAGGCGCTGCTCGATGAAGAAGAGGTCTCCTTTGCGAGGACGCTCGACAGAGGAGAGAAGCTGTTCGAGCAATACGCTCAACGCGCAAAAGAGGCCAACACAAACAAGCTCTCGGGTGCAGATGTGTGGAGGCTGTACGACACCTTTGGATTTCCAGTGGATCTCACTCAGATCATGGCAGAAGAGGCTGGTCTCACCTTTAGCGAGGCAGAATTTGAGGAGGCCCAGGCTGCGAGCAAGGAGGCGTCAAAGGGCCTCGGCAAGGCCGCGGGCACCGATATGCCCAAGCTCGACGTGCACGATCTTGGTGCTCTCGAGCAAAATGCCGACGTCCCCAGAACCGACGACGAGCACAAGTATTGTGAGTGGAGCAGTGCTTTGATGTGCTTTGCTTTCGGCTGTCACGCTCAACAGAGAGGCTGCCAATTTTTCAGCTCAAGCGTCCATCGAAGCCAAGGTCAAGGCGATATACCAGAATGGCGGATTCCATGCAGCCTCCAACGCCCCCAACGTGCTTGCGGATAAGCCGCTGGGCTTGCTGCTTGACCGGACCTGCTTTTACGCCGAGTCTGGTGGACAGCAAGGAGACACGGGAAGCATCGTCATCGATGGCAAGTCGGAATTCGTTGTGGAGGACACGCAAGTCTTTAATGGATACGTCTTGCACTCGGGCTACTTCAAGTACGGCGAGCTCAGGGTGGGGGACGATGTGGTAGCGGCCTACGATGAGGTAAGTGCGCGAGCGATGCGACTTCGCGTC
>CCYA01000270.1:862957-874556 GCA_900000165.1 Ceraceosorus bombacis
TTCTCGCTCTTCTCTACCACTTCGTAGGAGACATTGTTGCAGCCACAGTCTCCTCATCGGCCAGAGACACCCTCTCGCTCCACTTTGCACTGCCCTACCAATCTCCAGACAACGTTTCAGGCGTGTTCGCCATCATTTCGAAAACCGCCTTGAGAAGGTCCAGGGCAGGAAGATTTGACTTGACCTTTACCAAGCTGGCTGGCGACGCGGAAACATCTGCGAGGAAGTTGGACGAGCGCTTCGTCGTGCTCAGCGAGACTAGCGATCTTAGCGACTCTCTGCTCGGCGAGCAAGGTGCTAAAGGAGATGCGCATCGGGATAAAGTCGGTCTGCAGATTGCCATCAATGGGCCTGCAAAGGATCTTCTGGAAAGCCTCATTCTTACCGATTTGCCTCACGAGCGACCCTGGAACGGGTAAGTTGCACGGCATACGCAGCTGATGCGTGTGCGTTGATTGTCAGCTGACAAGGACCTCCCAAATCGCAGTCCTGTTCCTGTAGAGAAACGCACGCGAAGCCTCGTTCTCACGCTCCAAGCCCCACATAACATCACCGAAGCTCGCGCTAGTCTAGCGCTCGTAGAAGCAGCTTGTAATCTGCTGGATGCGATGGAGCTAGGTGCGGCAAGGTTGAGCGCTCTCACCCTGACCAAGCTGCGAAAAACACGGGCGGAGCTGGACAAGGAATTGCTGGATGAATCTCTCAAAGAGCAGAGAGAAGCTGTGAGTACACTCGAGGTTTATGCTTTACGAATGCAGGGCTGACGGACATATTTGCGATGGCCTGCACCGTCCTCAGGAGAAGGAAGCAAGAGAGGAAGCCAAGCGCAAAGCGGATGCTGAAAAGTTCAGCAAATTATCGGAAAAGGAACAGGCGAAAAAGAAGGAGCTGGAAAAGAAGCGGGCGCAGCGCAAGGCAGGAAAGTCCATGAGGGGCCGATCGGGATGAGCGGAATTCCTGGGCTTCAATAGATGGGGCACAATTCGACCAAGTCGTGCTGAACGTGCTTCACAAGCCCGCTCAAACTCAGACTGCTCTCGCAAATGCAATGCATTGCACTGCTCGCGTCTGCGACTGATCTGCTGGGATGTAGCACTCTAGACGCAACCGACAGTCGGCTGCTGGCTCAGCCGTGCATGTCCTCGCTCCCTTCTGCGCTATAGTTGCCGCTCTGCTCAGCATGAGTAAGGGTCGTCTCGACATCGTCGTTGACTATCCTACTGACTTCCTCGTACCATTTGCTCAGCTGCGTGGGACCTTCAAAGAGTTCCCTAAGTCCTTTCAGCTGAGATTCTTGTTCAGCCAGAATGAGCTGTACCTGCTGACCTGGAACTCCACGCAATCGGCCGCTCAGCAGGTCAGCTGTTGGCTGCCCTGCCATAATCTCCGGAGGTTCCAGTACCAGTTGCTTTGCGCTGTCTATGAACGCACGAAACGGGTAATGCGATCAGCGATGAGGTAAGACAACGTGGGGTGCACAGATACCCACCAGAATGATCGGCAGCCCACTTGAGTGCTGCGTATAATGCCGTGTGCCTGAGCTGGTCACTCAATTCAGCATCAGTCTTGCCTGACGTATCCGTGATGGACGGCCAGCTGTAGCAGACAAGGTTAGACTCAGTCGGTCGACTCTGCTTCTCCGTCTTTGACGTCGTACTCACTCGTCCCGCAAGAGGATCCTGAGCCACACGCACGCGAGACTGGCATCGAGACGAGCCTCCGAAGTGCCCTGGAGAATAGGGGCAAGCTGCATCAGTAAAAAGCTCAGAATTGAATTGAACACGTGAGACATGATTCTCACCTTTTCTCGCAAGTAAACTTCAAGTGCGGTGGTATAGTCATGGATGCGGTCATCGGCAGCAAGTGGCAAGGTGAGCAAGTCGATCAAGTCCTCTGCGGATACCACATCTCCACGTAGAATCCTTCGAACGGCCGAGGCATACCACTAGATTGATCAAACGCAATCGGTGAGCGGACCGATGGACTCGACATGGGCACGCCACAATACTTACAGCATGCAAAGCTGGTAAAGACTCCAAATTGTACGCTACAGCCTCGCTCACCGCTGCACAGCCATTCTCCACATCGCGACTGCATCCAGGAATCACGCTTTCATAAAAGTCGCGGAGAAGCTGATGAGTGTTGACCATATCGAGCCGATCGTCGATAAGCTCGATTTGGTCCTGCTCATCTTCGACCATGATTTGAGCCTCTGTGAGATCTGCACAATGCGCTAGCTTGCCCAGGCTGAGCATGAGCTTCTTCTGCGCTGCCTTGCCGTCCAAGTCCGCCATATGGACAAGAGTCCGAGATGCGGTCGAATGGCGCTCCAGGAGAATGTCGTGTAACCACGCTAACCTGGGATTGTCGGTTCGTTCGAAAAAGTCCAACAGCAATGGGCTGTACTTGTCGGGGACATCGAGCAACGTCCGCAGCCTGCCTTGCTCAATGTACCATTGGAACAATTGAAAGGCGAAAGCTTGGCCGTATCGATCCAAATACTTTTCCGCTCGTTGTCGTGCTACTTCCTGACTCGCCTCTAGTCGGTGACTGAGCAAAGTCAACGTCCTGAAGTCTGCATGCTGTTCCGCAAGTGTGAATGCTCGAGCAGAGTGGCCCACGGCCAGCAGCGGCAGAATCATTTGTGGTCTGGCCGTTCTGTAACGCGCTTCCAACAGGGCGTAGTCGCGCTGATGGGCAGGCTGGTCTCCCGTCTGTGCAGAAGCATTCAGATACGCAAGTCTCTCTTCAAAAGTCGCAAGAGCATTCGAAGCCAGTTCGCATAGCTGAAGCTTGAGCTCCTTTTGCAGACGCGCCGGCGACAGGGGCGCACTACCCTCGGTATTGAAGCCTTCCTGCACATTGGCGTCGACCGCTGTACCGAGCTCTCTGGTCCGCTCGTTCACAAGTCGTAAAGTCGTGTGGAAGAGTCCTTCCAGCACGTCTAGGTCACTCGCAGTGATGGACCAAGCCTCGAATGCCGTCTGTGTCGCTTGAAAGGCGTACACCTTGCCAGAGTCTCTGCGGAACACTCTAGCTGCATTGAAGATGATAGTCACGACCCGAGCACTTTCCAGTGTCAAGACGGACCTCTGGTCCAGCGGGCTCGACGAGAGGGCGCTAGTCTGATGTAGCAGCTCATCCAGAAGCCGAGGTATTTGCGGCAAGTGATGTCGGAAGAATGCTCTGACCATGTCGTCCCGCGTAGCTTGGCCGCTTTCCGTCATGATCTTCGTGATGGCGACCGAAAGCGGACTGAGGGTGCCGAATGTCCCGCGAGCGCTAGAAAGTTGCGCGCCGTGGTATTGCCAGACTTCGAGAGCTGCGGCGAGAAGCTCAGCGTCGGAAGAGAGGCGGCGACGGCTGCTATGGGAAAGCTTTTGGAGGCAATTGTTGCTCGCAATGAACGTAATCAAATCGTGCAGACGTGCAGCGCGGGATTGCAGATGCAGCCGCAATTCCACTACGTCGGGCAGTGCTTCCGTCTCTGTGGTCACGATGCTGGTGCTGAGCTGCTCGGCGGCAAGGGAAAGATCGCCTTCAAAGTCGAGTGGCAGATCGTACGATATCGGACTTGCAATATTGTTGCCGTAGAAGACAGCTTGCTCGAGCTTGACCATTAGGCGTTCCGTTCGCACAGCAGTGTGTTCACTAGGAGTGCCAAGTCTCTTCGCCAATGCAGCTGCTGCGTCGACCCAAATGTCGACCAAGAGCGTGCCACTGGACGATGTGAAGAAGGGCACGCCAACAACGTCCGTCTCCCGTTCCACGTCGATGCTCTCGGCTCCATAGCCCATGAAGCGATTCTGGAGAGGGTACTTGAGGCTGACGACCTCCTCAAAGTCATCTTCGAGCAGTCTGAGCACGACTACGTCCTCAAATTGAATGAATAAGACCGGTCCTCCGTACGGCGCGATGATACGTGGCACATCCGATGGTCCCGCAGACCTTGCGTGAGTGTAGTGCAGCTGCACGGCGCGAGAAATGACAAATGAGCTCGCCCTTTTTTCATAAGTCGCAACAACTACGCCAAAGGAAACGATGCCAGCAGAGGTGGGGCTGTGTTCGAAGAGGATGAGGAGCGAACCGTTCGTAGTAATCGCTCCGCTCAAGAGCACCAGACCTGCTGTATCAGCTCCAGATCCATCATCCTTTTCTGGCAGTCCAAACAGGACCGACGCGATAGGCTGGCGGAGATCCTGCTCGGCGATCATCGTCTCGCCACCTGAACGTTCGCCCAGACCCCACTTCTGTACCCCTCGCTTACTGATTGCATACAGCGTCCACGCGTCGGCGGCGTCGGGAGAGGGAGCTGTAGTCACGCTGAAGCTTTCGTCTCCCCCAAGGGTAAAGGTAGCAGCAGCGCCAAAGAAGCGCCCAAAAAAGCCGCGCGGTTGGGAGAAGGAGGAGACCTCTGCTTGCAATCTACCGCTTCGGTGAGGAACGTCCAGACGAAGCAGCCGGGACTGGCTCGTGGCCACGACGAAGGCCGTTGTCTGGCAGCGCTGTAGCGAGGTGACACTCTCGCCTGTGCCGAGCGCCACGTCGATTTCGTGCGCGTCTTCGCTCAAAGCGCGCGAAGATGCGATGCTGTTCCACAAGCGCACCTTTCCTTCTCGCGAGACGAGCAGCAGTCCGGGCTCTTGACCCGACGATCGGTCCACAAACGCGCAAAAGGGTGGGGAAGTGTTCGGTGCTGCCTGAGTGGAGGGGGGTGCAGGAAAGACGTAGCAGGCTGGGGCGACCCGCGTGCTGCCAGAGAAGCACCAGACGTAGCAGCGATCCTTGAATGCTACGTAGGCATAGCCGATCCGTGCGTCCATGGCTGATGTGATTGCATCACGAGAGTGTTCTGCGCAGCGTCATCAGAAATACGTCAGGCAGCGCTCTCTCATCTCCCAACCGATCAGCCTGCCAACTTTCGCTTCATCACCTAGCCCATCACTCACCAGCAGATTCTAGCGCTTGCATCACCTCGATGGGTAGCTTGTGCGAAGCCGAGACGACATACACGTCGTCTCGCGCGAGTATTGTGCCTTCGTCCAACAGTGTTGCGCGTCTGCCTCCCACAACAGACCCTTCCGCATCATCAACGGTCATCGCGTCTCCTGACATCCCCACGAAGCCCTTCGCATTTCCAGAGGACTCCGGATCAACAATATAAGGCTGGAGTTGAGATCTCCTGTCCCTGTAAGTCGCTGAGCGAGAAGTAGGGGAAGAGCGATTCACATCCTTTCGAGGTCGACTGCCTGCCAGACTTGCAGCTGGCGATTCTCTGAAGCTCATTGGTGTCGCACCTCGCGATCCTGGGATGGAGCTCTGACTTCTCCTCGACCCTCCACCCAATGTCTGTCGGCTAGGTGTGGTGAACATTCTTGAGGCGCCTCGTGGTGGTGAATCGAAGGAAGAGGTGCAGGCTTGACGGAGTGCTCGACGCTCGTGGCCAAGACTGAGAGGATCCTAACCTGACACAGGTGGGACAGTGTGATCCGTATCAGTACCGAATCCGGAGTCGTATGTGTAGCCGTGTCGAAACATAATAACTTATTGAGACGTTGGACGGTGATAGCTTGACGTCCTACCTACCTTTGCGTGGACACTTTTGACTTTCGAGCCCATCACGCGCGCGTGCTGTGCCTGGTTCTTCGTGTTGAGGCCGCAACACGTGACGTGACGCAGTGTCAGCAGTCGTATAACAAGGCGGGATTCGTGATTCGAAATACACAACAACACACTACCAAATTCAGTCAAAAGTCAAACAGTCAGGGCGTTCCCGATTTGAAGAGAGTCACAATGTATGTTTGTGATACGCGGACTCCTCGCCGCGGCGACTCTATGCAATTGCTCGAGCAGTCGCAGTCTGACTTGCTCTCTGCGCAAGGTTCGGCTGCCCCCGACTGCATTTCAGCAATTGCTCGCTGAGCTAGCCCAATTGCCGAGGGCGACTTGCTGCAGAGTCTCTCTTGTGGTGTGGCTCTACAACATGGCGTCGATATGATCTTGTGGTACATTGATTGGAATGCGAGAAGTACGATCGTGGCTTGGCTCGGAGAGGGGGGTGTGAGCGTGTGCAACACAAAATTCATGTAGAGTCGATATTCTTGGATTGTTGCTACAGACATTGGTGGGGCGATAGAAGAAGTCGTCAACGCAGGAGGTTTCTAAATGGCGCCTAATCGCTGCGCAAGAGGGTCAGGAGCTTGTTGTGTTCTCAGTCTGTACAAGGATCCCTTCTCCGGCAGACTGAGTCGAGGCTCGAAAGAGAAGCCGAAGACGATCATCCTCAGCGATCGGGCCTACGAGTCGTGTGCTCGTCTGTCTAGAAAGCAGATTACGAGCTACTTTGGGTCGGGGTCTGGCAACGAAAGGGATTTCAGCATTCGTCGGACCAGACACCACTCATTGTCACTCACAAGCCCCCATGCTCGGGTCCGGAGTGCAGCCGCAACGGGGCGACCTCCGCCACGCGGTGCTGTACTTCAGCCGTGCTGTGGGCAGCATGACTTGTTGAGCATCGTGATGGGCGATTGCTTCGGATGATCAGGCGACGTTGGCCAGCAGACACTCTCGCAGCTCGATTCGCTCCCGCGAGCGGAGCATGCTTGGAAAGGCCCTCACCCGCCGTAGGCTGCAAACGACTTCTTGCGGTGCCGCTCAAATCAAGACTAGCCATTCTGCCGCTCACTCTCATCATCGCTGCTGTTGGCTCAGCGGTGACGATGCTTGTTGCTCCGCTCGTACCTTTCTGAGGGAAATCTGGCTGAGAGCTGACACTTTGGGACCCATCCCGGCGTCTCTTCTGAAGGTATTGTTCAAGGATTTGTTTCGCGCCTTTGGAACGGACAACTGTTGGACTATTGCTAGGGGTTGTGTGGGCTAGAGTAGACTCGCTATCGGCGCGCGGTATTTCTGCCCGAGAGTCGAAAAGATCCTGGTCGGACAGGGAACTACTTTCTGAGAGCTCAGATCCCGAGAAGTGCCCACCCAGGGAGGCACTGTCATCCTCGTCACCACTTCCACCGCCGTTACCGCTCTTCTTGCAGCCGACGAGCTGCATATCTCCGAGGTCATTCTTGACCACGAATAGGAGGGAAGCGGCGAGGGCGCGGCAATAGCAAGTGACCATGTTCGAACCTGCCTTGAAAACCTGCGCCGCGCCGTCTCGGCTTGCTTCAGCGCAACGTCTAACGTCCATCTGATCTGCTATGTGCATGTAGGGCTGATAGATAGGCTCGTAGCCCTGCTCGCGAAGGCTCTTCGGCCATTCATCCATCGTTGGCATGGCGGGCAGAGCTGCTTCGCCGTAGATCAATTCTGGCAGTGGCAGGCTCGCTGCATACTCTGAGCTGTCCGAGTCTGAACCTCCGTCTACTGCTAATGGCGTAAGACCCTGTCGCTTGCTACCGCGAGCTGGCATGCGGGAGGCCGACAGGCCGTTTGACTTCTTACGATCTTGCACAATTACCGTGTTCAGCTGCGCGAAACGTGAGTCGCTGTCTTCGCTTACTTCCGGGCTGTCAGAGTGTTGCGTTCTGGAGCCTTGACCGCCCGTGAGGCTTCCGTGATCTTGAGCGTCATGGCCGGCTGCATTGATGGATTGCTGGGCTCCAGAATACGATCGGCCGTCGGGCTTTTCGTGGACGTTGGAATTTTGATGATGCAGGGTGGCGCGCGACTCGCTACTGTCGCTGCTGCTCGGTGCTTGAGTCGCCTTGAGGGCAACCTTCGCCTGGGCACGTAGAGGAGGTCCCACCGATGCGTAAGGCTGAGCCGCTATTCCTCCAATTGACCTCTGCAACACCTGCGGGCTACTTACGGAAGACGAGATGCTCAGTATACTGGTTGGTTCGAGGCCTGCAAAAGCTGAGGCCTCGCGCTTGTGACGGGCAAGTATATCGGTGCGCAATGCTTGAGTTCTCGTCGAACTCGAGGGCGCTTGTTCAAGACGAGCAAGAGATTCTGAAATGCCTCTCTTACGCAGGCGTGGAGAGTTTGCGTGCATCAGGACTTCGCATATGTCAGCGTCCGACGCGACAAACGAGTCTGCGGCGGAAAGCGCAGGTGAGGCTGGGGCGCTCCAAGCTCCTCGAAGACCGCTCTTGGGGCTGTAGAATCGCACTGCAGGAGACGAAACTTGGGCTGGATTCTTGTCGACATCGGATGAACTATGCACCAACTGCGGATGCGCTCTTGGTGGTACGCAGCTTTCCGACGCAATTGTCGAGGAGAGCTCTTCGTCCTCTTTGATTGCTGCTTGCGGACGCTCGTCATCACGTAGAGGGGATGACGTGACGATTGGGTCGACGACCGGATCCGGGCGGTCCTTCGATGCTTTCTTGCGCTCCTTCTTTCGTGCTTTATACTTGGCTTTTTTCGCCTTCTTCAGCCTTCGCTGCGCGTCCGAAGGAGTCTTGGATCTGACCTGCTCGTTCGAAGTGTCTGATGCGTTGCTGTCAAGTGCGTCATCTATCGTGAGGCACCTTTGTCAGCCTATCGGACTTTCGAGCGGCTCAGCTCCCGCACACACCGTGTTCCTCGCGCCACACTCACCGAACTGCTTTGGTGTGGACTGCGCAGGTGGTTCGGACGAAGGGAACACTTGCTGTAGCCCCAGGCCTCCAAGCATAGCTTGTACCACTCTAAGCTGATTCGCGTCAAGTGGAATTTGGCTGGGCCTTACCTCGCGGCTGCCCGAGGAGTCGACATGCAATCCGAGTCCTCGCGGGGCGCTGCCAGAAGCAGTCTGATCCAAGGCTGTTTGAACGTCGTGCATATGATACAAGGTCCGGCTGATATCTGTCAGAGTATGCTGCTCCAGCGAAGTGAGGGTACGACGCTTAGCTGCACGCTTCAAGAGCTCTCGCTGATGCACCAAGGAATGCAAGTGCGTCTGCTGCTGTATGAGCTCGATCATCGATTGTCGATCATCTACGAATGAGCGGTACGCTTCGCCGTGGGTATCTGTACCTGACCCCTGTTCTCGAGCCAGAGATGGTCTCGAAGAGGGATGTGCAGGTGATGCAGCACCCGAAGCGGTCGAAACGGCATCCCGCTGCGTGGAGGTTGCGAATGCACTCGCCGCTTTCCGTCGAAAGAGTAGAGTAAGCAGCTATACTAAGCACCAAGCCTCATCGCTGCACTCACACTCTTGCTTGTCAGCTTCCGCATCATGAGCGGGGCTTGGCGACATTCCGCCTTCGAGAGGCATGCTGTATACACTAGCTTTCAGGCTTCCAATTTCTGCTCAGAGGGGGAGCCAAAGCGAAGCGTCCTGCTCAGCGCGCATAGCTGCGGATGGATGGATCAGCCGACTACCAGCGAGCTGATAGCGAGTTCTAGCTGAGTTGCTGTCCTTCGGCGAGCACGAGATTGTTGGCTCTCGGGTTCGAGCCTCTAGAGACTGAGCAGACCGGTGTGACCAGCTGGCGTGGTGTGGTACTCTGCATAGGCCTTCATTCGTCGTGAGGACTACAACGGGCAACGCACGTGGCGAGTGAGTGTCCTCTGGCAGCGCGAAGGCTTGATGGTGAGTGTGCAGGTGATGGAGAAGCTGCTTGATGACTGATGAAGTGTCCACAAGATTGTGGAAGCGTGTGCGAGTAGATGACAGTCGTCAGTGCGAGTCGCCAGCCGCGAGCCGTGAGCCGTGAGCGGTGAGCGGTGATGCTGTCGACGCTCTCTACCAGCGCCTGACGGCTATAAGATTAATTCTGAGCAGCCAAGTCCGCGATTGAGGCTTCGCCTACAGCATACGCATCAGATGCCATCCACGCAACGACCTTTGCACTTAATCAAGAATTGTGAATCGTGAATGTGGACTCAGACTCGCGAGCTCGTGACTCACCATGCATGCACTCTCTTTAAGTTTGATCGCAGACTCGCGTTGATCCCATATTTGATTCGTGACTTCAAAGGTGAGCTAGCATGACTCAAGACTTTGACTCTGACTGTGCTATGCCGCAGCTGGCCTACGACAATCGCTCAGAGTCTTGAATGTGGCAAACATCACGATTGCTACAGCTTGTGCGCAGCAGCACCCATGGCACCCAGGCAGTACATAGCCTGTTGCCTATATATATACATAGCATATATATATATGTGTGTCTGGTCAGGCAGACTCGGCGCGGCGATCACTCGCTCACAGCCAGGCAATGAGTTGGCGGCCGGGATGATCACTGCTGCTGAGTTGCCTTCTTCCGCACCTTGCTATTCTTCCTAGGCAGCAGCAAGCATCTCATATCAAATATGTATATGGCGAATGAAATGATGTGACAAAGCGCCGCGGCGGACATCCTATGCTGTACGCGACGCGCTGCTGCTGCTGTTGTTGCTGCTGCTGATGTTGCGCGGTGATTTTCGTGGGAATCGCCGCGCGGCAGGTTGTTGGCAGGTCAAGAGTAGAGGTGCCACACATGAAGTCACGTGGTCACGAAAAGTTACACCCAAACGCAAACATGCACAGCCTTGCTGGAACGAGCACGAGTAAAGAGTCGACAAGCCCGCTCGTCCAACTGCGAGGCGAGGTCACAGCTAGACGACCACTTCGCATTCAATAACCAGTCGTACGCTTCATCCATCAGACACAGTCTCCCTTCATCACCGCGAGCCTGGTGAAGCGCTCAGTACCCACCCAGCACGAGTCCGCAAGCATAGACTCGGTCCCTGTACCGTGCAGAAAACGAACGACGTCGAGCGTCTGGCTCTGCGACACACAATCCATCCCGGCACGCATCTTTCGAGATGGCCGCATCCATCCCACTGGGCGAGTCGACGCCCACGCGGCTACTGGCCCATACGCTTCATCCGAGCACTTTCGAGGTTCCCCTCCCCTCGACAGGGCCAAGTCGATCGAACGCTGAAGCTCAATTGTCGGACTGGAGACGTTCCAACCGCACAGCGGGCTCCGCGTCGCTCTCCGCCTCGGCTGCCAAGCACATCGAGAGGTTGGCTGTGTTCAGGCACGCCAGAGGCGATCACTTGCCCAGCAGGGGAATACAAGCCGAGAAGTTCAGAATGCGCAGGGCGCTGGACGGACTGCCGCCCGTCGGGACTACCGCCGATGCTGATGATTTGAGCGACGAGGAAGCCGAGCTGCAACACTTGGTGGGTCGCGCAGTGCTGCAGTTCCCCGCAACTTGCTCTCCCTCGCATGCAGTGGTCATCTCACGCATTTGTTCTCTCCTCACCTGAATCTCGCAGCACGATCGTGTAGCCAATTTTGGAGACGACTATATAGTGCAGATCGGTCGGATGCGCACGAGGCAGGAGGAGGATCTCTCGGTGAGTGCGCGAGCCCCGCAGAGCCAAGTTGACCTTGCAAGTTTTGCGCATCGTTCCAATTTGACTCCAACTTTGCAACATCGCAGGCCACCGACAGAGGACGCACGCCATCGAGCGATGGCTCGGATGCTGAAGGAGGGCCGAGCGGAGGTCCGCCTGTTGGTCACACAGGTCATGCAGCTGCAGCTGCCGCGGCCGCAGCTCGACAAGCTCAGATCACACAAGCGAACACGCAAGCAAGGACGGCAGCCGATGCCGGAAGATTAGCTGCCATGCGAGCCCGAGCCCGAGCTGGTGCTGCTGCTGCTGCTGCTGCTGC
>CCYA01000270.1:921415-940306 GCA_900000165.1 Ceraceosorus bombacis
TGCACACTCCTCGCAGCAAGTTGCACAAACCTATGCGGCAAACACACACAAAGAGGTCAGGGTACCTTCGTCGTGGTAGAACGCTACCGAGTCACAAATCAGGTCATTGATGGGGTCACGAGTGTGAGAGTCGTGGATTGGTCGAGTCCCACGGGCATAGCTATCGGTCCACATTACCACGCTGCCTGTACCGCGGGTATAGAAGGCAAAAGTGCGCGGATAAAGCATCCCGCCGCCGTCTCGAGCGACACAGGCGAAGAAGCGATCAAAGTCAAAGCTCGACTCGCTGCCATTCAAAGTGTGCGCTTCGGGCGATCAAGCGCGCGCGCAGCATCGCTACAATCCAATCGTGAATCTGAGCTCTTCGATGCTCGCTGACTCGAAGACCTTGGATGGATGTGCGCATTTTAATTTCGCTCATTTCGCTTATGAGAAGGGGGAGTATTTACATAGCTTCAGGATAGGGGCAGACCAAGACCGAACATTATTAGTTCGGCTGTGCGTAGGAAGGGGAGCAAGAATGACAACTTCGTTGCGAGGAGCTACTCAGAGGGTATGCAAGACAGGATCGGGAAAGTAAACTAGCAGCACGCGCTGCGCTCGTGTCGTAAACAAGCACGACCTGTCGTCTGAGTAAAATCTGGACGTGCTGAGGGATCTGACAAACGTTTGGAAGACATCTTGTGCGTCAATCTTTGCTCGCCTAGGCGGCAGGAGTGCCGTGAAGAGAAGCTTGACGACGAGCGCGGTCTTTGTCGTGGGCGACTTTGGTGTCGCGCAGCTCGTCAATCTTCTTCTTGGTCGACTCGTAAGACGTGGTGGTGGCCTCGGTGTGACGCTTCTTGATCTGATTGAAAAAGGAGCGCTTGCACTCATTAGCCAAGCCTGCATGCGGAGGAGGCACACACGGGGTCATTGCACACTCACATCGAGCTCCTCGACAGCCTTAGCGAGGGCAGCGGCAGCCTTGTCGTGGGCTTCCTTGGCCTTGTTGAATGCCTTGGATGCATTATGCTCCTCCTTGACAGCCGCTTGGTGGCGCTGCAAAGGTACGCACAGCGCGTCAGTGGTGGATGAGGCTTCTGATCATCCGAAGTAACACGCATCTACTCACCTTGACACTCTGTTGTTCAGCCTTGCGGGCCTTTTGCATGGCCTTCTCGTCGGTGTGAGCAGCCTTGATAGCAGAAGAAATTTCATTCTCCTCGTGCTTGGCCTCATTCTTGAGCAGCTTGTCGTACTTCTTGACCTCCTTGGCGCTCAGAGGGCCAGCAGAGTGAGAGGGCACAGAGGCTGCAGCCGCAGAGCCGCCAGCTGCAGCTGCAGCAGGAGCAGCCACGTCAGCAGCCTTCGTGGTTCCGTTGGGAGCTGCAGCTCCGTTTGCGGCAGCGGGAGAAGTAGCAACGGGGCTCGCGACCAAGTTCGAGCCAGGTGCGGCGGGGTCAGCTGCGGTCGCGATGGGCGCAGGAGCAGCTCCGTTGGGAGCAGCAACACCGTTCGCAGTGGGAGCAACACCGTTAGGAGCAGCAGCAGCAGCAGCAGCAAAGCCAGAGCCTGGAGCGGAGCCCACAGCTGGACTGCTTGGGCTGGTGGCCGAAAGGCCACTGGCGTCAGGCGCATGCGAAGTGGTGGTAGTGATCGTCGTCGTCGTCGTCGTTCCAGGAGGAGGCGACGCGAATCCAGAGCTGGGAGCAGCAGAAGTCTCACCAGCAGTGGGAGCGGGCGCAGAAGCAGTAGGGTCGACCTTGAGATCGCCCGTAGCGGGAGCGCCAGCGCCGACGACTGGGTCGTTGGCGCCGATAGCGGGAGGAGCTTCTGCGGACGACATGTTCATAGGTGGAACCAGCGAGATAGGGTGGTCTAAAGCCGTGTCTCTTGGATGAGTGTGGGACAGGATGGGCAAAATGCAGTTGACAGTTGCGCGGGAAGCGGCTGTCAGTAGGTGAGTATGGTGGGTGGTACTTGGGTCAGGGGAGCGATAGCGGAGAGTGATGACGGCAGCCCCCCGGATTTATGTAGCTTTGCAGCTCGTTGCACGAAAAGCGGCGTTGAGTCAGACTCTTGACTCACCACTGTGCGCGCTGCTGCTCCACCCACTCTCCTCGCTGCGAGGCTCCCTCGTGGCGGATGCTGCATGATGTGTGGCAGAAGAGGAGCTCGGGTCAATGCGCCGCTCTGCAACGGAGGCTCCGTAGGGACCTTCTCTGCATGGCCCACGCGCAACTTCGAAAGGACTCGGAGCGAAGGGCCCGCGCGGCTCGTCACCACTCAAACTAGTCAGATGCATATATGCAGTCGACGGTGGTGCATCTGCTGTGTGCAGTACGGTACCGTACAGTCGTGAGTTTGAGTGCGAGCCCTGTAGTCACGATTCGGCGCGCGCCGAGTGTGAGACCGCACGCTGACGCACTTGCGACTTGGATCGAGGCAGGCATCTGCTAGATGAGGCAGAGGTATACGTCATGATTCACTTTGCGGCGTCAGACCTGCAGCCATCCAGCATCGCTGCACCATCAGCTAGCGGTCTAGACCTCCGCACAAGACGACGCTAAACAAAGATTTGAGCGCATGCATGCCTTCGGTGCTTGCTGCTGCGCGCTGCGCTGCTGCGCTCGCCCCTAGCTGTGATTGACTTGGAGTCGTGAGCAGTGGGGCAAGCCTGCGCGCATTTCATTTTGGATCGTGATTCTTCTGATTCCGGTTGTGACGCGCCGTATTCCGCTTGAGGCAGCGATATGAAGTGCGCCGGGAGAGTCGCGAGCTTATGAGCGGCGGTTCGCGTCGCCGTGGGTACACATATAATATCATGCCTTCCCTTGATTTGAAAGCAGGTTGTTTAGCGACCAATCGTAAATAAACGATTGTCAGAATGGTGAATGTGCTTCGGTCACAACAACGTAGTCAGTCGCTTTACGGTAACTCGTGACTCGCGCAACGGGCATACTTTATGATCACAGCAACGGCCAGCGGCTTCGCATTCGCGATTCTTCCTGATGCTGCGTGAGTCTCGAGGACCAGTGTGAAACTGTCATCAATCACGAATACACTGCCATCATCTCATACTCGACTCGTGACTTGATGTGCAGTACCTGCATCGACGGAGCGACCCTCGCGAGATCTACCATCCTGCATCCCGTCATACGATCCGCAAGCGCTCGGAAGAACTTGTCACGGGGTCTAGAATTGTGGCAAAACGCATGACGTACCCCGTTTGCATGGAGAGGAGGGAGAGGGGGATAACGGTGCAACCTTGCTGTTGCTTTGCCCAAGCCCAACACAGCGTGGCGGTTCGTTAAGAGTGATGCGTCCAAACATCCCGTTAGCTTCGAAGGACAGCAACGCTTTTGTTCTTCCCCTTCGCAGCAGCACAAACAAGCCTGCAGTGGTGAGTGCAGATGAAACACAAGTTCTTGCGCGTGCGCCCGTGCGCAGCCCGCCCCTCCACTTTTCGTTCCACGCATCTAGCTGCAACGATCAACATCTGTCATCAGTCAGTCCGTTTTTCGTCAATTCAGATTCAAGATGTGGTCCATGAGGCTGTGCTCGTGACCATCTTCTAGCTCGCAGTCTGACCGGGCGAGCACGAACCACAAGGGAGATACGAGTGACTTCCCCTGAGCCGCCCATAAAGGAGCTAGCACAACTCGTGAGTGATCTGTGAAAGCTTCCTTGGCACATGTTTCACCGGCAAGACCTCCGAAGCTGCCGACGCGGAGAGGTATTATGAGCGTGCGCGGTGGAAGCGGCTGAACACGAGAACGGATAGGCTTTTGCAAAGGTCCGATTCGAAAGCTGCCGAGACAAATGCTCGCCTGCTCTCGCCAGTGTGGTCCACACCACGCCGTGTGACTGGGATTGTGCATGCTATTGGTGTGATGGCGAACAGGTATAATAGATATGACATGAGAAAGACGAGGGAGGCAATGAAAATGTGACGATCAGGAAGAAGCGGGATACGCAGGCGGCTCATCCCAGAACACGCCAGGATCAGAAGCGATGCGGTGCGATGAACGCAGCGATTGATGAATCAAGCGGTCGGACGCTTGTGATGAGACGCTGTTGAGTCCCGACACAGCTGCAGCTGGGGAACCGGAAGGAGGGGAGAGCGGCCGAGCAAGCACAGGCGCTTCGCTGCTTAATGCAAGCCACTGAAGGCCCGACTGATGGGAAGGACTTCGGGCAGAAGAGCTTGCGTGGTCTACATCTCGCGCATTGCTGCTCAGTCTCTCGCGAGCGTGCCTCAACTGGTCTCTGGCTTCAGCTGACATGAGCGTGGTGTCTTCACTCGGTGTGCCGTTGAGCTCGCGTTGCCCCGGGCGTGCCTCAACGGCGTAGCCGTCACGCACACCATATGTGTCTCGTGGCGCTGATGACGCGAGCAACGGTGTAGACGTTTCAGAGCCCGTAGGAGCCATAGGGGGACCTCTCAGCAGCGAAGTGTCACCAGGAGGCAGGCTCCAATAGTCGGGTAAGCTGAGCCATGCATGTGCAGTGTGGCTATGAGTCAGCGCGATCGGGCACTCGATGTTGATATCGAACAATTGAGGCTTGCCCTTCGACAGCGCAGTGGAATTCTTCAGCTTCTCAACTCGTATGGAGAGCTTGACGGCGTGGTGCACGGCAATGTTGCTCTTCTTGTGATTGGTGCTCATGTTGATTCGTGCGGGCGGGCAGGTAGGCGTTTGAAGCTCAGCCGCAAGCTCCCAGGGTCCCTGAGGGTCTAGCAGATTGAGAGAGCTGCTGGCTCGCATCTCTCTATCCGCTTCTGGCCATGTGTGCGTCGCCGCTTCAGCGTAAGGGGTAAGCGGATGCGAATCTAGAGCATCTGGCTCGTCAGATATCACCGGAAGCAGAGCCGCATGGCCTTCAGGAGGGGTGAGCTTGAGCATAGTCCATCTTCGGGGCACTTCGTGCCGAGCCACACGCCTTCCCTTGGCGTAGTAATCAGTCTGTAGGAGGGAAACGGGAAGGAGAAGGTTCGGTGCCTGAATGAGCCTCGGACCACACTGTCAAGCATTCGAGATGCAGACTCACCCTTTCTTCTAGCGTCGCCACGATTCGATGTATGCGGACCTTGTCGAGCGCTACCAATCGGAACCAGACTGGAATCTTGGCTCCTACTGGAAAGCTTCGACCGGACACTACTGCAGCATATCCAAGCGAGTCTTCCCAAGTGCGCTCCACGACGATGCTCTCGTTTTCCTCGTTCGCATTCTCGTCCGGAGCGTGCACCAAGACCACCTCGCGTTCGTCGCTGAGGTTGGGTGTCAACGGGCCCGCGCGCGTGACGTGACCTCTCAGCGTGTAGACATTGGAGCCAAAGTCGGCATGAAGAGTAGGAGGTAAAGCGGCCGGGAGAGGTAGCGAGATGGCGTACGTATACGTGCCCTTTTTGAACTCCTTCCACTCGCTAGGTGCCTCATTCCAATCATGCCCAGGATCTCTAACTTCGGACAGCTCCTTGCCACGCTCCTTGTCTTTGTCGGCTTCCTTCAGAAGGCCACCCAGAAGTCCCTTGATGCCACTTTTGCGGCTCCGAGCGGGAGCGCCGGGGCTGCTCGCTTTGGAAGCGGCGTGCAATCCATCCACACTTGCACGACGACTGTTCGGAGCCGACAACAGTGTCGAAGAGCTCGAGGCTACTCTTGGTGAAGGAGATGTTGGACGGGAGGGCGTGGAATTGGTGGAGTTCGTTGCCGTATTTGCAGCACCAACTGAGCCTAGCGGCGAGGACGCAAGGTAGCCAGAAGGAGCTCCCAACGCGCTCTGCGAATCTGCGGGAGGGCGCGCTTCCTGAGCCGGTCCAAATCGGACTCCAGGGCCCACATGAGTTGAAGAACGCTCTGCACGTTCCTGTCTCCCGGCAGGATGCAGTATAGAGCGCTGTCCTGACCTTGACGCGACGCCAGTATCTGCAGCGCCCTCTCGGTCGCACCTAATCTGTGTCGTGTCCGAGGCGTCGGCGGCGCGAACAGCTAGGGGCGACTGCGTCGCAGGAGCACTGGAAATGTATTGCTCATACGACGGCGGAGGGCCAAGAGAGCGATGTGTCGAGGGTTGTGAGGGACCAGGAGAAGGGTCGAGAGAGCGACCATTGGCGCTGCCCGGCCTGGAGGATGGTGCAGCTTGGGTGCGTTGCAGGTTCACCCCTCCTGCACTGCCGCTCCTTCCAAAGTGAGGACGATGTGGACTGGGTGCGTTTGCTTTCTTCGGCTTGGCTGTAAGCTGCAGCTCCTTGACAACGGTGGGCGGTAGCAAGGAAGTGCCGGCTCTCGCTGCAACTTGAGCCACCTTAGCGAGTCCGCTTTCGCTAGGCGCGCCGTTCGAGTTGTGATTTTTGTGGCTACCCTCTCCCCGCGCTCGAGGTGTCGTTGGGTTACTGGAAGACGCTCGGTCTGGGTCGTAGTACGCGCCCAGAGACCAGCCCTCGGAAGAGTCGCACGCGACGCCTGGGCCAATGCTATTAGCTCGTCTCCGGGGTGTAGGGTCGAGGCGCGCATCGAACAAAGACACGCCTTGCTTGATCAAGCAAGATTCTTCGCCGAGCTCTAGCCTGTTATGTCCGATGCCTAGGAATTGAAAATGGTGCCAAGTCAGTGTCTCAGCTTATGTATGCGCTACTCTGAGCAGCTTACCCTCTGGCCAGTCCGTGCGCCCGACTCCTCTCAGCTCGACAGAAATGTCCTTGATGCGACTTGACTTGGCGAGGTGAAGTGTCAACAGACCCCGCAGCTGAGACGGCGGGGCATCGAAGTCCACTGCACGTCGTCTTCCCCGAGCATCTGAAGAATGAGCGCATGGGGGGAGCTTGTGTCAAGTCAGTCTAGTGACAAGATTGAAATCTCCGCTTGCAATGCGCACCCTCTCCAACGGCAGACTGTCCTCGCAGGAAGATGACGGGCTCAAAGACTGAAGGATTGAAGTAGCTGTCAATCAATCGGACTGCAAAGGAGGTCAGCAGCTAAGCCGCCAAGACTCACGATCGATGTGGACTGAGGTTGGAGGCATTGCGGGTCTGCTTGCGATTACGCGATGCTTGATGCTGGTTGAATGACACCAAAGTCCTCCCGCTGAAGAAAGTCCGTCCGGGAGTGCCGAAGTAGGCGTAGAGGTGTAGATGGTGCGGTCCTGCAACGAGAGCCGGGTAACACCTCTTGCATCAGTAGGTCGTTCCAGGCCAGGGGAGGGGATGAGAGCGGTGCTACCTGCGCATCTCTACAGTCGAGCGCACCCTTGTCGCATTGTCGAGAATGCTCGCAGTTGCAGCTGTGCGTGCTCGCGGACCCGAATCGCTGCGCTGGTGGCAGTGTGGAATCAGGAAGAGAGGGTGCAGGACAAGCGGTTCCTTTTCTCTGGGACGCGAACACCTAGCTCGCCTCTGCTACGGGTCCAAAAGAGACAATCAGCAGGGCCGAAGGATTCCTTAGAAAGGCTACACCGATGTATGTAAGGGAGAAAGAAAGATTCACTAGAATGGTGATTGTTCTGCGTTTGTCGAGAGAGGGGACAGAGCGCCGCCGCTGCTGCTGCATATCTCTTTGGGTGTAGGCCAAGATCGCGACCAGGCACGTCATGTGCACAGCAGCAGGAACGCCAGGCGACACATGCTGCAAATCACGAATGCGACACACGGCTGCCGGGGTGCTGCACCGGTGTGGCGTCTGCCACCACCGTCGCGCTATACGCGGCTGCGCGTACCTTAACAATCACGAATGTGAATAATAAGGTGAAGCCCGCGCGGCGCACTTTCGGCAGCTCGCTCAGTTGGCCGCGGCCTGACTCACTCGTGACTTTCGGGCCATCCATGCCATAGAGCAACTGATATATATATGGCATCATGTGCACCCACGACTAAGCTAGAATCGAATCTCTTCATTCATTGATTATCACCACCGGATGGCTCGCAATGTTCAAGTTGCTTCCCTCTGTATCTGGTTTCAGATTTCCCATTCGTGATTGCTACGATCCGATGAATGTGACTCGTGACTCATCACGAACTTACCTCGCTCTACTCGCAATCGATCATAACCTCCTTCATGATTCAAATTGGATGCTATCTGTCGCTCCAAGCTTCCTGTCCGCGCAGATTCAGTGGTTGATTCGGCCACAGACACTTCTGCGCGTGGATGGACGACAGCTACATAAGGACATCCCTCTCATTCGCACTATTCACTGTCGCAGGCAGAGGGGCGTCGATGACTTGGTGATACAGCCACTCGCACTACGTGTAACTACCGTCGTACTGATGCTAGTCTTGACTCTCCTGGCCGAGGGTCGAAGAGTGGACCAGGCACAATGTGAGTCAGGATTCGTGCTTGCAAGTTATGGCAACTCTGAGCGTCTCAGAAAGTTTTCTGCCCACAATACCCTTTCATCGCAGCTTGCTGACACAAGCACTCACATCAGTGAGCATGTATTCACCTGTCCGACCCCTGACGCCCATCCAGTTGCTCAGTCGGCCTCAGAAAGGCATGCTGATCTGACGGAAGAAAGGATGGATGGCTAGCGGCCACGGCCTGCATAGCTCGAGCAGAGGCGACAACGCGGGGAAATTTAATTCTCCCGCCTTCGTGCGCGCGGGCGAAATTGGAAGCACGCTGAAGTCGGGCCGCGGCACGCCAAATCACGTGCAGGAGCTTTTCAAAGTGGTGAAGGCTCACGACACTCATCAGAAGCGGGGCGGCGAAAACAAAGAATCAGCGCCTTCGAGAGGCTCTCGGTCCACCCATGAGTTCTTTCGAGCATATACTCCAACGCGATCATAGAAATCGTCCGACTGGTCAAGAGCTGCTCACGCCATCCGCAAAGACCTCGATGATTACTCTCACCGCATCACAGCGCTTTCGCGATGACTTTGCAGCGGCAGCTGTAGTCAGAGCAGTCAATTCCGAACGAAGCCTTTGGCGTGGAGGTTGGGCCGACGCCTCAAAACCTGCTGCAGGGTCTCAGCGGGTCTCGTGATCACCGTGATCAGCGGCAGGCGCGCTCTGTTTGGCGTGTTCTTGGCGAGGCAGCTTTCTAGCAAGTCGAAGCACGTTCCCAGACGCATACATCCCCCCGCCATTTGCACAAGTCAGTCTGCACAGGCCACACATCGCTCCCTCTCATACGTGCCGCGGTACTGCACAGTAGCTCGCAGCTCTGCAGCAAAGCTCCTCTTGCTCTTCCCGACAAGCACGTTCCTCCAAGAGATCGATCGACATGACCGTGGGCAGCTCCGCAAGTAATCGTCAGCAGCGCGTCCATTTATCAAGCCGCGAAGAAGGCGCGACGAATGAAAAGTCACCCTCAGCATCGCGCAAATCCGACTTCGATCTGACCACCAATTGGCACAGAGGCCCATCCCCCACGCCCAGAACGACTCGGAATCGTCGAAGAAATCGCAAGGCCTGTTTGCTATTGCTAGCTGGAGCTTGTCTCTGTGCAGCGCTACTGATCCACTCTCGCGCCGGTCTCATCGCATTTCGCTACCGCACCGCCTCGAAAATTCAGCGCGATAGATCAACTTGCGTAGCTGTTCATCGTGCTCCTTTCCTTCGCCTCTTTTGCGCAATGGTAAACAAAGCAACCCCCACGCTGATTGGCTTGATTGCTGCCGCTTCAGCAGTGACGGCGCTCAAGCTTAATCCAACCAAGCCAATCGAGTCGGACACGACTTCGTTCTTCGGAGGTAGAGATGCCTCTATCCTCCAGCACCCAGCTGACTGGAGTCGCGATATTCAACCCATTGGCGTCCATTCGCACAATGATTATTGGAGAGATACGCCTGTGTTGGATGCGCTAGCGCACGGCGTGAGATCCATCGAGTCGGACGTGTGGCTGATGAACGGAGAGCTTTACGTGGGGCACGATCCTTACTCGCTCTCACCCGAAAGGACGTTCGAGAGCCTCACCTTGGCCCCGCTCAGAAAAGCAATCGACCAGGCCAACGATGCCAATGCTTTGCTTTCCAGCAAGTCTGAAGCTGCGTTCTTCAAACCTCTGCAGGATCAACTGCGAACCAGCACTACGCTGCCTTGGAATGGCTTCTACACTGCTGGTGTCGGAAATGCTGCTCCTATACAGCTACTTGTGGACCTCAAGACGGAAGGTCGGAAGACCCTCGAGGCTACCATCAAAGCGCTGCATCCGCTGGAGCAGAAAGGCTACCTGACGACATACAAGGATGGCAAGATCACAAAGGGGCCCATCGTTGTTATTGGCACAGGCAACACCCCGACAGATGCGCTCGCTGCGCTGCAAAGTCGAAACATCTTTGTCGACTGTCCGCTCGGCAAGCTGAGCGAAGATTTCCAAATTGAGGGTCAAGCGTATGCCTACAACAGCACGCTAGTGAGTGGCATCGCGAGCGCAAGGCGCGCCTTTGTTCGAATCGAGCTCAATCCTCTGCGCCCTGGCTGGCCTTTACAGTGCGGAATTGCCAGTACAAGCCTTGGCTCGCTCGCTCCCGGCTACAAGGGTCTGATGGATCCCAGCGCGGATGTTGTCTCAAACCTCACAAAGGCGATCGACGATGCTCACTTGAGAGGCATTGCGACGAGGGTCTGGGATACGCGTGAGTCTTACGCGCCTGATATCTGCCATGGCGTGGATGCTAGAGCTGACGCCCATGCACCTCCCCACTGCACTCGCAGCGGTGTGGCCTAGCTTTGTGAGGGACAGAGTCAACGGGCTCTTGCTGAGTCTGGGCTCAGATTGGATCAACGCCGATGACTTGGGTGAGCAGTCAGATCAAGCCATGTCGCGAACCTTTTGCACCGCTTATTTGGCGTATGCTTGATTGATTGCCTTGCAGATGCCATCCAAAAGTGGTGACTACGGCATTGCTCAGTCGCAAGCTCAAATTTCGTGTTGCTGTACCTGTACATCATTCTGCTCTTTCTCCGTCAGCGCTAAGAGCTTGGGAATGCTGATTGGGCTCTTTGCACATCCCTCCTGCAAGCGCCACACCTGCACCATGAGCCGCAGTGTGAGCGTCGTGCTGAGATGCAGCGTCTCCTCAAATATGGTCAAGTGCAGACAGGTGTGCGAAACGTGGAAGACGCGTTGCGACGGTCGAACACCGATGTTCAGGCATATGATCTGATCGGGATGCCCCAGTCCGCGCTCAGCTTCAGATCCACTCGTGATTGCGCTTCAAGCAAGTGGCGTACACTGCAAGATTTCTGATGATGCTTCAGCATGCTTGAACAGGCTGGAATTGCAGTCAAGTGTGATCATCCAACGATGATTTGCAGCCTACGATGGGCCTATTTGGAGTTCATGTGACAATGTCGCTCCGGCCTCCCAACGTACCTAGCGCGGTTGAGATACCTTTCCCTCGGATCCACCTCGACCAGAGCGGCCTCAAGCAAAAGAGACCGCGCGCCACAAAAGGACGACTGTGCAGCGTCATCGCCTCCCCACGAAATTCAACGCGCCCAGTCAAGATTGAGCAGTGCCATGGTCATCGCATCACCCCCCCCATTTGAGATTGAGCGGTCTTGTGGTCGTCTTAAAAGCAACGCTTGTGACGGAAGCTCCAGAGTCGAAATCATGCCCATCGTGATGCAAATGTGAAGATCGAGGACATGCGTGAGTGTAGCATAGCACGTGAGTTTGTAAGCGAAATCGAGCGAGCTTCGCCAGTATGACGTGCTCATTGTGATCAGTGAGATACGTGCACCAGGTTGGTATCATCGCGACGCTGCGTCTGCGTCAGTCCCGTCGCCGATGCTGGTTCCACTTCCAGTCCCACTACCGCTCGTGCTAAGATCGTCCTCGGGCTCCTCCTTGATAGGCTGCGAGGATCCCCTTGGCGTTGGTGTAGCAGAGGCACGCGCACCAGAAGGACCTGCCCCCGCCGTCGATGGGGCGAGCGAGGTTCCTCTTGAAGACGATGCCATGCTCGGGCCGAATGAAGTGACAGAGGATGCTCTTGACGTGGCAGACTACGCGAGTGGGCGTGGGTTTTACGTGTCAGCTGTTTGCGCGTAAGGCGCCTGCTCCGCTACTCACTCCAGAAACTGTGCTCTCCCTTCCTTGCTCCTCGGAGCTCTTTGCGGCGCGCCTTCTCAGCCCCTCTCGCCTTTGCTCCTCAGCATCCATCTCTTCGCTCTCCTCTTCCGCGTCGATTTCTTCCCAGGCATTTCCCGAACCAGACTGCTCATCCTGCTCTCCCTCGCGTCCCTGTCCATACCCTTCGCTGCCACCCACATCCGTCTCTTCTTCAGTCTCTTCGTCTAGCCTTCCAAGCACACGTCGGCTTCCCATCTCCAGCTCCAATTCCCTCTCGGCGAGCAAAGCCTGCTGTTCTCGCTCGGCTTGCAGCCTCTCCTCTTCGTGCGTCAATGAAGGCACGCCAGTCATTCGTCTCCCCTCCGCAAAATCCCTCATCGCTTCTGCCCTCCTCGACTCTGCTGCTTCGCGCTCGTCCAGCGCTCTTAGACTCGCTCGGCTGCGCTGTTCGCGCGCTTGCAACAGAGTTCTGGCGCGGTTCCGAGCTTCCGTCTCCGTCTCTCCGCCGCTGCCCGCGTCGTCGTCGAGCGGACTTGTCGACTCGTCGTACACGCCTCCCGGAGTCAGTCCGTCGGTCGTGCCCGCCGTGGTGGCGCCGTTGCCGAGCGCAGTATCCTCCGCGCTGCTGCTATTCCCTCCTCGACGTCTCCGGCGACGCTGGCGGTCCACGTAGTTCTCCTCCACCGCTAGATTCGGCATTGCAACCAGGTTAGAAGTGTACAGCGCTGCGAGCGCCCATAGCGTGAGTGCCGAGACGAGCTCAAAAGCGAGAAAAAGCGACGTGAAAAGGACGAATGAAAGGACGGGTCGATGATACATGAACCATCTGAAAGAGGTGGGAGCACTAGCTTCAGTCAGAGCAGTGCGATCGTCGTTGGCAGAGCGATATGCTCACCTCAGGCCTGTCAAGTGCGCGTCGATTCGCAAGCTGACAGCGGATGTCTGAAGCTCCCCTCTACTTCTGAAGCCTTCCGTCACGCCAAGGACTTTTCCGGGACCGATATCCGTCCTCAGCCCACCCACGCCGTGGCCTCCACCATACCTCCAATACTTGTCTGCGTCTTCTCTTCCTATCTTTACCTTGGCCTTGACTACTTGAGCAGGAGACGGCGTGAAGGGATGCGAAGATGAAGCGGGAGAGAGGATAGCTCGTCGCAGCAGAGGCACGGTAAAGAGTGCAGTGGGATTCGTGGAAAGCGGCAAAGCGAGTGAATTTTGCCGTGTGAGTGAATGAGCCACATTCTGGAGAACACGCATGGGCGCTGGATTGTAGGTGATAAGTGCCTGAGTGAAAGGGAAACAAGGTCAGTCAAAGGCTTCGTGCCTTGGCGCGCCGTGGACCGGAGCTCACAGGACGAGCGATGGAGTAGGCTTGTGCATCATCTGCCGAAAAGAGATCGATGGAGACCATGAAATTGCCTGGAAAAGAGGGGTTCACGATCAGTGCTCACGCCAGCCGCCGAGCTCAAAACTTTGCTCACCAAGATCCAAGTTTGCAGCACTGAGAGGCACGGCGAGATCGACGCTGACATCGTACTCTTGGTCGCGAGCGAATGACTGGCCCCTCATGATTCTGGCCAAGTCAACGTCGGCTGAAGGAATCGCCTCCTTGCCATATTGCAGCCATACGTCGTAAGAGTGACCTATATGCGGAACCCAGGCTCTGTAAAAGCCAACATACCCAGCTATGGCGAGCGCTACTGCAGTCGTCCAGATTCCTCCCAGCACGCTAAGACGGAGAACCAAACGATGCGTCTTGGGAGACAAGATGAGAGCGGTAATGTTGTCCAGCAAGGCAAGGAGAGGATCAATGACAAGGTATTGCAGCGCCAGGCCCGGCCAGAGAGAAGGCGGTGGTAGCTGCGATAGAGCATCTGTGATCGTTGGAGGGATGAGCGGTGGAGGTGGAATGCGCGGCGCTGGCTGGACCCGATGGTGTCGAGAGGGCATGGACGATGAAACGCGGCTAGACGACCCCGAGGCGCTTCCGCCATAGGAAGGAGGCGCCATGTCGCCTGCGTCGCGTTTGCGAGATGGATCAACGATTCGTCAAGGACGTGCTCGCTGCGTCAAGAGCGAGTTGCAATCGTAAATGTCACCTATCTGAATGTGAGTGGGGGATGGTGATGGGCACACCGCGCTACGAGCGCTACTCGCGTTACTGACGATGGCGCGTGTCGAGAGGGTGAATCCTAGACGGGCTGGTGATGCACACTGGCGATCTCGCGGACATGGGCCACAGCAAAGATAGCAAACTGGACGTCGTGGTGCGATGTGAGGGGAGAGGGTCGTAACAGTGGTGAGTGGTGCGGTGAGTGTTGTGCATATGTGCAGCATGGCTCGAGCACAGCACGCGTCACAGAGCCGGGTTGAAAGCGCAGCGCGCCAAATCATGAAGGTACAGTCGTGAGTAGTATGCAATGCGCACTCAGCGTGGGAACACTCACTCGCTCACAGCATCTACACACAATGACACGAGGCAAGAGGACTTTTTGAACTGGCCTTTGTGGGCTAAACGGGCGTACAGCATCGTCGTTGTCGCGATGGTGATTGGTTGCTCTCCTGCTCTCACTCACGCTTGCTGACCCCTACCACTGTCGCTCAGACTGCTCAGCACCAGTCGTGGGTTTTGCGTCGATAGTGATCTCTTTTTCCCCTCCTCCCAAGCTCGCGCTCCAAGCATCGTACCGAGACACCGCGTCAGCGCTCTCATGGGCTTACAGTGGCGCTGTGCTCTACATGCTGATCTGAGAGGCGGGTAGAGCGGCCGGCACTCACAAGCAGATCTCTGAGCGGCAATGCTAAGCTTTGTTGTAGATGCCCACCTTCCCACTCAACACTGTGACTGCTGATCAACTCACGACTGACATGCAAGGAGAGAGAGAACACCTTTTGGGCTTGCAGCAGACCTCACGTACGCGCGCACCGCTGCTCTCTACTCACATTCTTGATTTCAGTACCCTTGAATCGTGAATTCAAAGTGAAATTACCAAATCTCGAATTAATCCTGTGAAATCGTGAATTTGAATGTGCGATCGATCTTGCATCTCGCACGCACTCACGCACTTCGGATGAATAGAAAATTCAAGCGCCGGGCCAAGGCGAGCTCCGCCATCACAAAGTTGGCTTGCCCGCATGCAGCAGCTATACGCACAGATTCGCAGCGCTTGCCAGCTTTCCGCTCCGCATGAATGCTCGAGGCGCCCGCCAAGAAGTTTGACTCTGATCATAGAGCAGTGGCAGCACAAGTCGTGAGTCACTGAGCACCCTCCTTACTCAGTGCACAGTGCTCCTTATTCAAGGGCGTTGCTGGGGCTCTCTGAGCAGCTGCTGCAGTCACGAGTGCTGGGCGTCCAGCGAGTGCGTGTGTGTGTAGTGGGTGTCTCGCCTGTACAAGGCCGACAAAGGCACGCCTCTGATATGCACCGTCAGCATCTTCATGCGCGTCTCCGCCTTTGCGACCTGCTGCTGCGCGCGACCAGCACCGCCGCCTGCGTGCTGCTGACCGCGACGCGCGGGCTGCATGCTTTCGGAACTTTCCAGAGCACCGCCTCTCTCTCCCTTTCCTGCGCTCATCCACGCACCGCGCTAGTTCCTCATCTTTTTATCGCTGTCGCACTCTCTCTCACCTTGATAGATCGACACCTCCTTAACCACCACTACCATCACCTGCACCCCCACTCACTTCCTTTCATCCTCGCGGCACCCCACCGCCGACACACGCGGGTCACAATTGCCGACGCTTCGCCTCGCGCGCCTGCTTTCGGCCGTAAGCATAGTGATCGAAGCGCAACTTGCACTGCCCTATCTCGCTTCGCAGCATCGCTCAGGATTCGTCTCGCTACCACACATCAACGCTCACGACTCCTGCCTGCGCGCGACCCAAAATCCTCCTGCCGTTGCAGCTTTCAGCCCAGACCCACCAGAAATGCCTGCTGCTCGAACAGGAAGTGTCGTCGGTGGGCCTGCCGGAGCTTCTGATGTGACTCCAGAGCAGTCAGCTGCAGAGGTGCTTGCGCAGAGGAGGGAACAGAATAAGCTCGCTCAACGCAGATTCAGAGAGAGAGCTAGAGAGGTGAGTTGTTCTTTGCGCATGTGCACAATCGTCAAGCTCGTCTCACTTCACGCTGCTCCCTCTGCATAGGCCAAACGGGCTGTTGCTGCCTCGTCGTCATCGCAAGAGCTTACCGCAGCGACGTCCATATCTGCTCACCGCACACCTTCCGCCTCCGAACACATGTCAGCCTCTTCCAGCTCGAACCCGACACCTTCCAGCACCACTTTTCAGAGTGCGAGCAGTGTCGATCAGCTTGGCACCACTACCGCACTCGGTACGAGCGTTTCGGCTGAGCTTGCAGCCAGTGCGGGATTCTTTGCCAGCCAATTGCAACAGCCAACGCACTTGCCTAGCAGCGTGTTCTCCGCTCCTCAGCAGCCGACCGATGCACCCAGCCCTTTCACACAATGGTTGCAGAATGGCGTCTCGCAAAGCTTTTCCACCAATCATCTGCCTTCCGACATGGTGACAAGCGAGCAATGGACCGACGCGCTAGGAGGAGAGCAGCGCACACCCGGCGGGACATCGGTCGCTGCGCGCGCATTGGAAGATTTGCTCGAGGCGGCCCTGCCAAACACCATTGCTCAGCTCTGCGCTACGAATGCCGAAGCAGCCGCAAGAGAGGCGACGCCGTACTTTCGAAGCACGAGACATGCAGAAGGTGGCAACGTCTCACTGAGTGGAAGCGACGCTGCGTCCCACCTCGGCAGCAGCGCATCGAGCGCGTCATTCCACTCGTCTAGCGGACATGCGCAGTCTTCGCCATCTGGCTCGTCAAGCGGCTCGCCATCGTCGGGATCCTCCTCTTCACCACCTTCCGAAGGCGCACCCATCAACATCATCGATGTTGCCAAGGTGCTTCAGGGCAGCACAGAAAACCTCTTCAAGGATGCGTCCGAATTAATGTCTCGCGAACCGCGCGACCCGCAACGGAAAGCGTACCAGGCTGCCATGGTGCTGGCGGCGGGAGAACAGCTCAAGATGATGAGCAAGTGCGATTTTGACAGGTTCTGCATGTTCAGCAGTCGCTCGCTTGGGTTGGGCAAACCGGTAGACATGGAACAGCGCCATACAGTGCAAGCCATGTTCTGCAATGCCCGAGTCATGGGCTTCACACACGAAGATGTGAGTTGTCCAGCGCGTGCAGCCAATGTGACGCTCAACTGAAGTGGCTATCTCCCTTTCCCAGCTTGCGGACTACGAGGGCGTCTCGGCGCTCGGCGAGTGCTATTTGGCGCGCTGCAGGCCGCAAGTCCATCATAACAGCATCAGCGTGTGTCCGGTCAACGGCTTGCAGGTGACGACGGTCGGGCAGTCGACACAACCCCTCGATTTGCGAACGGATGAAGTGCTGGAACGCAAATGGCAAGAGATGCCGCAGAATATGCTGCCGACAAAATTGCAAATGGCCGTGGAGCGTAAGTTGGGCAGATTGAGTGGTAGTGGAGCAACAGCTTTGGCTGAAATCCTTTCTCATTCGCAGATCATCCGTGGCTGGACGTCTTGCCCTGGCCAAGTGTTCGCGATCGCATTTTGGCGCTGTCGGCGGCCAAGCTGATTGACGAGGACGAGCTGTGAGTAGGCGGGCGTGAGGTGTCACTTTGCTACGAATGCCCGCTCAGCGTGCGTACCTTGCCACCCCTCAGCTGCTTCGACATGTGCATCTCTGGCAACACTGGCGAGGCCGAACCAGCATTCATCGTCATCGGAACTGACACGACTGCGGAGTTTGGCTGGGAAGTCAGTCCCTGGTTCTTGGAAAAGTGGCACATCATCCTCGATACGAATATCCTCATGTACACCAACTTTTGGAGGAAACAAAGAGGGCTGCACGCGCTCGTTTGGCCTGGCAGACAGCGCTGATATCTCACGCGTGCGGCCGTACCCACTCACCACCATTCATCTGCTTTGCATCTTGTACACCTCTACGCTTCTCTGTCTAGGCAATGTATCAAATCGTCACCGTTTGCGCGCTTTGCAGGTCATCTCGTCGACCATTTCCCGTCGACGTTGCGCGAATTTTCTTGTTGATTTGTAGAGATGGATGCCAAGGATGCAGCAAGATACCAAGGCCTGAAGACGAGAACCGGTGAGCCTTTTCCGATTTGCAATTCTGCCACTTGCAAGCTTCCACTTTAAACGCAAGGCGGAAAGTACTGGGCTCGTCAGCCACACCCGGTGCAAAGCCGCCGCCGCAGACTCGCTAGCTATCCTTGCGGCGCACCTCGCATGATCATCGGATCTTGCCTGACGGCTCTCGCGGCTGTGCAGACAGTCCTGCAGCCCCCGCTATCTCTTCTATTCGTCGTGTGTCGTTTGTAATGAAGGCTATTGGGACCAAAATCTGCTAGAGCTGCATAGTCAACAGCGTGAGGTAGCGAGCGTGTCTGCCATGGTGCATCGCTTTGACGCGCGCCTCTAGGACAGTCCAGTGTGGCTCAGCAAGACACTCTGAAGATCTTTCAGGCGAGTAAATTCTGTTCTGGATGTGCCCGTCGAAGAAAGATGGGCGTCGGACGCAGCACTTGGGCGTGAGATTCTAGTGCGGCAATTTTGCCCTTCCATCCTCGGCATGTACGCAAGTCGAGTGTGACTTTTGAGGTGCATCTTGTGCAAGCACGAGGGCAGCAAGAGGGTAAACTCAGAAATCGGCAGAATGCGTTCAATGCGAGACCAATGTCGTCCGAGCGATATTTGATTTGGAAGAAAGATTACATCTTACTAAAAGTTGAAGAAAGATTATATTTTACTAAAAGTGGACACTCCGGGCGAGAACTCTTGGCGCAATGGTAGCGCATCTGATTCCAGTGTTTGCGGACTTTTGCCCGAAGGCTCCA
>CCYA01000270.1:940316-954721 GCA_900000165.1 Ceraceosorus bombacis
AATAGTCCGGCCGAGAACTCTTGGCGCAATGGTAGCGCATCTGATTCCAGTGTTTGCGGACTTTTGCCCGAAGGCTCCAGAAGGTTGAGCGTTCGATTCGCTCAGAGTTCACTCCTTTTTGCCTGATTATCGTAGCAGTTCCTAGCAAAGTTCTTCCACCATCGTTTTGGGAGCAAAGCGGACCTGCGAGAGGTCCAGGCAGTCAATGACCAGTAGTGCAGCCGCTTTTTGTTTGGTCTTTTCTTCTGCTTTAGATTATTGGATGCACTGCCAGTCGCAAATGCGAATATGGACGCGGAAATCTGTCGCAACCCATGCTCGACAAAAAGAGCGGCTCGTACGGGGATCGAGCGTGACCTCAAGTCACGTGCTGTTTGCTGCCAGTGATTGTGTGCGCATGAGGATCAGTCTCTGGGATGCGGGGCAGGGCTTCGGGCGACTCAAAATTGTCAAGACCGTGATTGGTGAGCGCAGGTCCAGTGAAAGATTGGGCAGGAGCGAGTGAGAGAATATTGAGCGAGAAAGAGAGGAAGAAAGCGATGCAAGAGAGCACGCACGTACTTGGTACCGCACAGTAGCACATGCAAGAAGAAACATCGACTTACACACCAGCAGCATCCTCGAGTCACGATCGGAACGGGCCCGAGAATGGACATTCTTGATTTTAGGGTGCTAAAGCTATCTACATAATTTTGCTAGCGCATCACGTGCCGGTGTCCAGCCAGCACGCAAGCGGGCACTCAGAGCGGCACACCAGCACGCTCGAGAGAGCGTCGGAGACGTCCAACCTACTAGACAGCATACAAGCACGTCAGGGAGCATATAGCGTCCAAGCGTATTCCCGATTCATGTTGACGTTGTCGATGATGATATTAAAAGTGACGTCGATTGCCGGACTGGTTTTGATGTGCGAGATGCTGCGGTCAAAAATTTCACTCGACTGAGTTTGATGTGCGAGATGCCGCGGTCAAAAATTCCCCGTCCGGGGATCGAACCCGGGCCGCTGCTGTCCCCCATGGAGAACTACGGCACATGCCGCAAGCGTCCATGCCAGAAATGAAAGAGCAGTATCCTAACCACTGGACGAACGAGGAATATCAAGGATGTGTGCATCAGTGCGCATATGAAGCCACTGTATTTCTTTTGTCCATCCCACGCACCTGCGTTCCGTGATCTGTCGCGCGACCACCAAGCATTAGAGGGACCCACGAAATCAGATCGAAATGAGCCAGGCAGCGAATTCGTCGACTCTATGCATGCGCGATCATGTAACTGCGAGTCGGATCGACAATGATGGATACTTAGTCGGAGAAATTGCGAGTGGCATACTTGGAAAACAGAAGCTTGGGAATTGGGAAACAAGATTTCACTTGAAATTTCAGGGCCTATGACCTTGGCACGAAAGACGTTTATGTCAGTCAACAGTGGAATCACATCTCCCCGCGCTGTCCCTCGCATCAAATCATGGCAATGCGCGTTACCCCGCGCGCGACAACAAGCACGAGGAGAAGTGCGTGGTCTGCGCACAGCTCTCCGCTCTGGCGAAGCATGCGTTCGGAGACCGCCGGGTGCAAGGGTCAAGCAGGCTCAGCTCTCGGGAGCGCTGAATCCAAGCAAGGCAGGACAAAGATGTGCATTGCGTGTATTGGATGTGCAAACAGAGGTGTAGGATAATACATGCTATGGGGAAAAGTCAGAGTCAGAGAATGCGGCATCGACCTTGGCTACGCTGATTGCCCTCCGGCGTTTGGCGTCGATGCGGCAGCAGATTCAGCTTTCCTCGCGATCTTGGCCTCCAGAGCTTTGTTGACCCATCCCTCCATGTCGACACCGTCCCCCTTGGTAGAGTCTTCCACGAGCCAAGGATGCTCGAGCATCTGTGCATAAGTGGCTCGCCGGTCAGGCACTTTTTCCAGGCACCTCGCAACAAAGTCCCGAGCGAGGCTGCTGTACGTCGAAGGTAGTTGGGGCGGGTCACCATGCACGATGGCTTGGAGCTGCGCAAAGACGTTCGAGTACGTCTCGGGCGGATATGGATACGTGCCCAAAGTCGTTTCGACGATGGTCAAGCCCAGCGACCACACGTCAGACGCGACAGTGTAGGTGCCAAGCATGTTTTGGGACTCGCCCTTGATACGCTCGGGCTGGTCATGGCACGTAAGATAGAGACGTGAGCGTACGAGAGGAGCAGTACGACGAGGATCCATACACTCACAGCCATGTAGCTCTGGCAGCCAATGTTCGTCTTTGCGAGGCTCTTTTCCAGCTGTCCAGAGACCCCAAAATCGCACAATTTGACCTCGCCTTTGCGGTTCAGTAAGATGTTTGTTGGTTTCACGTCTGTCGGTTTAGATTTTCAAAGTGAGCCATGAGGCTGACGTGGAAACCAATTCGTATCGCTCACCTCTGTGCATGATTTGTAGCTCATCCTTGAGGAATCTCAGACCTCGCACTGTCCACGCTACGATCCTCGCCAAGACGTCTTCGGGTACCGAGCAAGGTCCATGATACAAGCTTTCGAGGCTCTTCGCATCCATGTACTCCATGCAATAGTAGACGCAGCTCTCCACAAAGAATGCTCCGTAGAACTCGACAATTTCAGGCGCAGTAGCTCTATGAAGGATGTCAAGCTCCATAATAATGGCATTTAGCTTTGACTCGTCCAGCTCGAGGCGAATCTCCTGTGTGTGCGCCAGAGAAGGGCAGATACCGCATTTAGCGCTGCTTTGCGTCAACGACCACCGTGCGACTCACCTTCATTGCCATCTCTACTTTTGTGCGCGTATGACGGACCTTGCGCACAGTTCCGTAATTGCCTTTGCCAAGCTCGTCGAGCAATTCCAAGTCTTCCATGTTGATCTGGAACTTGGTGCCGTTCCGAAATTCGACGCCAGACTTGTGCAAAATCGCTTTTCCGTCAAAGTTCAAGCGTCCAGATGGGTCGCTACGCAGTTTGCAACCAAAGGCAGAGAGAGGCAGGCAATCAGCTTGCGCTTTCGAATCGTGAGCCTGATCAGAAACAAGACTGCTCACACCACGTTTGAAAAATTCGCGAAAGCTGAGCTCATGGGACCGTTTGCGTTGGCAAGCTTACCGGGTGGAGCAAGCTTTTGTCCCGGTGCTCGACCAACAAGGGCCCCTGGCTGAGACGTGCCTGGGCTGCCAGCGCCACCAGGAGGTCCTTCCGCTGTGAATCCCATGTCGCTCAGCTTGAAGCCTGGTCTGGCCCTTCTCGCCGCCATCCCTCCCAATGCTGGACCTCCACCGGTGGGGCCGCTGGGAGGAGGCGGTGCTCGAGGCGGACCACTAGGGGCTGCCCGCAGAGAGCCCAGCCCAGGTCCACCGGGTGCGCCTGCACCTCTCGACAAGAGGCTCTGAGGATCTGGTGATGGCGATCCTCCCGGTCCTGCAGCCGATCGGCTTGCGTTCTGGGTGCGAGACCAGCGCATGAGGGACAAGAGCGAGTTTGTGAGAAGAGCACTCTACCAAGAAGGCCAATCAAGCCGTGAATCGCAACTTACGGCCTGGAGCTTCGCCATCAGGCTTGGCGGCAGCGGGCCACCGGCCATGGCCTTTGCGCGCGAATTGACATTTGCTAGACTTCCCAAGCCAGCGTTCTGTCGAGGTGGCGGACCACCGCCACCGCTACCCGGGGGGCCACCGCTCCGGGAAGGAGGACCACCCGTGGGACGTCTAACAGATTCGGGCTGCTGAGGTTGGGATAGCGCTGAAGGAGGCGAAGCTGAGGCAGATCCGTTGTTGTGTCTGCCCGGTGACTGAGCACTGCTTGAATTAGGTTCGTCGGACAAGCTGAGGTCAGCCGCGCGCTGCGCTAAGGACGATGGTCCAGCTTCAGTATCTGAAGAAGCCATGTTCGATTAGGGTAAACTTGATGTGTGCAGCGTCTAGATGAAATATGGACCAACGCCGGCGAGTCGGGGGAGGCGAATGTCTTCGCAGCAAGCGGGGACGAAACCCGTCGCTGAATCGCTATATGGTGAACAGTGCGCCTTGATCGTGCCGTGCTAGCTGAATAAGCTGGTTGGAAATGCTGCTGAAGCACTGTCACTGAGCAGCTGCAAGTTTGTCGATATATCGTCCTCCAGGATTACGACAAGTGGAATTGGTATGCTGCAAAGTAGATGGCGATTCGTGCAATGATCCTAAAGACGTGGGCCTGCGAAGGAGGGGTCTGGCTTGGCTGATTGTATGCAAGCCTTGTGACAGAAGCTGGACTGGTGGAACCAGTGGATGTCACGATCAACAGTCACGAATGGGGATGTGAGGATGGTAAGCGGGGGCAGGACGAGGGCTGCGGATGCAGAGGCCCGGCACGAGAATTTGTGATTGGGTGAACATGCAGAGATGAGCAAGCTGCACCGCAACAGAGTTAGGTACCGGTATCGGTACGCAGCAGTCACGAGTACAATTACGATCAAGTAGGTACCGCGCGCGCACAATTTGATTTGAATAGGGCAGTCTGAGTATATACTACTGTACACGCGCACCCTTGCGCGACAAGGGCTGTCATCGCATGCCCACAGCATGCATGCAGCAGCACAGCTTATACAGATCACAATTGAAGTGGCATGCGCTCGCGCGGTGCTGCTGATCCTGATGCTGAGGCACTGTGCGTGCAGGGCCCAGGCCGCGCACTCGATCATGACTACTCGCGACTCTCGATCGCGATGCACGTCACGCACGCTGATCGGCCTCGGCTAAAGGTAGCTAGCTCGCCAGGCTATACCCACGACTCAAGACTCACGACTGTGTATAGGTAGGCACGGCACACAAAGCGAAGCACCGGTATTCATGACCCTTATCAATTAAGAAGGTGAAGTACGGCTCATCACGCGACTCTTGAATCACGTCTCGTGAATCAACATACTCACGACTGATGACGCGCGAGGATTTGGGCTAAAGTTGCGGCGGTGCAAGGCCACGCTTGATTCACCATTGGCTTGAGCGAATCGCGAACCACAATGAGACTCGTGACTCTTTCGCCATCATCGTGGTCTATAGAAATGATGCGCCGGGCTCTCTCTATATGTCTAAATCGCGTACGCTGTGTGCCAAGCAATCGCTTGCGTTTCAAGCTGCCCACCGCGACTGTGAAAAGAGCTTGCTGACTCCGGTGCCAAGGTGCTTCTTGGTACTCACACTCACGATTCACCAGACTCAAGACTGTTGTGACTCTGACTGGTCAGTAGGGAATCCACGATTGGCAGGGCGCCGGAGCGCATGCTACACGTGGAGGAAGATTCAAGACGCGCGCAATTCTTGATTAGACTCAAAACTCACAAATCCACGCGCTGCTGCTAAGCATGCGAGCGTTGCGATACGCGCCCCACTCTTTGACTTTCTCTCCATCGCCTCCCACGCGCGAACGACGCCGAATTTTAAAATGACAACGCTCGGGGGCGCGGTCGGCTGACTTCCTTACGACCGACCGCCGCTCACGCTGCCACGCCGCATTGCCACCATCACCACCATCATCGCCATCGCAAGCCGTCGTACGCCAGTCACGAGTGGATGAAATAGCGCACCGCTACACCTTTGCGCATATTCAATCAAGCACGCAAATTTTATTTGGCCCCTCTACCTCTCGGCTGTGCTACTCGGCAGAACAGAGCTGATTTAAGATGGCATCTTACTTGGCTAGCATTTACGGTACTGAGCAAGACAAAGTCAACTGCTCGTTCTACTACAAAGTGAGATCTCCGCCTTGGCCGCCCGTCATTTTCGGGAGGCTCAGCTAACCATCCTGCCCCCTTTGTCCCTCGCCCTGCGCAGATCGGTGCCTGCCGCCATGGAGACAGATGCTCAAGGAAGCACACACGGCCACCTTTCAGTCAGACCATACTCATCTCCAACGTGTATCAAAATCCTCGACATGCAGACGCGAACTGCACCATGAGCGACGAAGAGCTTCAACGCGACTTTGACGACTTTTTTGAAGACTTCTTTTGCGAATTAGCTAGGTATGGAACGCTCATCGAGATGCATGTATGCGATAATGTTGGGGAGCACTTGATCGGGAACGTGTATGCGCGATACGAATTTGAAGAAGAGGCTGGAAGAGCGGTGGATGCTCTGAACGAGAGATGGTACGCTGGTAAGTGTCGCCTCGATGTGGGACAGGGTCGCTGGTAAATCATAGAATCATGGAAGCGGTCCAAGCTAGCGTGCCATGGTGTCATGAACGGGATTACCAATGCTGATCTTTGCGCAAGGTTACGGACCTCTTGGCTGATATTACTTATCCCCACTTTCATCAGGACGACCGCTGTTTTCCGAACTCTCACCCGTGACAGACTTCAGGGAAGCGTGCTGTCGGCAAAATGAGACAAACGAGTGCAACAGGGGCGGCTTTTGTGAGTGGCATGCTTCTTGGTCATTCCGCGCACATAGTTCCGAGAAGCTGATGCTTACAGAAAACTTCTCTCTTGGGCATCTCAGGCAACTTCATGCATTTGAGGTACGCTTCGCCCGCTTTGGTGAGGGAGTTGCATCACGAGCTATCGGCAGAGCTCGCCTTTCGAAGAGCAAAAGAAGAGAGCACGGGCAAAAAGATGGGCTGGAAAGATGAGATTGCGGCGAATGATGACACGGTACCGGACTGGAAAAAGGGAAAGAGCGGAGGGGATTGGAGAAACGGGCCTAGAACTTTGCCGGTGGAAGGTGACGATCAAAATGTGGCTCATGACGATCCTGCGGATCAAAAAGACAGGCGTCGCTCTGACAGGAGGAGCGCGAGTCCGTCGCGGTAATCGATTAGGAAATTTCATGCTTCATTGTTCAGGCATGTCGTCTCCGCCCGTCGGCATTCCGTTTGTCTGTTTTGCGAGCGAGTCAATGCGCGAATTATCTCGGCTCGAAGCACCCGCCTTCCGCTACGAGTGCTTGAAGGGGGTGGTTCGGTAGCAAGATGACTGCGCAATCGAACGACTTATGGCAGGCCTATTGGGACTTGTAGGCGCTCAAGAAGGGCGACTCTTTGAATGTCATTCTCCACTACTGTACATACGTGACTCCCAGCACACCTCGGATCGCTGGATCCCCCGCAGAGCACGCGTTGACTGACTCTAGCGCGACAGCGGCGGGTCAAACAACGCTTTACAGAAGATGCTGTGTAGATACCGGTGCGGTACATGGCGCGCACCGCGCGCCCAGCATGCAAATGTGCCTGCCTCTGCGTACTTAGCGCGGTTTTGGCAGTCGAGTGGATGGGGGTTTGAGTCACGAGTGAGCAACCTTGGGCGCGTTACGTGACATGCGTGCGACCGCCGCCGGTCAAGGTGTTGAGGCACCCGCGATGCCATGCAACCAGTCGTGAGTGACGAGGGCGAGATCACAGTCAGAGTCGTCCTACCTAGCTGTCTTGCAGCGTCTGACCAGTCATGGGGGCCTTTTGAACGCACCTACGACAAGCGGTACGAGTTTCATTCTAGTCCCGAGTCTGTATCCTTGCTCTCGCTACGACCCGCCGTCACCGCGATAACCTCGTTCTTCCTCACTGTCACTGAGCCATCGCACCAACACCTGGCTCGCAACACACGACTCTTTCTTGCTTTGCACTCTACTCAGCCTCAGCTTGCAACTTGCATCTGCTGCGCCCGTGCGTCCGACGCCGAAGACCTTTGAGCGAAGGATGTACAAGCCTGAATTGTGAACAGCACAATTAAGGTGGGTCAGCACGCCGACTTTCAAAATTGCTTCCATTTTCAGCTTTCAGTTGGCGCTTTGATATGACAATAGCCAGAAGTATTGAAACTCCCGTTTCAAGCACAACACCCACACACACTCCCAATTGGCCGGCTTGTAGGGCACTCAAGACTTGCGACGGCCGCCAAGAGTCCAACTCGGCCGCTCAAATTAGCTGATCGGCTGGCCCGTGCTATTCTGGTTCGTTACAATAGCGCTGCTTTTACACATTCATTCATATTCAAGATTGACAAAGCTCCAGCGCTTCCACTTCAGCGATCTCCACCAGCAAGGCGTCGAGGTCTACCTGCGTCCAGTCCGGCTACATCTCCCCTCGAAGCTCCGAGCTTTACGCTGCAGCGCTTGCCACGACCACCTGCCTGAACTGATGAGCGGAAACTCGTCTCCAAGGACTCGCTCTGCAAAGCGCGGTCCCTCCAACTTTGGTCCTACTGATCCTGCCGAGGCTTCACTCTCTTTACTGGTCTGGGTCTCCGCACCCTCTCAGTCGTCCTCAAGCACGGGGGAGAAGCTGGTTCAGCTGAGCAAAGCGCCTCTTTTGATTCGAGATGTGCCCCAGGTCAGAAGAAAGCTGACCAAACGCGACAGCAAGAATCTCAATCATGGAACTTCGAGCGGGTTGATCGAAGGCAGCTTGCTCGGAAGTGAGGGGCGGACAGGCTCGACGGCGGGCACATCGACTCAGCATGGTGCCGCAGCATGGGCGAATGCTGGGTCTTCTCATGGTGGGGCCAACCTTGGCAGCATCCCCGCCGCGCAATTAGAAGCCGAGTCTCTGATCACTTCAGCCAGAGCAGTGAGTCATGCTCCTGCCACCGTGGAGGGTATTAGCAGCTCTCGGAATCCCCTCAGTTTTGTCAAAAGCAAGCCGGGCTGGCTCAAGGGTGAGTCTTGAGCGAAGTGGTATGCGTCAGTGTGGAGCGGCTCGTCTAATGCGATCCCCACCACAGAAAAGTCAAGTCGTTCGAGGCTCACAATGCCCTCCGGCGTCGATCCGGCTATGCTCGGTGGGAGCGCGTCCAGCCTCAGTTCTCCAATGTTGCCAGGCGGCGTGGGTTCGCTGGGAAATGCAGGCAGCTCGGTGGCAAGCAATCGCGGGTCGGGGTGGAGGAGAGGCACAGCTATTTTCCGAGAGGACGGGGTGTTGAGCATCTATGGCGAGGTGAGTGCACAAATACAGCACCGTCATGTCTCGTTCGTGCTCACCCAGAGGCGTGCTGTGCACACCTAGGATCGCGCTCTGCTTCACTCTATACATGCCCCATCTTTGCGAGCGAGCGACGTTCGCAAGGTCGACGATTCCCTATTCGCCCGGCCTCACGTGCTGGGAATATTTGCCAGTCCCTCCGTCTTCAGTTTGACTAGCGCCAAATCACCGAGAACGCCAAACACATTCGTCAGCGCAACCACACCGAGCACGCAAGGTCGGGATGAGCCAGTTTACCTCTGCTTTCCCTCACTGACGAAGCTGGCTCGATGGAGAGCCGTTTTGCGATTGTACGCTCAACCGGAGGTGTATGGGCCTCTTGGCACGGCAAACGGCACCCACCGGATCCACAGGCAGATCGACATGAGCATATTTGAGGCTCGCTTCAAGAGCGCTACACATACGAGTTCTTCTTCAGCAGAGCATCCAGGCGGCGGCGGGCGCATGTTGCGCCATCTCGCAAGCAGTTCTGGCCACGGCTTGACCCACGTCACATCGAGCTCAGCCGGCCAGCGATGGGGACCGTCGAACGGTCCAGACGCTGCCAAAGTGTCTTCCGACCAGCAGACGTCAAGGACATCTGGTGCTGCGAGCTCACGGGCAAGTGAAGCAGGTGGTCCGAACACGTCTCACTCGGCGGTATCAATGCAGCCGACGCGATCCAGCTCTTCCGACAGCCACTCTGCCCATGGACACTTTGGCGTCGCGCGACACAGTAGCAGCTCATCGCCAGCTCCTAGTGCTCGCGTGATCGTAGAAAGCGACGAGGAAGGGTGCGATGGTGCTGCGGACAAGAGCGTGGTGACAGGAGGGGAAGAGGACGAGGATGATGGAGAAGACGAAGACGAGGCCGTGCAAAGCGGACCCATAAGCGGCTTGGCTGGAGCTGCGCGTGCAGCTGCCATTTTTCCTGGCGCGGACACTTGGAACACTGCTGCAGCTACAGAGAATCTTAAGAGCAAAAAGAGGACTTTGAGGCCTCCGCGCAGGATCATGGGATCGGCGGCAGGCATCGGCTTGGGTGGTGCTGGTCTCAGTCCTACCGAAGTAAACTCCTATAGGCTTAGCGCAAGCAACGCGAACTCATCAGCACAGCCTCCTTTCACGGCGTGCTATTGCTTGCTCTTTTTGAGCGGCCTGGTGGCCGCGCGCACGAAGGTTAAACACGCACCGAACGGCGGCTTTACCTGGGCAGAGAAGTTCGTCTTGACAGATCTGCCAGTGCTGGATGCGCTGCAGATCGACGTCATGACTGCAACTGGCAATCCCCCGAGCCGGGCTGCAGGAAGCAGTACTTCGACTAACGCGAGCTCGGGACAGAGCCTAAAGTACACGCTGACGGGATCCGTCGATCTGCCGATCAACACGATGCGAAGAGGCGAAGATATTGATGGCTGGTTCCCGGTTTGGGCCCAGCGTTTAGACGACGCTAGTGGCAGTGACAAATATGCGCGCCTTGACATGTCTTACGGAAGGGAAATGATTGGCGAGGTCCACCTCAAGGTCCGCGTCCGCGAAGAGATCATCCTACCGCGGGTCCAGTACGCCGAGATAGAAAAGGTGTGTGTGGCTGCGCATGCTTCTCGCAATTTCCGCGAGACGTCATGCTTACGCTCTTTGTCTCTTTCGGCTTCGCTAGGCGCTCAACCGGCCTGGCTGTGTGCCGTTCATTCAAGCTCTCGCAAAAGAGCTGGACGATTCGCAGCTCATTCCTCATCTTGTAGATGTCTGGGCCAGCTCCCAAACGATCGCTGATCGTATTGGGGACCTTGCAGATGCAGAGAGCGCTTCGCAAGGAGGCAGACTGGAAACTGAGTTGCTGTTCAGGTCAGTGCTGTTGCTCCGCTTGCGGACTGGGTACAAATGCTGATCGTTCATCTTGTCTTTCGGCGGGTGCCACGCCTCGCAGAGGAAACACGCTGCTCTCCCGAAGTCTAGATCAATTTCAGAGACTATATTGCTCAGACTGGCTAGATGCGTCTATCGGGCGTATGGTCCGTCGTATCTGTACAGAGCGCATCTGGCTCAACCCTGATGATGACAGAGAAGCAACGACATTGCAAGCGGTCCCATCGGCAACAATGCAGACTGCAGGCCCGCCAGTCGCTAGCTCACCCCTCACCAGAAGCGCAACATCCCACTCCAGCGCGAGCGGAGACAACTCCCAAGGATCGATCAACGCCCCCGCCACGCCGGCCTTGAGTACCGTTGAGCGCCTCAAACGGCTATCCATACAGATGTGGGACAGCATCTACGGCAATCGCCATGCGTGTCCACCGTGAGTTGCTGCCATCGTTCATTCAGTCCTGCAGAAGCACTTTACTGACCAGCTCTCCTCTCGATAGGGATCTGCGCCGCGCGCTGTTCCACATTCGCACAACTGTCAATGCTCGTTTCGCTGGACATGCCAACGTCAAGCCGCCAGGACCAGGCTTTCAAGGAGTGGGTGCATTTGTCTTTCTTAGATTGATTTGTCCCGCTATCACGTCGCCAAATCTTTATGGCCTTACAGCGAGTGAGTCGACCCGCTCCGTGCGGAGTCTCAAGCGTGTGTCCCCTGACGCCGACCGCCGCATCTCTACAGCGGCTCCCGACTCCCAGAGTCACAAGACCCTGATGCTCGTCGCCAAAATGTTTCTCGCTTTGGCGAACAAACGACCTGCTTTTGACAAGGATAAGGAGCCTTGGCTGGTGCAGGCTAGCGACTTTCTTCGGGTCAGTACTGCAAAGCCACGCATGCCGGTGCGCCTGACGACTGACACACTTGTCGGCTTCTCAGAACCAAGCCGCAACGTACGACGACTACATCACGGCAGTGTCGGTGAGTAAGGGTGCGAAGACGTGGCGGCGGCATTGCTCACCGAGTTCGTGCTTGCACACCCTCAGACCTTGCCACCACAAGCGGCGCCCGAAAAGCTGACTGCGCTCGGCGACGACGAAGACTTTGCACTTCAACGCGCCGCGCAAGCACGGACGGTAGGACTCTCGGTCCTCCATCGAGAGTCTATCCCAACTCCAACCTACCTGCTGGACAGACCGTTGGCGCTTGCTTCGCTAGTCTCGTATGTGGTCCGGACGTTGCACATGTCTCGTTTCGACGTCGACCGAATGTCAAGTCTAGGGAAGTCGACAAGCGTAGAGGAATCAGGCGATGCTGGTGTCGACGAAGCGCTGGATTCATTCATTGATGCTTGTTGCAACGCCGAGGACGAGGCAGGCTATGTTGTGGACACAGCTGGCATCGACCCGACGCCTATCGACCTGCAAGTAGATGGAGCCAGCGTCCACTCTGGAACGTCATCTTCCATTTCAATTGGCACCAGCACTGCGCGAAGCAACCTAGGAGCGCCCAGCTTTGGCAGTGGTAGCAGGACTGCCACGCTGCGTGAGACAGAGTCATTCAACGATCAGCAGTACAATTCCAACAAATTCGCATCATCCTTCGGCAGATCGCGACGAGCTACGGTATCTGCAGTCACTTCTAGAGCTGAGCGAAGGAATGGGAGAGCTTCACCTGCGCTTCCAAGCCACGATCAAGTCTACACTTCCATTGGAGGCAACCAATCGGACGACGAATTGCGCGCAGCGTACCAGACTTTTCGCGAGACGCCACTTCAATCGCTGGGCGGCGGCGCGTACACCAATGATCGACGACACTCTGCCAATGTTGCAGGAGGCTACAATAGCACGCAAGATGGCGGCGGACCAGACCCAAGCACCTCACAAATTGACGGCTTCGATACCCAATCATCGACTCACACTTCATCCACGACTGGCGGTGGCGCAGCTAGAATGACGTTGAGCGAAGCGTTGGGCGACGAATTTGTCGACAGGGTCACCAACGATAAAGCTTCGCACTCCGCTCACCGAGGCGGCAGCGATCAAGGTGCCCATGCAGATGTCTACGACCTTTCGGATGTCGGCCGAGCACTCTCGAGCGAGATTCACTCCTCGCCCAACCCTCGCTTTGGTGATCATGGCCTGGTGTCTACGCCGAGCAGCGCGAGCAAACGCCGAAAAAGTTGGTGGAAGCGCTAGTCTTGCACACGCAGCCAGCCCCGTGGCGCATAGGCCAAGATGACAAGAGTGTGGGTGTGCGAAGTTCCATCCGTGCAATCCTCTTTCCTCTCTCTCTCTCTCTCTTTCTGCCTTTTACAATCTGCTATTGCTTCGTGCTTCACCTCTCTGTATTCAGAATATGCTGCTTGCGCCATGCCAAATGGATGCCATGCCTCTTTGTCATCACATTGAGCATCCTGAATTTTGAAACTCTGACTAATCGATCGAAAGAGCAGACTTTTCGGAGGGGGGAAACCCAAAGGAAGCAGCGATCCTTCTCCCCAACTTTTCTCATTGCTGGAAGAGGAGTAAGAATGTAGTGCGTGAAAGATGGCTCCGAGCACTAGACCCGAGCTGACTTTGGCAAAGGGGGGAGGGGGGGGGGAAAGTTGGAGCGGCGATCGAGTATCTGGTCAGGTGCATCGCGGTGCGAGCGGGTCTCCAAAGAAGAACAGGTATCGTCTGTTCATGGATCGACAGAATTGATTATGGACACGGTGGAGAGGAAAGAACAGGGGTGGGAGGGAAGAGAGTCCGTGATCCAAGAGGGTCGTCCTAGTGAGTGTTTATAGTGATAATGCCCGTATGAAAGTTGCGCAAGAGTGCTTTGCAGGTGTGCGTCTGCTGGACCGCTCAAGGATGGCTCAAAGCAGGGGCCCAGCACAAAGTAGAGAAGATAGATGGATGGGAGCGCTGACAAATGAAGTTGACCTGAATCGAGCTTGCGAAATTGGCGGGAGCAAGATCACTGCTGCTGCTGAGAAGGGTTGGTAACGGCAAAGACTTTTCTAGAGTAATCCTGGTCGTCCCTCAAGCTGCTGGAGCTGCCAGTCTGTTGAGCTCTCTGGAAGCCGGTGTTGTCCAACCTTCCGTCTTGTCCGCTCGCGCCGTACGGGTTGGGGCCTACTCCGTCTTGCAGAGCGGCAGCAGATGTTCCATTAGGTCCACTGTGCGCAGGATTCAAATGATCCTCTTCTCCGGGACTGTTGTCATTAAAGACATTTGGGCCGAGCAGATGCTCCGGAATACCCAAATTGCCGGTCCCCAGATTTCCCGCGCTTTGACGATGACCTCCGCCCGCTGCTGCTGCACCCGCAGCTCCTGCCGCAGCTGCGCCTCCGAACGACATACCTTCAGCATCCAAAGGTGGAGAGTGTCCGGGAACCCCCCATCCGCTCTGTCCCTGAGGCTGGTTCATCATCTGAAACTGCTGGCCGTTGGGATCGGTATGAGCACCTTGGCTGTACTCGTGACCTTGGCTCATCGGTTGTTGGTTGTAATAGCCATCCGGAGCGTTGGGATCGTAGTAGTGGCCCTGAGAAGTGGCCTGAGGATCCACGTATCCGTTCTGATGGTCGTAGTAGCCTTGGTAAGCCGCAGCCGCGCCCGCTCCAGCCGCGCCCGCTCCAGCCGC
>CCYA01000270.1:1073383-1092227 GCA_900000165.1 Ceraceosorus bombacis
CTCTGCACGTGCGCAGAACGCGGTCGATGATGGCACATCAAAAATCATGAATCCAAATGCATATAAGCATCGTGAAGGGTGGTGCGAGCAGTAGTAGTAGCAGCTTGAGTTAGTAAGTGTCAGTGGCGGGCACATAGCCGTGCTGCAAGGCGGACGGTTGGTTCACCTGCGGGCAATCGTATTCACATTGGTGTTAGGTACCTACAGGCAAATCACAATGACAATGCGCTGTGAGAAGCTAGCGTGAAAAAGGCACCAAGCTACGTTTCTCCGCCGTGCGTGATGCGATTCTTCTTGCACATCACTTCTCTCGGCGGGCAAACACGCTTCTCCACAACGCGCATAGGAACGTTCCCTATTGCGTTGCTCAACGTTGGTGGGCCGCAGACTGTGTTTGTGTTCGGCATAGTCAAAAGTCGACCTCTGTCTTCTGTGCAGCTAGCTACCTTGCCCGCCGTGCTGATGTAGGTACGAGCGCTAGCCGCGACTGCCGTTGCTTCACAGCGCTTCCGTCATGGCTGCAAACGCGCAGTCCATCTCTCGTTCATGTTCATGGCTGTGCGACGATTCGAACGTCCCTCCAACGTACAAAAGGATCGTGATGCTTGACAAGTGGCCCAATCCCCCACGCAAGCGACGCTTTCCGTATACTTTGTACACGATGCAGATCTCACTTGCCCTACTCTCTTGCGTTCTGAGCGTCGCTCTGGCTGCTCAGAACATCCTTGCTGCCCCTAGCCCTTTGCCTCTGCCTGGCGTGGACAATGATTTGGATGGTGACAAGCAGCTCAACGATGGCCTCCCTGCCGACATTTTTCACTACATGGTGAGCTCCGAAACGTGCGTTGCTTCCTCACCCTCTGTCATCCTCACTCACCTTTCGATCAGACCACAGGGTCAATACTCTCCTCGCTACTTGGTGAAAGACGACACGACCTTGGTCCCTCCGGGCTGCCAAGTGTCTGCAGTCTCATCCCTTGAGCGTCACGGAGCACGTCATTTCACTTCCGGCGCTCTCAAGAACGCTCAAGCCACGCTCAAGACACTCAAGACGGCTCTCTCTCCGGCCACGAATGTGCCTGATAACCTGCGCTTCATTGCTAACTACACCATTGGCACCGAGACTGGCAGTCTGGTGCCATATGGCGCGTTGCAAGCTTATCTCTCTGGCAAGAGCACCGCAAAAGTCTACCCGGGCTTGTCAGGACGCAGCGCAAAGCTGTTCGTCAGGTCGTCTGGCGACGAAGCGCTTGGCGATGATCGCGTCATCGTTACCGCCAAGTATTGGAGGCTCGGCTTTGAAGGCAAACCGTTTCCCTCCGGTGATTTCAGCACGTCGGCTCAGATCCGCGCGGCTCCCGGTCTGACCGAGCCAGACGTCGTGTTCAGCGAATTGACTGGTCAGAACAATACGCTCGACGTTTCTACTTGCACGAATGAGAACAACCTCCCCTCCAGTCAACGAGAGAGCGGTGCCCAAAGCCGCTATGGAGCTTCGACTCTGTTGCCTACCATTGGCGCGAGGTTGCAACAAGTCATCAAGGACGCCGGTGGTGCCAACGTCACGCTGACCTACTCTGACATTCTGAACATCGGGAATTTGGTGAGATGCAGCGCGGTTTGGGCGCACTGCAGGTGAACGATCACTGACAGTGTTTGTTTGCGTCGCAAACAGTGCAGCTTCGAGACTCTGGGTCTCTCGACGGTGCAATCTGGATCTCTGCAGCTGCCCAATGGGAAGATTTCGCCCTGGTGCAACATCTTCAATCATGACGAATGGCCCTTGTATGGCTACGCTCTGGACGTGGGCAAATGGACTGGAGCGGGCTACGGCAATCCGTACTACAAAGCTCTTGGTCAAGGGTACATCCGAGAGCTGTTGGCTAGATTCAACGGGAAGCTGCCTCCCGCGCTTGACAAGCCTACCAGTCTGAACTCGACCATCGACGGCAGCAATGCTACTTTCCCAACCCCGCCCGCCAAGAGCGTCTTCTTTGATGGCTCTCACGATAACAGTGAGTTTGAACAGACACACTTGCGGCTCTAGCACTCGTGACTGACTTTGCATTCTGTCAACATCGGCTATCCAAGACGTTGGGCCCATTGCGGCAGCTTTCGGCCTTTTTGACGGGCCAGCGCTCCAGACCAGCTCCCACGCCGGACAGGCCCCTCACAACTGGGTCTTTTCGAGAATCGCGCCATTGCAAGGCAAAATTGGTGAGGTTGCTCTCGTCTCTTCCATCTTTCTCGCTTGCCTGCTCACCCTCCCTCTCCTCTGTCCACTCGTGCACCGACAGTGTTCGAAAAGATCACCTGCGGCGTGCCTAACACGCCCTTGCCACTGTCACAAGACTACCTTCGTGTCCGAGCAAATGGAGCGATTCAGTCTCCAAGCAACGCGTCTTGGTGCCCAGATGCCGGCCTTGACCCTTTATCGAGACTTGGCCTTTGCAAACTGTCTAGCGTGAACAAGGCACTCGACTGGGTCAACACTGACACCGAGTGGCAAAAGTGCTTTGCTTAAAGAAGACCGCGCACCTCTCCAGTGGCTCTGCCAGTGAAATAGGAATCGCATGTAATTGGATTTTGACCATGTGTGTGCTTCGTGAAGCGTGAGGTGGGATCGACGGCAATGTCGAAAGTCGCGATTAAGCTTCTTCAGTAGCACCGTCCGCCGCAGCCTTAAGTCGAACCCAAGCCTCCCCGTCGAGCTTGACGAACGTATCCACTTCTTGCAGCGCGCCAATCTCACTTCTGAGCGCTTCGACATCTGCGCGCATTTGTGCTCTCATCCTTTCGGCTTCGGGATCTGACGCTGACGCTACGCCATCTGAATTGTTCACCCCGCTGCGGCCAAAAATGGACCCCAAGCCGAGCGATTGATTGCCTCTCTTCAACCTTCGGAGCGACTCATAGTTGCGATTCATGGCTTGCAGCGACGAAGTGTACCTTTATGATAGGTAGCGGTCAATGGGTGAGCCCATTTCGAGACAAATCCGATCCCTGTGTACCTACCGTTCAACGATGTCATCGACGACATTTTGAGCCCAAGAGCTTCTCGTCTCGGTGTCGAGGTGTCGCGCGAGCGCTACGCTGCTATTCGTATCTCCAACTCGCTCTCCCTTGCCAAGATACGTTTTGAGCGGTCTCAAGGCTTGTGGCACGAAGTACGATGGTTCCAATCCTTTAGCACTCGACGGACTGGAGGTTGGAGCAGAGCTGCCTCTGTATTGCGTGCCCATCGACCTCACCAGTCTTAGCGGCTCTCCACACCGAGTTTTTAGTACACTAACGATCCTGTGAGACAGAGATGCGACGCTTTGTCCCTGGTAGGAACAAGCTTCCTGGAGTGTTTCTAAAGGAATAGATACCAGCTGAGATCAGCAAGTGGGACCTGCCGGTGCCTACAATACGTGAACTCACGACGCATTGCCTTGACCAGCTCTAAGGCCGAAGAACCATCGCTGAGCGACACAATGACAGGCACGATACGAGTGTCAAAAGCGTCAAACAGCTCGCGCTGAAGCCACAGGGTGTCGGCCGTGATAATTGTCAGGGTCCGCAAAGCCGCATCATCCGCAGCGATGGCAGCTTCCGACTCGGCATTGGCTGGCGTACCAGTTCGAGAAGGCTGCACAGATCTCATAGGAGAGGCGGGCTGAAGGGGGCCATGAGAAAAAAAAAAAGAATCTGCTCGTGAGCAAGGGTGGAAGAGAGCAGCCGACCGCCTCGAGTCCACTCACGCGTTCTTCTTGACCGCTATTGAGGTGGCTGTGAGCTGACAGGGGAGTTGAGCGGCTGGCCGCTTGCTTTGGGAGCTCCTCCGGCAGCTCCGCGTTCAACCAACTTTTGTAACGGCTGACAACCTGCAGGCTCAACCTCCACTGTCTCGCTGCAAGTTCATCCAAGCGAATATGTTTCGCCCACGGAGCCACAAATGCCTCGACGGTGGCCTCGGTGCTGACCATGAGCGGCAGTGTGATTGAAATGTTGCCGGTCCGTGCAGTGTCTGCTGCGACAGCTAGCTTGGGTTCTAATTTTGAAACGATCTCTCGATACCTGATTTGAAAGTAGACGGAGAGCTGCCACCGCTTCTTGAAGGTCGTATATGTCGGATGATCACGAACGGCATTGGCGGCTCGAGCGGACGGCGCCAACATGAGCAAGCTTGCGAGAAATTCTGAGGTAAGGCTGAAATTCTGATAGAAGGGGGGCGAGAGAGGTGAGGAGGTGCCGTGCAAAGTGCATGAATAGCATGTTGACTTACCTGATGAAAGACGTCTGGTCTGCCGACAAAGAATAATTGTCCGCCCAGCTCCTCCATGAGCCGATTTCCCACCTCAACCCAAAGCGACTTTGCGAAGACGTCGCAGGGGCCGTTGTGCTTTGGTACGTCCGCGCCGACAGCGTGATGTGCGCCATGCAAAAGGGACAGATTGACCGTTGGAACAGACAGGGCCGGCGCAAAAGCTTTCGCCTGGTGCCGAGGTGCTCTCTCGACAATATCCGCGATGTGTGCAACCGTCTTGGCAAAGGCCAGAATCTCATTGTAAAGCACGAGCAAGGGCAAATTTGCCTCCCTAGTTGCTTCTGGCTGTAGCAAAGGCTTGCTCGATGCTTCCTCGGAATGGACAGCTGCGGAAGCCTGCTCCCCATCAAACCCAGAGGGCGTCACGGGCGTCCGTAGATTGGAGACCTCGAGGCTAGAAAGCGAAAGCGAGTTGGAATTGATTACATTCTCAGCCCAGGGTCGGACCAAGCATTCGCGAACAACCTCTGCGACCCCGCGCACCCCGTCGAGAGCAGAGGGATCGCTAGAATTTTCCTGTCGCTGGTGCGGCGCGCCATCTTTCCCCTCGTGCTCGGGCAGCAATTGCCAGGTGGATACGGCAAGTTGAAGCCATCGTTGCTGTTCCTGCTTGCGCAACGACCAATACTGCGAGTCCAGCTCGGCCATCTTGGTCACATGGGTGAATCTCTCCAGTTCAGCTGCATCCTTCTCAGCTTGTGGACTGCGCCCCGCACGAGCGCTGTAGTGCAAGAGCAGACTCCCACCATCGTACCTCGTGAGCAATTCGATCAGCGTTTTGAGATCGACCCGTAACCTTTCTTCCACGCAAGCGGTGCGTTGGCAGTGAGCATCGATGAACCTGCTCAAGCCACGCGTGAGCGCTTCGCGCTTGTGAAAGAGGAGCGCAGAGAACTCTGAAGAAGCCCTGGCCACGCGAGCAGGGAGATCTGCTGTAGTACCTGCGCTGCTTTCCTCGACGCCGGAGGTAAGCGCGGCGTCTGCACCGGCCGAGGAGCGCCGCGTGAGACCAGATGATCTGCGCCGGGCCTTCCGGGCGGAAGAGATACTTCGCTTGGCCATACGGGGGGAGGAGGAGGGTGATTGGTGCTGAATGGCTCCTTCGTCACTTTGAAGTTCGTCGTCGGTGTCTGGTGATTGGTAGAAATCCTCATCAGCAGAGATGGTGCCATGTTCATCCCAATCGCTAGCGTCATCCAATGCTGTCCAGCGAGAAGGATTGTGAGCTCGCAAAGGTCCGGCGTCTATCGGGCTGCGGAGTGACGGACGTGCTTGCGCCTGATGAAGTGGGGAGGCTGTTGCGCCGTGATCTGGCACCTTGTGGTGGTGGTGGTCGTGATGTCGATGATGTTGGTGGTGATGATGGGATGTCAGGCCAAGCAGCTGCTCCAACCTTTGCAGGCACTCCTCGAAATTGAGTAGTAGCGTCAATTGAGCCTGCGCGGGTGCATCAGCGACGTTCAACGCTGTGTAGGAGCGAGCGCAGTAGATGGGATTTGCACAACTCACCTTGCTCTCTGCTGCCATTTGCCTCTGCAGCACCACGTCCTCTAACTGTCTCTCTGCCGCTCTCAAATCGTCGCGCACCTCTTCCACCCGACCTCGCACCGAATTCAAGCCCAAGGTGCCCGCAATCGGTCCGACATCATCATCTGCGTTCTCCTTGTGCCAGGCTAGCCTTGCAATGCGAGGGGCTTCTGCCTTCAAGCTGGTGCCCAGATCTACAAACTTGCGAAAATCCCTGTCCACGACGGATTCCAACTGTGCACGAAGCTGCGACTCAAAGGACTGCAGCTCGGATGATATCCTGCTCAGCGTCTGACCAGGTGCTCGGGATAGCAGAAAGATGTCGGGAGAAAATTCTTGCGATGGGTCTAGGTGGTCATGTGCCTCGTTGAGCGGGGGCAAGTGAGCGCCAAGCGCACCTGCGACGTCCATGGGGGCTGTATGCGCATCGCGCGCCTCTGCCGCTGATCGGCCAGCAGCCTGTGATAGCTGTGCGTCCTTGCTCATTGTAGAGACAGCATGGCTAGTGCTTGCTTGGTGCTCAGAGATGAAGGAGAAGGAAAAGGGATGGGTGGACCGAGGCTTCGAAAGGTGGCCCCATGCAGCACGGGGGCTTGCAGGTTGTGAATCGAGCGCCTGATTGGAACGCTGCTATGCGGTACGGTACTCAGACCGCTGGCCACGGGCAGGCATGCAGTGTGACCTATCGCCGCGGACTTCCGTTGTCACGTCTCGTTCACTCGAGACTCATACCGGTACTTGACTGAAGACCGAAGCGCCGGCTGCGTATTTATCTTGAATCACATATTCGAGTATCAATCAATTTTGAATCTTGGATCACGTAACTTGACGTACACTCAAGTTATTTTTCAAATTTGAAGCGCGAACGTCTAGCTCAAATCTGAGTCGAGAGTCAGACTTTCGAATTTGAATCTGAATATGAATCTGAATCGTGATTACCAACAAAAATCGAAATCAAACTATTTACCGGTACACCACTTGCTGATGCGCGGTATCTGTAGACGCGGGACCGGCCGGCTGCTGCTGTGCGCTGCTCCACATCCATGACATCCAAGATCGCCGCGCGCGCGTACCGGTATGCTTCGCCCGGCAGCTGCGAGCCTAATGGTTGTGGCGGTGGTTCGCGTGGTGGTCATGAGTAGCGACTGCATGCGTCCGCCCTCCCAAAGGCTAAGGCTCCAGTCAATGTGAATGCGTACGTCTTGGACGCGAACACCATCTCTACTCAACTCACTCACGAGTCTCTGCAGCCAGCAAAGCAGCAGAAGTAGCATACCATGGCTGGTCAGAATGGACCCGCGCCACCCAGATTCGGCAACCATCATGGCCGAGGTCCGCTGCCAAAGCCAGAGATTGTCAAGCAGGACACTCTACCAGCATCTCTCTCCAAGCTCAGCACACCGCAAAGGAAGACCGATCCGCAAGGCAAGACACGCGATTCCGATGCGGCTGTATTGCCCATGGAGCTGATCGAGGTCGTGATGGAGTGCTTGCTGGACATGCCCACCACCTCCAAACTGACCCCGCTGCTTGTATGCTCCTCCCTCACCCGCCTCCTCAAACCCATCGCCTATCGCCACGTGACGCTCACCAGTCTCGCTGCTCTCCAATCCTTCCACGCTGCCATCTCATCTGCTTCCGCTTCCAATGGCCCTGCATCTCGCTCGACATCCACCAACGAGGGATCGCTGGCGCGCAAGGTGCGATCGCTCTACATTGCCCCCTTGTCGCTATCTTCGGATCTGTGGGCCGCGCTGTCGCCTTCTGCGTTGCCCACCATGCGCACCACAGCCCAGACTCACAGCCTTGTCAGGCAGATCCTTCGCGCTTGTCGATCGCTGCAGCATCTTGCCCTCGATGGCGCTCTGCTGAACAAGGAAGCAGCGGCGAGCTACGGCACGAGCTGCAAACCTCGCAGCTTGACCAGCGTCAACCCTCACTCGTACGTAGGCGGCTTTTCTGCTCCCATCTTCTCCAAGTGTACCACGTGCCACCTCATCGATGGCAGCCTAACACACGAAGAAGTAAGGGAGATTAGGGGAATGGCTGGTGAGTGCGAGTGCGCAGCACGCGGCGAGGCAATCAGTCAGCTAATGACAAAGAGGTTTACCATGCGCCTTGTCCCCTTTCGCCTCCTCAGGCCTGCGTCATTTCTCGTGGACCTCACCACGTGAGCACAATTCGGCTCTGCGAGATGTCGATGTCATGCTGCGCATCCTCACGGGTCCGCAGCCGCCGGGTCACACCTCCCTCGACGCGCTGGTCAACAACTTTCAAGCGTTGGATATCACCCCGCTCATACTTGGAGCAGAGCAAGCTCAGCGCGATGTTGCCGCTGCCCACAACAGCGATGTGATTGAAGACGTCGCTCGGTCGGGGGCACTGGAAGCAGAGCAGCAAGACCGAGATGCTGCACAACTCACCCGTACAGATGCCGGTTTCAGGCTTGGCAGCTCCACGCGAGCAGTAAACATCAAGAGCTTGACCATGCGCTGTCCAGAGTCTAGGTCGGCGCTCGTAGGCACGCAATTGCAGCGCGTGGCCGCAAACAAGCCCGGTCTCACGTCCAGTTCACCCTGGGATCAACGCTTCTCAACGTCATCTTTCGCCACCACCTCCGACTACATCGACAGCTCGGCAGCTCACACTCGAGCATTACATGCGCCCAGCGGTGTCATGCTGTGCTCGCAGCCATTGCCCTCCGAGGAGCTGGTGGAAGAGTGGGAGGCGCTACGAGACACGCTCAAAGATCCCATGCTGCTCTACAATGCCATGCCTGGTGGCCACTACAGGGTAGCCAGACCACTCACGCCACCCAAAAGCGGGCAGGGTCACGGGGATGAGCACTCAAGCGACGATCAAGAAGCGGAGATTGATCCGGCTATGTGTCTGAGGCGGATCCACAAGGAGTGGTTGAGCGACGTCTTGTCTGGGAAGCTGGATCGGGAATCACGGAGCGTAGCGCCCGCCATACCGGCATGATGTACAAACTTGTCTTGCGTCATTTCCTTGCGAAGGAACCAAGATATTTTGGACGAAACTCAAATTGAGCTCACCCATCAGCGCCTCGATGGAAAGGTCGCGCTGCGTTGGCGCACCTCGCCGGACGGGTCCCCACCAATTCAGTCCTCTGCGACCCTCGCGGTGTTCTGCGATCATGCGTGGCCCCACGCCACCGACTGGAGTTTCTTGACGCCAGACTCACCTCTGTGGCGAAGAGATGGCAGCACCTCGACCTCAATCAGCATCTCTTAGCAGAGTGGTCCGGCTTGCGGAAACCTAGTTCTGAGGTAGCGGACAACACAGGCGCCCAGCCTCACTGATAAACAGAGTCCATGTTCGTGCCACCCGCGAGAGCGGATCATCGTGCAGCGGTTATCTGTGTGGCAAATGTCGCGTATTGACGGAGTGCGAATTTTGGAGGTGTCGCTCATGAGTACCCACTCGCAAGCTATCGAAAAGTATAAGAAGAAGCAAGTTGTGCTGCTCTTCGCTCTATTCTGCTATGTCACCCATCCAGACGCTGGTCGTCAAAGCATCTCAAACGTACTCTTCTTCAGGCTTTCGTCGACTCGCAATGCTGTATTCAATTGCGCCCTTGTTTGCGACCCTCATGCTCGTTGCCCGTGACATCCACGCTTTAGGAGGGCTGGGGGTTGACCGTGCAGCAGCACTGAAGAGCAAGGGCAAAGCTCTCGTCGGTGCAGGCAATACAGACGAGCTTCGAGTGCATTTCTTCCGTCATCAACAAACACACGCAAACGTATTAAAGCTTTCGCAAGGCGTGCATGAGCACGAAGGATTGACTATCCTTACGGACAAGGGAAGGGAAGACGCTCGCAAGCTTGGGCACCATCTCAGCACCCAAGGCCAATTCAAGACGATCTATCACTCGCCTATGCTCAGGGCTAAGCAGACCGCGGAGGAAATGCAGGGAGCTATGGCGGAGCACGGCCAGCACGTCAAATTGGTCCCACTAGAACAGATACGAACTCTTGACCGCGGCAAGGGAGAGGGCCTGCCGTTGAAACAGCTCACAGAGGATGCGAAAGCAGGGAAGGTTCACGAAGGACGAGAAACGCATGAGGCTCAAGTCCTTCGATTGCATCAAGGTCTGCACCATATCATCAAGGCGTCCCAAGGCGAGAAAAATACTGCCTTCATCGGGCACTATCACTCGGTTTCTTCCACTCTCGCCGATGTCTTTGCCAAAGGTGGCGCCAGGAAGCCATCTTACATCCCTCCAGAACTGAAAGATGCGCAGCTGAAGGACAAAGTGTGGATCAAGAACGGCTCGCACAGCGTCGTTTCAATCAAGCCCAGCAAAGTAGCCGACCAGCTTGACAAAGATGGCAAGATGGTCTTTGATCCGGAAACCACACGGATCGAGAAGTGGGGCGAGCTGCTACAGCCGGACGGCAAACTCGCGCATCCACAGATCAAGCCTTATAAATGATGTGGGTGCGTGCTCTGGTTGTTGAGCATCGAGCAGGCGCTCTGTGCTCACAGCAGCGCCTTTACCGCAGGTTCGTGATCTTCAATACGCAAGAACATTGGTTCATGGCTGGCGGTCAACCCTTGACGCCTACTGTGGAGGACTCTACCAAAACAGAGCGCGAAGTCGACGGAGGGCAGACGTCTCGTCATTTCGAGAGGCCCTGTTGTTTCTTCTGCACATCTGAACAATTTGATCATTCTCATCGAGTGCTCTTGTCAACGTGTGATTTGTTTCCGCGCTCAGCTGTGACCTCATTTTCAACGAAGAGGGGTCACACGTGTCACTCGGGGTTTGCTCCCCGTCCCTAACCCACAGCTAGCCTAACAACTCCTCAAATCGTCGAAAAGAATCTGTCTGTAAGACGGTTCGCGCGTACGCGGATCGAGGCCTTGCCCGCTTAGAGTTGAAAGATTGCAGTCTCGAGCGCTGGCATCGTTGGAGCTACTGTCAAATAGACCGCTCAAGCTGCGCCCCTCTGAGGTAGCGGGTCAAATGTTGAGAGAATCTCCGCAAAGCTATTTGCGTTTTCGATGTTGGACGCCTTTCCTCATTTCAAGACTTTTGATCCAGCAGTAGTCACAGAATTAGCATTGTCGCTCGTGCTTGTCGCCGGTGTCTGAGATGAATTTTGCCTTGAGGCTATCGAATTGAAATGATCAGGACGAGGTATCTGGCTCTCAATTTGACGGTGGACTGTTCGATGAAGTTCTTGTTCGCGGCCACAAGATCTGATGATGCAGTCGTCTCAGACTAAAAACAGGCTGCAATTTCGTCAATCTCGCACCCGAGAACGCGCAGAATTGGCGGTGCTTTGATTGGCTTGAAAGTTTGTCGAGAATAAGTTGTATCTCAGTTGTTTGGCTTCTATGAATCCGGTTTTATTTTCATCAAACGCGTGCTGGTAAGTGACTGATGTTTATGAGCAAGGGCAAATTTGATCATTCCGAAGCTACTGCTTTCATACTCGAATCGTATGGTAAAGAAGCTAATGACCGCAGTTGGTAGAGAAGCGGACTCTACTGATCATCAAAATTGGGTTTGCGGAAGGATGAAGATGTGAATGCAAAATCTTCGTGATCTTTAGCCAGAGCGACGATTCAATGCGGAGTATTTTTGGCTTTTGGCACAATCAGCCCACAGCGCATCTTTGTCTTCTTGTTCATCTTCTGGAATTTGGAACGAACCAAGCGCCGCTGTGTGATGCGTATAGTTATTTGTTTTGTGTCTTCGAATGACTAACCAAACAGCATGCGATGAAGCGCCAAGACTTGGCACATACGGACGTGAACGAGAAAGACCAAAGAAGCGAAGAGCTTGGCAATCGGCCGACAATTCACAATAAGCGCAGATCAAAGTATTCAAAGGCTTTTGCTGCCCCAAACGGTCTGCATTTTTATTTTCTCGTGTCTCCTCATCAACTTTGTAGACAAGTAAAAGATATAGAACACCAGTGCACGAATCGGCACGACCAAACCCCTTGGCTTAGACACTTCATGTACGGCGAATACAAGATGATTGAACAAAAGCGGACCAAAAAACTCCGTGTACGGTACTATTCGGCCCCCATGCTTGTGGGAAATGATCCAAAAGATGCTGCGAAGATCTGTCGCCTTGAAACCAGCAGTCTTCATGGGCAAGACAGGAAAACAAAGCTTTCAATGGCATGCAAGGTGATCGAAATGCTCTGAAATTTGGGCCCTCGCTTTCTGAATATTGCCTGTCACGTAGGTTTGACATCTGGTGGCCCCCTTCGTCTTACTGCGGAATTCGGCTTGACTAAATTTTCGGCTGAAGCGCTCATCAGAAAGACCTTCATGCTGCAGGATCCCTACCAGACTTGGGCAGATTTCTATTTTTCTTGCAGGGTAAATCTAACAACAAATCTCAAGGACGTCCGTTAGAAATCGCTGATAAAGCGCTATTTTCCAGTTAAATGGGGTATTTCTGAAGCTACCACCGATAATCTGGCGCTTCAGAGATAGCCACGTTTCTGAGCAGAGGGAGGACGAAGAGACATCGCGTGCAAATTATCAAGATCGACGTTATCCTCCAACAAGGCCGGAAGACTCTGACTGAGCTTTCCGAGAAGTCTTAATTGTCCAAAATCTGTCCGACCTCTGTGCCGGTTTTTGGTCCAGAGTCGGGAAATTGAAACCTGGATTGCGTCCGATGAGACGCGGCAATGACTTCCAAATGTCTACGCGCCGGTGAACAAGCGATTTTGCGTAAATTTGGTTCATAACTGGGACACTAGAAATTTGGTTCGTCGCGGTACAGCGTCATTGCTCAGCATTCGCGGTCAGATTTTCTAGCGCGAATGACAGCACTTGCTATTCTTCAGAGGCTACGGCAGCCCTCGCACCCAGTAGAAGCTCAGTTAGTGACGTCTGTTTGACACAATTGGGATGCGAAAAGTCTTTTGCTCTCAACGCATCGTGCGCTTGTACGCTCAGCTTGATGTATATCGAAGTGAGTCGGCTGGAATTGCTGATAAACAATTGACTGTCCGTTATGTAGAAGATGACTTTCATCATCATGTGATTGCTGGCTGTGTGGACCCGCTGGCGAAATCACTATTTGTTGATAGCCGGCACAAATCGAGATTCATCCATCTGAGTCCATGGAGAATTTGGACGCGGAAACTGACGTCAGCCATCATTCCGCGAGCCTCCCCTCGCATGCGCGATGGTCCCGTTGTTAGTCAGCTGCGGCGAAAAGCGCGCGAAATAAGCAACATTGCCGTCCTTCTGAGAACTTGATTGTCTTTTTTCTGACCTGAACATAATTTGAGGAGCGTTGCATCTCGATTTTTTGATCGCATTGCAGAATGCGCAGTGTTCATCATCCGTAAGAGCGTCAAAGGCAATATGAATCATCTGTCCGGGGTAATCCAACAGATATCGGCCTCGTTACCGGCTAGAAAAAGTGAAATTGTGCTGATACTTGATGCGTGCAATCATGGTTGTAAGATCGTAGGCTGCTGCTTTAAATGATCCCCGCTAGAAGTCAGTACGAGGCGAAGAACCGTCAAGTTGGCTGATATGCCGAAGCCTATCTACTGAAGTACGGCACCCGGGAAATATGGGCACTAATTACGTTCCTGACTCAAGCAGACGGTCTGCCTTTGTCTGGGCGATCAAAACGTGTTTAGCTCAACAGTCGCGTGATGCCCGTCGCGTGCTCAACGCGCTTTGCGTGCCCTTATACGCATCTTTCGAGCTGGCAGCACGCTTCAATGTGCTGTGCGTCCACATGACAGTCTCGACTTGCCAAGCTCTACGATATGAAGTGCGGCGTCGAGAGCTGCTAGGAGGCGGCGTGAGCCCTAGCGCGGCCTTCTCGGTGTTCGCTACGCTCCCGTCAGGTGACATCGCTCCGATGCTGGTTGGGCTTCGACGCTGAGGCAGATTGTCCAGCCTTTGAAGCGCACTGATGCGCGTAATAGCCTATGAAATGGCCCTGCCAGACCGTTTGCTACTGTTGCACAAAGCAAGATGCTGCCATGCATACTGTTAGAGGGATCTACAAGTGGCGCAGAGAAGGCTGCAATGTTCAGTGTTGTTGGCTCTGCACTGGCTCCCTGGTACAAGCTTGCCGGTCCCAGGCACCTTGTATTGGCCTACAAAATGTGCATATTTTTGATTGCAACTGACAATGTTGTTGCTCAGCAGCATGTGATACTCTCTACTGCCCCAACCATTGAGTTTGATATGTGGTGGCAAGGTGCTGTTGTTGACATCAAAGTAGTGGGCTTGGTCTTTGGGGGACACTGGTGGCAGGAAGCCGTTGATGATGATGAGCCGCTCCTTGTCTGTCATGGTGGACTGATCTTTGCCATGTGCCAGGTAGATTGCAGCAGTGAGCATGTCCATTGCACCATTCAAGTGAATTTCTTGATCTTTTGGGTCTGCTCCAGAGATGGCTGCACCAGCAGCTCTCTGTGGGTTAGGACAATGAGGCTGCAGAGGAGGCAGACAGCCAAGGATCAGCACGACAATCCAGCAGGCCTCCTCCCTACCACTGGACTGCAATCTTTATCCCTGGTGGAGAAGATTACGACACATTTTACTGCAAGTGTGTTGCAGCTGGTTGCACCTTTTTGTCAGAGCCAGCATTCGCCCACCTTGGCTGCAAGATTGCCGCCGCCTCTCCAGTCAATGCCGTGGTGCATCCATTCCACGCTGTTCCCAATGTTGTACATGTCTCTGGTTTGCTTGACTGGCCAGTACCAGTGGTCACTTCTCTTTCCTTGGCCATCCCTCTTGGTCACAATGCTACGCGCCTGGAGCACGAGCACATCATTGCTTGGATGTTTACGGTCTCTGTTCACATGGTCCTGCAACCCTCAGTCCCAGTCACCACCCTCTCTCCTGCTCTGCGGGATATCTTGGACGGACCAGCACCTCAGACAACCGACAGCGGCTCTTATTTTTATTGGTTTGACTCAAACCCCACCTTCAACGCAAGCCAGGATCTTGAGCACCGATACAAAGCGGATGCGCAGGTTGCAGAGCAGCCTAGACTGTGCCTTCCTGGCTGTGGTGGCCAGCACTTCACTTTTCCCTTGAAGAATGCTTGGGCTGGTTGGCACATTGTTGGTCATGTGGGGTTCAGGGTGCAGCAAGGGGTCAAGTCGGCGAGCGGCAACCTTGGGTTCATGGATGGAGTGCCGACCACCAGCAACCTTGCCGACACCTTCATCGTTGCAAGGAAGTCTCAGAATTTCAGCAAAAAGGACACCGACATCATTGGCTGGATGCCCTTTCTGCAGCTATCCGAGGAAGGTCTGGCCAATCCGATCTTTACCATGTGGGACTGCCACTTCTTGGGGAATGGTCAAGCGCTCCTTCTGCAGCACTGGGACGCCCTCACAGTACGCCTACGGACGATGGATGACCATGCAGCCATTCATTACCCTGGCATGATGCGCATCTACGCAGCCACCACCAAGAAGCGCACGGCGGCTCTCTGTTGCCTGCAGGTATCTCACGCGGTCATGGACCTGGCGCAGGCGGTCAAGCATGCTCATTGCAACAACCCACCTGCAGCAGCTGGCTTTCAGCCATCGGATGCAGAGCCAAAAGTCCTGCAGCCCTTGTGGTCGGTACCTGCGCCCCTTGTGCAGCGGATGGGCAAGCACCTTGCCAAGATCAACCGGACGGCGGACGTGCCAGTCCATATTTGCTTTGGCAAAGATGGCATGATCTCTGTCCGCGCCAATTTCAGCGCACAGAAGCACAGAGTATCAAGGAGCCCCTTTGCACCACTGCAGAGCATTGGCAATACCTTGGAGCAAGTCTGGACGGACTATATCGAGGCATTCCAACTTTCCATCCTGCACGTGGTCACTTCAGTGCTTTTGGACGCCAAGGCCAGCGGCAATGAACAGCTCTTTATAATCTATGCTCTGTTGCAGCTGCACGCTGAAAAGGGAGTGCGCTCCCTGGCTTGCCCTCTGTGGGTCGCTGCACACGAGATTGCAAGGGAGCCGGGAAATGGTAAAGTGACAATGGATGACCATGCAGCTATTCATTACCCTGGCGTGATGCGCATCTACACGACAAGTAAAAACTGCACGGCTGCTCTCTGCTGCCCACAAGTCTTGCACACCATGACCGACCTGGCGCAAGCAGTCAAGAGTGCCCACTGCAAGGTGGGAGGTCAGAGTGTCATCAGATCAGGATGGTGAGCATTGATTTTGAGGTTGTGGAAGCCCAACTCTACAGCAGTCTGGAGCACTTGTTCTTCTAATGCTTCCTGCTTCTCTTGGCTGTAGTACTTGCATCTGAGTATCAAGAGCCTTGCCGGTGGGAGGTCTTTGCACTCATGCTCATCAATGATTGCTTCAGGGAAAATGGAGAGGGATTTGCCACCAAGCTCAATGAGCAGAAACTTGCTCATGTTGGCACCTACCCAGCCTTGATCTCCGGCATCATAGCATATATGGTTGCTGCTAAACATCCACCAGTCCCAGCTTCCATCTACGTGCGCTCTCTTGAGCTACCGCTTGCAAATGGCAAGCATTCTCACCCATTCTACAGATTTTAGTGGCCTACTCTCCTTCAAAGCTGAGACAATTGTCTCTCTGCAACTTGGTGCACATGGTGCGCACCTCAGAAGGCATCCTTGTGCTGTCATTCAACATTTCAGACAAGTGCTTCATCATCAACCACAACAATGAAGTTGAGGTCAAGCCCATGCGGCCAAAGATTTGTCGCGCAATGGCCAAAACGTTTATGCTCAACGTGAGGCTGCCGTACCTTGTGCTGCACCACTTTGCCAGCAAGCGCAACGTGTTGAGGAGCAGACAAGGATTGCAAGCTTTGATGATCAAGCCCTCAACAACCTGCAGCTCCTTGTCATCTGTCAGAAAACCTCACCCTTGCAGGGTCTTGATGATGTGCAGATTGGGCTGCTTTCCCTTCAAAAGTGTGCACATGCAGTGATGCAAGAAGGTGTGCTTGCCGTGGTCCTGTGCAGCCCAAAATGTACCGCTGGGTGATTTTAGCACGCGGTGGAGTCCAGAATCACCCTTCAGGCGGATCGCAGCCGCGTTCAGCCCACCGTCATCATGCTAGCTCAAATTACTTCTGCAACGAGTGAAGACCATGCCAGTGACGGATAGCAGATACATGAAGTTCAGGAGACGCGGCTGGCAGATCAGATTTTATTCTGCAAGGCGGGCCCAGGAACATGGTCCGGAAAGAGCGGGTCCTTGTGTGTCGGATGTTGCAGGACGAAGCGATACCGGACCTGTCCAGCGTCGACTGCGAGACACAGAGATGTTGCACCATTTCAGTATATGTAAGTTACGAGCGAAATCGGAGACCGCACGTCTATGGTTTACTCACGCCGATTAACCGCTTCTTCTACACCTTCAGGCGACATGGGCAGCAGCTCGATCCACGGCCACGAGCGCGTTCGGGCGCTGAAGTCGAGCATGATTCGATGCACGGCCCGACTGGCAACCATGGAGCCTTGAATACGAATTTCTTTGGAAATCAGCTGCTGGTATCCTTTGATGTGGAGAGCATCTGCGCTGACGCTCAGCGGGATGACTGTGGCTCGCGAAGAGAGAATGCGAGGGTGTAGATACGTATCCCTGTGCAGGCAGAGCTTCTGTAAGGCCACAATGCGTTATGAGCAAAAGCCCATCCTGCGCTCACCAGTCCGGTTGGACGCTGCTAGCGACAAAGAGGTAGTCCACACTACCTTTCCAATCTGCGCTTTTAATCGCAGACTTGAGTTCCTTGTTGTCTCTTCCGGTAGCCACAAATTCGGACGCTCCGAGCTTAAACGCCTCCTCCCGTTTGGAGTCCGAGGTGGAGAAGACGACCACGTGACAACCCATCTTGGACAGGTACTGAATTGCCAAGTGGCCCAAGCCGCCTATAGCTAGCACTCCTATGCGGTGCCACGGCTTTAGATCCGCACAGGCATGTATGGCCTGCAGATGTGGTGCACAACGCATGCGTGTGAGAAGGATTTGCGATGCTTATGTGAGCAATGCACTCACACCAAAGACTGTCGCGCCAGCACATTGCAGAGGGGCGGCATACACGAGAGGCAGCGCGTCAGGGATGAGGTGTACGAAGCGGGCGTCGACGACGTAGGCGTCACCGATGCTGCCCTGATGCTTGTTGGCAACGCCATAGAGTTTGCGAGTCCGGCACCTGTAGATTTGAAACAAAAAGAGGTGTGGTAAGGTTGAGCATGCCAAGTGGGGCGCAGTCAAGGACTGGTCATCTAAGCTTGCGATACGGCGATGCAAGCAATGCGCTCACATTGTGTCGACTCCCTGAACACACGGCAAGCAGGCCAAGCATGCGCCTTGCACGTAGCCCCAGCCAACTCTGCTTCCCACCTTCAAGCCGAGCTTTTTGGCTTCCGCGCCATCGTCTTGCAGCAGGGCGGATCCCAAGGCAGACACAACGCCCACACCCTCGTGACCCAGACCAATATCGTGGCCGAGGTAGTGCAAGTCGGTGCCACACAGTCCGCTGGCCACCACATCTATGGCAACGCTCCAGCCATCCAGCTTTTGCTCTCCCGCAGCGACTTGCTTGATGGCGTGCCTATGCTGCTGTTTGGCATCGCTGGACGATGACTCGCGTTTACCAGCACCTCTGTAGGAGTTGCCAAGCTGAATGAGGGGTGCTTCTGTGGGAGAGGAGGATGACATGCTGACTGCTGCGACGAAGGGCCGCTCCTGAAAGAGATGATGGGTCGCCGTTGCCGTGAGATGATCGAGTGGATCTTTGCGCTGCGCCGTATCTCGAGAAAGCGTGGTGTCGTGTGTGACTGTCGAAGCTTTCGTGTCCCCGAGCATCGCGAGGAAATGTAAATCTGCAGCTCACAAAGCGCAACTTTGCGAGCATCGGCGCGGGCATCGGCCGAGTGCCGAGTCTCGGCCCTCGCTCGCTCGGCACTCGGCACTCGGCACTCGGCTCCCATCCGCACCGCAACAGTTGATCACGTGTGATCCAAGTTCTTGATGGGCTCAAAAGCAT
>CCYA01000272.1:19806-39493 GCA_900000165.1 Ceraceosorus bombacis
GACTCTGCTCTTTGTGCCAAAGTCTCCAGCGGGCCAGATGTGCCCGATGAGCTTCCTGATGATGCCCAGATCCTTTGCCCGCTGTTCCTTGACGCTCAGAGTCGCGTGAGCCGTCACATCCGCATTCGCAGTCGCAGAAGCAGCTTTTCCAGCTTGTTGTGCGCTACCACTCGTGCTGCCAGCCGCTGCTCTGGCTTCCACACCAGGTGCGGGTGCAGCACCGCCCTGTCGCTCAGTCTCGCCAATCGTAGCCCTCGCAGACTCGTCGCCCGCTCCGCCCTGGGCCATGTGTCGAAAGGATCTGTATGGAGTCAAATTGCGGAGCAGACCAGCACTCGACAGCGACGTGGGCGACTCGCGAACGACCAACATCTGCCGCTTGATGAACCCTGCGCAGGAGCCTGCGCGTGTGTGTATGCTGCTGCAGCATGGCATGCGCGAGCGCGAGCGCGAGCGCGACTGTCGATCGGAGCAGAGCATCGACGTCGGAGCAGGCACGGCGTTGCGGGTGCGCAAGTGTGTGGATGCGTGCGTCGCTGTGAGCGCATTGTGAGGCTGAGGGTGGTGCTTCAAAGCAAATCCGTATGCTCTGCTTGACAACATGCTTGGCGCAGATGTGGGCAGCGCGGGCGGGTGATGGATGCTGCCAGGCTGGACTGCGATGGGGGCGCGGCGAGTGCCTGAATGCGGTACAGGCGAGTGCGACGAGTGCGGCGAGTGCGACGAGTGCGACGAGTGCGAGGAGTGCGAGGAGTGCGGAAGAAGGACCTGCTGAGCCCCGCAAGGTGAGCTTACGCGATCAGCAAGCGAAGCGCGGCAGTGGCGAGCGAGCGAGCGAATTGGAGTTGAGTGCTGCACCAACGTTATTATCCTGGGCAAATTGGGATCCTGAAGAGGCTTGAGAGGGTCAGTGCGCTTTCACTTCCCTAGGCTTTTCCCATACATGTCACGGCCGGAGTGGGTAGTGATGATGGTACAAGATGCGATGCGAGGGGATGCGATGCGATGCGATGCGATGCGAGGCGAGGCGATGCGAGGCTCCGTCAAACAACGGCAATCGTGAATCGTGAATGCGAATGCGAATGCGAAATCAATCGTCAACCACCGCGGCGCGTCAGTCAGATCTTCCAAAGCTCGCAGCGCGCGCCTCGCGTAGCAAGCAGCCCGCCGCGCGCGCGCGCGCAATGGGTGGCATGACCGATGAGGTGCCTGAGAGCGGAATCGCCATGCTGTGCTGTGCTGTGCTGTGCTGCTTTGCTCGCGTGAATCGTGCCATTCAGTCGTGAGTCACGAGTCGCAACGCATGAGTGTGAGTTTGAGTGATTTGATTGATTGCAGCACCGGCGGCGGCGCAACTCGGCCGACAAACGACGCAATCGCCGGCATGCTTTGCGCGATCCTGCCGCCCACGCGCACGCGCACGCGCACGCGCAGTCACAACGTCACCAGCACCACCCCACGCTTGACATTCGAACGGGGTGCAAATTGAGTACATGCACCGAGACAAGAGCAAATCCGAAACGTGTCGCTCTCAGATGCGGCTTTCGCCCAGGCGCGTCAACTCGACTACAGGAGCAAAGTTGGCCCTGACAACGTTGCCAATGCGTTCAGAGATGACGCTGCCTTCGTCTCTTCTGTCCTTGCCTTCACGTCTAAACGCGCTCAATCGCTCCAGGAAACTGACCAGCGGGCCTGTATTGGTCACGCGGCCCTCCGCATTGTACGTCGGCACGTACGCTGGGTTGAGAGCGACCAGAGGCACCGGCTTCGGTCCGTCCGACTTGCGTCTGACGATGAATCCCAGCTCTTGGAAGCGCACCATGGCTGCTGACAGCGTAGCCAGATTGATGGCCTGGAAGATGCGACGCGTGAGCTAGGCTTCAGGACCAGGCAGTGTGCCCTTGCGCTCACCTCGAGGTAGGAAATTTCGCCTCCTGCATACAGCGTCTTGCCGAACAACTGTTAAGAGAGGGGGATCAGAAAGGAACAACAAACGCGCACGCGCACACGCGCGCTGCTCACCTGTGCACGCTTCTCAAACTCCTTGGCCGCGAACCAAGACTGGACCGACCCGGGCGCCTGGCCCTTTGGAGGCGGCGGGGCGAGCAGCAGCAGGGAGCATGCAGAGAGCCAGTAGGCTTCGATGAGAGGAAAGACGAGAAACACTGGGTGCGTTGCGTTTCGAAAGAGTGAGAAGAGGGGGGAGATACAGCTGGCGCGCAAAGCCCCGCCCCCCGCAACTCACGATAACTATCAAAATTGCTTCGTCCGACGCGTCTCTCGCGTGTGCTCAAGCCTACGCGGTTCTGGTCATCAAACGCGAGCACATCGTCGGTGACAAGCTGGTCGACCGTTGCCCGCACATTGTTCTCGAGCTTGTCTGCGGAGTTGAAGACGAATTCTTCCCGCAGTACGTGTGAGATGAACCCCGCTTCGGCTACCAGCGCTTCCCTCTTCATGAATTGGTTCGGCGTCTCTCCTCCTTGCTTGACACGGGTGTAGAGCGCGGAGCACAGGAGCGCCTCGGAAACAAACACGTGCATGACCTGAGGAGGCAAGGTGCTCAGCGAGGAATCAACGTGTATGCCGGCGGGCGCGCGCTGCTGCTCACCTGATTGCGAAAGAAGGAAAGCTCAAAGCGCTTGACTGGCACGTACGTCGGCTCCATCACGTCCGTCTCGATTTCCACGAGTCCCTTCATGACACCAGTGATGGCGCGATCGACGACTTCTGCCGTCGAGAGGCTGCCGCTGTGAATGCCAAAACAGGAAACTCGTCAGCCTTGCGTGTGATCGCGGGTCTGTCCCCCCCCCAACACAACGCACAAGTCTGCTACCTGGTAGCCCTTGCCTCGGATGATGCCCGCCAGCCATTCAACGCGCTTGATGAGATCGCTCCTACCGATGCCGCGCCCTCGAAGAATCAAGAGAATGGTACCGCAGAGCGCAGCTGGCATGATGATGCTGGCATTGTTGACATCGTTCAAGATCCTATACCCAAGCGCCTTGAGAAGCAGAATCTTGTGCTCATCATTGTTGAACAGATCCAGCTCCATCTTGGACTTGTGATCAGGGGTGGGTGCTTCGCGTCGCAACTTTTGCTCGTTGATAAAGCCCTTGAGCGACCACGGGGTTTGGAAGCGCACATCGATGCGCCCCAACTTGAGCTGCAACACGGAGCTAGAAGAGCCCAATAAACCAAATAGCGACTCTGCTTCTTTTGGCTTGCCTAGAAGCTCATCCGCGTACGTCGAGCTTTCAATGACACTGTCGTACTGGACGCTGACTGGCGCGATGAAGACGTCTTCCGTGCGCTCATTCAGCAGGGCTTCGACGACGTATTTGAGGATGCCGAGCTTTGGTGGTAGTCTAGTGGGCGCGGCAAGCGTCAGCCAAACGCCATGCGGACATTTGTGCCATGGCGCGCGGCTCACCGTTTACCGGTTCGACTCCTCGTTCCCTCGATGAAGCACTCGATGTTCTTTCCGGATGCCAACAGCTGCTCCACGTACTCCTTGATCACGATCTAAGTGGAGGGCGAGCGCAAGCAGCGATGCAAGATCAGTCGTCCGTGTAAAAGGCCCCACATCATCTCTCGTCTACGCACAGGGTAGAGCTGATCGCCAGCAAAGGTGCGGCGAATGAAAAAGGCTCCTCCGCGCTTGAGGACATTGCCGAGCACCGGCAGATCCAGATTCTCTCCAGCCACAATGTGCGGGACAGCGATTCCAAGTCGGAACATGAGCCATGAGAGGGTCAGGTAGTCTTGAGGGTGACAGGGTCAACACAGGATCCTGCGGCGCGGTAGCACGGAACGACCCACCTATATGCGAGGAATGAGAAGGTGCAAAGAGCAGACTAATTTTGCGCTCCGCGCAGTAAGATGCAACACGGCGGAGCTCAAGCACCTGAGCGACGGAGATGTGGATACCTGCGGGAGTTGCGACGATGGATTGGATTCATGTATTTACCGTCGCTCTGCCGAGTCAGTCAACGAGCCGCGCGCTGTGGGTGCAGCGCAGCGCAGCGCTCACCTTGATGGTACAGCCGAGCCAAGATGGACTCTACGGACCATGCAAAGCCGCGCAGAAACTTGATACTATGGACGTGTAAAAGGTTTGTGTTGGTCAGGAGCGAGCGAGCGAGCGAGCGAGCGAGCGCGCTGCCCTGCCCTGCCCGCCGCTCAGACCCACCTGTCGAGCCGGGCGACATTGGTTTCGGCGAGTCCACGAGCGACGTCGGTCAGGTTGCGTTCCAGTTCCAGCCTCCGCTTCTCCTTGAAGCGCTGCAGCTCCTTGCGGGCCTCTTCCGTCTTGGGAGGAGGAACGGTAGCAAACAACGACTCGACTCTGCTCGAGGCGAGCGCATGTATGCGCTCTTGCACTGCGGCCCACGCGAAGAGCGAGAGTGTGAGTTCGGTCGATACGTGCGCAAAGGCCGGCACAGCTGCTCACCTTGCTTTGACTGCGCTAGACTCTGAGAGCAGTGCACGATGGGCGAGCGCGAGCGGTGATCTGCATTCAGTCTCACCGAGTTCCGTCACGCCACGCCGCACCGCATCTCACCTGAACGACTTCCGTCGACTGCGTCGGGTAAAGAATCGGCGAGCCAATATAGTCGGTGTCTGCGTGGATGGGGGCAAGAGGAGCGAGCGCACGGCTGTGTGAGCATGCACATCGCAAGCGAGAGCATCGAAGGCGTCGGCACGCATGGACACACGCACAAGCTCTCCAACCCGTTCCCTGCCCGTACTGATACATTTGACCAAACCAAGTCCAAGGATCTTCGCGAAAGTGAGCCTTGTAGGTCTGCACCACGTTGAGGTTCTGACCTCCCGTCGTCTCCATCTTGTGCTGCCAAGCAGATTCTGCCGCCTTGTCCTGCCTATCCGCGGTGATGGTAGCGCCGGGCGAGGAGGAGGATGATGCAGCTGCTGCTGGGGCGTGAATGGGAGAGACTGCAGGAGCAAAGGGCGATGTGGTGACGGAAGACTGGGCTGCTGCCGAGGTGGACAGGTGCTGCGGCGAATCTATACCTCGTGTGCTGGCTGCTAGGTTGCGCTTTCCGAGCAGCTCCCGCGTGCGCGCTTCCGAGTCGTTGCCCGCCTCTGGGCTGGGCGCTGGAGGGGGTACGGAAGCATGGCCGGGTTTGCGAGGTGGATCAGAGGGCGAGGGCGTCATCTTGCGCGCGTAGAGGGGGTTGATGTGCGCAGTAGACGTGGGAGCACCGTCCTGACTGGAGCAGCAAAAGCGAATATATTCTTGTCCCTATCCTTCTGCTTGACCTTGACCTTTGAATGATGGTGGGAGAGGGCGAGGGCGCGTGCTGCAGATGCTGGCAAGTCGTGAGCGAGCGACAGCGCGTGATTGCACAGCATCAAACCGGCAATGCGACGTCGCGCGGTGATGGTTTGTGCGGTGCGTGCGTGCGTGCGTGCGTGCGTGCGTGCGTGCGTGCGTGCGTGCGTGCGTGCGCGTGCGCGTGCTTGCGCCTGCGTACGCGCTAAAAGTGATCGCTTTTGCGGGGAAAAGCTTCCGATCAGCATCAATCACTGCAGTCACATGAGTCACGTGAGTCTATGCATGCAGGGTCGAGCAATCGCGGCACGTGACCAGCGGTTTTGCCTCCTCCACCAGCAATCCAGCAGCAGCCGTGATGGCACGCCACGAGCGGCTGATGTCTAAGCGAGGATGCTAATGCTCAACGCCTTGTATATACGGTCACGATCCACGTACCGCTGGATGGGTGCGACGTCCACACCGCGCGACTCGATCATCATCACAACGCGCTCGCTGCCGAAATGTCCTGTTTGCCCTTTTCACTGACCGACCTCCTGCTTGGGCCATCCAGCAGCAGCAGCGACTCGAATGAGGCAGTGGACCTGCTGCTGCTGGGATCCGGCTGGACGGGCTCGTTCTTGGTACCTCAAGCTCTAGAAGCTTCTCTTCGCGTGGCATACACCACTCGAGCGGGTGCATCCGGCTCCATCGCATTCCACTTTGATGCCGCTTCGGATGATGTGGAGCCGTTCAGGGTGTTGCCGGATGCCAACACCGTCCTCATCGTCTTTCCCTTTTACGAAGAGATTGCCGTCAAGAGATTGGTCAGCGGTTATCTCGATAGCCGCGAGGCGTCTGAAAAGATGACCACCAGGTTCATCGCGCTCGGCAGCACCGGCATTTGGGATGTGAGTCAGCCTGTCGTGTCCCACCCTATGCGCACCCGCACTCGCACTCACGACCCCGCCATGCTCGCAGTATGGTCCAACAGCCCAAGCCCAAGCGCAATTCGCGCCCCTGTCTGCCTCAGCCCACCCTTTGCTTGCTCGCTGCCTGGACAAGCCCAAGCTGAGCTCGTCGCCGTGGCAAGACCGACACTCACCTCATGTGGGCGTGCCGCGAGGCAGAGCAGAGGACTACCTATTGTCCCTGTCGCACGGTCCAAACGACATTCGTCCTCACCCCATTCCCACATCCGTGCTCAACCTAAGCGGTCTGTGGGGACACGGCAGGAGTCCAAGGAGGTTCATTGCACGCCTGGCGCCCGCCAAGGAGAGTATTCGCAGCTTGACCAGTGTGCACTTTGTGCATGGCAGAGATGTTGCTAGAGCCGTGCTGGCCATGCACGGTCAGTGGGCCAAGGCCAACGGTCAAAGGTGGTTGCTCACCAACGAGCGCGTCTAGTGAGTGCCTGCCCGTACATTTCTCTCAGAATGCGCGCGCTCACTGCCATCCACCCTCCTCTCTCTCTCTCATAGCGACATGTGGGATCTCATCTCGCAATGGGGCAATGCAGGCGAGGAGGGCAGAGATCATCCACCTCGCGGCCCCCAGGCGCAGTGGATACAAGAATTGATTCGAGAATCGCGTGGCGCACCGCCACTCGACGAACAAGGCAACAAGAAGCCGCGGCATCCCAACGTCGATGGAGTAATTCGCAGCTTGCCTCGAAGCGTGGGTGAGTACACGGCGGCGCGGCGCGGCGCGGCACATGACAGCGCTGCGTTTCAGGTCGCACTTTTCCCTCCTGGCCCCCACACTGAAGCTGGCGCCCTTCTTTCCCCTCGAACCAGAGCAATTGGGGCACGCTCTCGATGGCACGGACTTTTGGAGCACCTTTGACCTTGCACCAGACGTGCCATGGGTCGATTGACGATGTGAATACATGCTGGCTGTGAGCCGCCGACATTGCCGCCTTGCCTACAGCTCTCTGACAAAGTCGGGATGTCGATCTCCCAGAAGCTGCCTGATGCTCTCTTCGGAGCAGCCCTGGGCCTTTAATTCAGAGATCCAGTCTGCATGTCGTTCCTTGCCACTCCTTCTCTCCCAGAGCAGATAGGCCTCCAAGATGGAGATGGAGAGCAGGCCCACGCACTGCAGGACCAGCAGCGTGATGAAGCCTCGTCGAAATCGTGGCGCTTCGGTGGGATCGAAAAGCCAGGTGCCGATGATTCCACCGCTGTTTGTGCCGACGATGAGTAGAGCGATAGCCGTTGCTCTCTTGTAGTAGCCTCCCGTAGAGCTGAGGACCCACGTGATGAGGGAGCTGGGCAGGGTATACAGACCCATCGACATGACTATGAGACCGCCGTACTGCACTTTGGCATTTGTGCTGGCGTAAGCCATGGCCAAGCCTCCGATGGCGAGCAAGAAACCGATCAAGCCGGTGAGGTACCTCCATCGCAGGCGGTCAGAGACGAGGGCTAGGATGATGCTGGTAAGGAACGCCGCGGCAAAGGGTGGCGAGGAAAGCAGCTGGGCTTGAACGGTGGTCAGACCCAATGGCAGACCTTTGATGATGGTCGGAGCGAAAAAGGCGAGACCGTACACTCCCGATGCGTCGCACAGCCCTGCCACCCAGACCAGCAGCACCAATGGATCTGTGAAAGCTCTTCCGACTTCGCTCCACGAAAATGGCTCACCCGTGCGGGTGGCCGCTGCTGCTCGTGGCATATCCAGCGTCTCGTTGCTCTTCTGCACGTCCTTGATGACTCGCATGGTGAACCTGCTTTGCTCTACTCGCTCCTCTGCAATCTGCTTTTCGCGCTCGCTGCACCACCACAGCTTGGAAGCATCGTTGGGGAGGATGGAAAAGCAGGCTATGCCGACGAGGACGGTAAAGATGCCTTCGAGGATGAATAGCCAAGACCATCCCAAGAGTCCAGCTCTGCCGCTGAGGAGGTTGATGGCTGTGCTGAGCACGCCATTGAATGCGCCTGCCAAGGATGCTCCGCTAAAGTAGATGGCTTGTCGCAGCTGAATTTCCGAAGCCTTGTAGAAAAAGGTGAGGTACAGGGCCAAGCCGGGAAGGATTCCTGCCTCGGGTCACGCAGTCACGTCGTCGAGGAAGCGGCACGTTGAGCGTCATCCAAAAAAAGTCGCACTCGCGCCCTCGCGCTCGACCCACCTGTCTCTGCAAAGCCCAGGAATGCTCGATTGATGAAGAGGCCGGTGCGGGTGGTGACGATGCCTTGCAGCGTAGAGACGATGCCCCAAGCCGTGACGAGAAAGGGGATCAATCTGGCTGGGCCAATCTTTTTGATGAGCAGATTGGAAGGGATTCTGTGCTTGGCGCAGAGAGGAGAGGGGGATGGGTAAGCCGCGACGAGACGGGATCAGATGCACCGCGGCGCACCATGCCACCCACTCGAAAGCAATGTACGGCGCATACAAGACGGTGAGGGCGACTTGATAATCGTGAAAGCTGAGAGACAGCTGTTCCTGCAATCCGATCAGCCTGGCCTGACCGATGTTTGTGCGATCCAAAAAGCTGAGCGTGTAGAGCAGCAGGGTCAAGGGCAACACCTGCGCGTCAATCTTCCATTTCAGTCTGCGCTCCTCTTGCTCGCTCCAGCAGCAGCTCGACTGCGGCGTAGGCGTAGGCGTCGTTGCGGATGCGCAGGTAGGGGACGCTCGCTCTTGCCCTTGCTCTTGCCCTTGCCCTTGCCCTTGCCCTTGCTCTTGCTCCGCCAACAACGTCACCTCCTTGCCGTCTTGCATCTCGGCATCTGCGCTCATTCGAGTCTCTTGCAATGTCTTCTTGCGCGGGGTCGTGGTGTGCGCAAGGATGCAGAGGGGCGAATCTGATTGCACTCACACTCGTGACTGTATGTAGCATGAGCGCGCGTACGCTAGCGGCGGGCCTGCAGAAGCGCGCGCGCGACGTTTCACGATTACGGTCCAGGAAATCACGAGCGGGAATCACATTCACCATCACGATTGTGATTGCGCATTCTTGACTCTTGTGCAGCGCAGAGGCCGATGAAAGCTAACAAAAGGGGCGCGGTGGTGGCATCAGATCGCCGTCGGATCCGTGTTCGGGCGGCGCGCGTGGACACGAGCTCCCGGGCAACATTCGTGATTCTTTCTCAGACAAATGTGGAACGAATGGCTGGCCGGCCGACAGCTTCACGGTGACGGTGCCGCGCCGCTCTTTTCAATCTCGTCTTTGAAATCTCGAGGCAAGTCGCACTTGGTCAGCGCAGGGTAGTCGTAGCTGACGCACAGCTGTTCAGCCGTAGCTACGAGTGCTTGCTGCTTCAAGCTGACGATATTGGCTTGCAGCGTGAACCTGTCCGAGCCTTGCAGCGGCAAGACTGGACGAGTGCCGACCAGCAGCTGAGCGGGGGGGAAAAGGAAATGGGACAATGAGCGGCTTGATCATCGCTGGCGAGAGGCAAGCATCGCTGGCGAGAGGCAATCATCGCTGGCTCGCTCACAGTGTCGGGATAAGTGACGGGTCGAATGTACTTGACTGAAACCTTTGCCAAGATCATGCCTTTGCCTGTTCCATAGACGATTTCTTGTGCCCTCTGCGACGTCAATCTGGAGGCCAACACTTCTCCGTAGCGCATGCGAGCAGACTCTACAAATCGAACGTAGTGCACATTGTTCACTGCAGAGGAGGCGTAGAGGCACGCACAGCGCCGTGTGAGTTGGCGTGCATGCCAGAGTGTCATTGTCTGGCGTTCAAAAAAAACGTCACGCCCCCCCCGCTCCAAAGTCTCACCGTGCTGAAACTGGTGTTTGGGTGTGCGTGTGCGTGTGCGTGTGCGTGAGTGCAGGTGCGGCGTGAGCATTCGTCATTGCCTCATCTGATGCGCGGCCCATCGCGCGATGCGATACTCACGCAGTCGTGATCGCCCCAGCATATCCTCTGTTCCCAAAACGACTCTTGGTGATGAAAGCCAAGCTTTAGCAGTCTGGCTTTCGCTTGCTGCAACAACTCTGCGTGCTCTGCCGACTCGGCCGGGGGGAACGCGGTGATGGCATCCGCTGCTGTGCGATGCGCGGTGGAGGTGGAAAAGGTGCGAGAGGAGCAGACACTGCTTGCGAGCTGGGGTGAGCACTTTAAAGGGACGCCGTTGCTGGTCGCGGTCGCGGTCGCGGTCGCTGTCGCTGTCGTCGTCATCCATCGACTCGATCCAGCAGCAGCAGCAGCAGCAGCGTGCCGGTTGCAGACGCAACTTCCAATAGTGGAAGCGCTGCGTCTAAGCAGAGGCGCAAACGACATTGCAGCTAGGCTGGATGCTTGCCAAGGAGGAACGGCGGGCGCTCTTCAACTTTGACGCTTGACCGCGGATGAGGCAGAGGAGTGAAAGAGGAGAGACTGACGACGACTGGAGCCGTGATGGTCGAGGTGCAGCAAGGCATGGATGGCGCGAGCGCATACAAACACCTCCATGCACCCGTCCATCTCATCCCATCTCATCCCATCTCATCCCATCCTGATCGCGTCGGTCACTAGCAATAGCCGAGCCGAGACGAGACGAGACGAGCGGTGCGGTGTGACGCGCTGGAACAAGATCCTCTTCCATCTCCATCCTCGCACTTGCGACTTGAGCTCGGCACCAAGTCCGTCCGCCTTGCATCCCGCACCGGGCATTCGTGCTCACAAACTCACGACTGTGCTCGGCGCGACACGATGCACAAGCGGCACCACCCGCGAGCGTCAGAGCAGCTAATTCATCTCGCAGCACCGACGCGATCACGCGGCAACGGGCAAGACCCGCCTCTCACCCTTCAACGCGCCCCCACACTCCCCGCCAACGACGACAGGCATCTTTGACTGCAACATCACCACAATGGTCAAACAAAACTACTCGAAGACTCTTTGCACGAGCGCCCCGAGGCACGCAGGGAACGTGGCAGGATGTAAATCACTCATGTATTCAGCAATTTGGCATCTACTCCCCCATGAAAAGGAAAGAGATCGGCTTGGTCGGAGGTGAACTGTGAGACCATGCTGTGCTGAACATCGCAATTCGATGGTACCATGAGATAGCCGCAACCACCTTTCCGGCGTCGAGTTGCTCACGAGAGTCATCGCTGGTGCCAAGAGCACTCGTCTTTTTCAGATTCTGTCGAAGGTGGATGCTCGACTTTCATGTGTGCAGGTAGGATTTTTGATGCATGAATGCTGGTCGCCAAGGTACTGAGTAGAGGCACGTGCCGAGGAGTGCGGGGGATGAGCCAAAAGTTGCTCGCAAACCCGAGGCAAACAGCGGCCATCACCACATCGACGCCGCCCGCGATGCAGCCACACTTTGCGATGGCGGACCACTCCTGCTCTTGAGCCCTGCTAATCATCTCATCCACCGCTCCTGCCCCCGCACGACTGCTCACCTTTCATCGAGTAGCCTTGCTTCGTGTGCGATCCGATTACTTGGAACGCGCGCGCATCTGCAGCGAGGCACGGCGAGTAGAGTCAGCGACGGCCGCTCGCATCTCAAAGAGCAAAACCCCAGCCTCACCTTTCTACGCTTACGACGAAGTCTGCGCATGCGCTTCTTGCGCCACTTTGCTCTCATCTTCTGCTTGCAAGAAAGTTGGTTTCCGGTGGATGAGCAGGTAGATCGAACAAAGAGAGATGGCAGGGGAGGACAGGTAGAGCGGTCAGCGACACCTTCACTGACATTACGAATGGAACATCGTCAAGCAAACACGAATACTCACGATCACTTGTGGGGGGGTGAGAAGATGAGTTGGTGTGAGTGAACGAGTGGTGATGCAGCGCTACTCGCCCTGGTTTTGAGGAACTGCACGCACGTACACAGCACACCCACACGAGACCTGCAATCCTGCCCGCAGCGGGCGGCGGAGGTGTGATGACACGTGGCGTCTGGGCGTTGTTGGGCACGTGACCTACCGCTCACTTCTCGGCCGGCGCGCATTCCAGCATGCGGCTTGTGGTTGAGGTCACGTGAACATCATGTCCATTGATAGACGCGCGTCCGTCCCCACTTGTGCACCCGGAGTCAAGTTGGTGAACAGGGTAGCGCGATTCCTCTGCCACACAGTCATAGTCCTCCGGTGAGAAGCTAGCTGCTCACAAGCCAATAACATGCTCGGCGCGCGCCCGCGGAGCCCGTTTGCGGGTGCATGTCACATCGCGACGTTCTCATTTAGCGTCGAGTTCCCGCTCGATCCTCGGCTCCGATGTTGATATCCTCTATGAGCTGCCTGCCCAGCAAAGCAAGTACCGCAATCATCACATGCGCGCCCGACTGGCGAAACGAGGATCAGTCCGATGCCGCACCTGTCAGACATGCCGGTCGCCTTGCAAGAATGACAGCACCGGAGGTGCTATTCTGCGGCGGCGGCGCCTGCGCCCGTCTCTGCATGCGCTCCTCGCGGCTGGCGTGACCTCGATGGGCTACTGAAGCTTGGGAAGAGGTTACACGACACATCCACCCCCGCCTTCCGACTCGACCATTCGTGATTGTCTCGCCAAGAAGGCCTCGAGCCGCGTTCCTGCGTTTTCTTTTCCTTCCCTTGCACCTGAGCTTTATGCGCGTCGGTGGTTGAGCCGCCGCTGCTGATTCTGCTGGCAAGAAGGACCGCGAAGGGTCCTCCATTCGGCTCTTTCTTTCCTTGCGCAAGGAAATTCTTGCTCTTGCTCGTGCGAGGCGTATAGCCAGCGCATCGCAATCAGACAGGTGTAGCGGCACCTTGATAGGCGCAGGTGTAGCGCACCTTGGTAGGCGCAGGTGTAGCGGCACCTTGATAGGCGACCCCACACGTCCACCTTCCTGCTGCATTCTCGTGATGCGGTACTGTGCGCGCGCCTCCACCAGAATCACATTCCGTCAGCTTTTCGTTCCTGGTATGGACCAGACCGCCATCACGCATCCCAGTCGAATCCGCCAGCTTCTGTCCGTGGTCGCGATGAGAGAATCTATTCCCACTTCTTCCCAAAGGTGCGGGCGCGAAATGTACCCTACTTTACGGGCGAGCTACATCACCAGCGGTAAAGGACCGCTCTCGCCAGCCGAGAGACTCGACAGATGCGTCATTTTGGCTAAGCGCACCCGCACGCGCACGCGCACCCGCACAGTCTTGAGTCACTCGTTGCGACTGAATCCGCTACATCAGCCCTCGACGCTGTATGTCTGAGGCCGCCCTTCCGCCTATTCTCCCTTTCCTGCTCGACCTTATACGGTTCAGCACGTGGATGCTTGACCTGCCTCACCGGCATTGTGTATCAATCCACATGACACGCAAAACGCTCAACATGCGCACTCACCACTCATCCAGACTTGGTACCTGATGCCGAATTGCATGCGACCTCGAACCGAGGAGAGCAATAGGGGCCAGCTTTCAGCGTTTGAGTTGCGTACAATACATCGCCAGAGTCGAGGCTTTCACTTCACTTCACTTCACTGTCTGGCTTGTTGAGTCACCATCATTGATAGGTGCAGTAGCGCGCGCGCATCCGGCGGCGCACACACGCAGAGACCACCGCGAACGAGGCCGGTGCGGTGCGACTTGCAGCGCGTCGCATCACATTGCGTGCCGCACCTGCCTCCTGTTCCAGCTGATCGTGCTGCCCGGACGCTCTACTTACACACGGCGCACTGTGCACTCGTGCGTTCGCGCTAACGAGACGACGCAGAGACTGGATGCTCATTGAAAGCCGGGGCCTAGAACGGCTTAGTGGACGAATGGTGATCCCAAAAGCCGCCGCTTGCGACCCGATACGCAATTACGTTGCAGTAGTTGGAGCCCTTGGCGGCGAAGAAAGACACGCGATCGAGAATACGCTTGCGAGATGGGCGGGTATGGCGGGCCCGTGTGGTTGCTTTGGTACTCTCAAGAGTATGCACTACCAGCCCAGCTACTGCATGGGTGGACCTGGCCTTGTTCTAAGCCACACGGAACTCACGACTGGCAAATGCGTCTTGCTCTAGGTTACAATCAAGAAGATTGCCGTCAGCCAGTGATCCCGACCGACCTCAGCGTCGAGACCCAGGAGTAGGGCACTCGCTGCGCACTTGTTGCAGGCTCGAATTCAAGTCGCAAATCTTCCGTCAAGGAGTGCCGACGTCGGCGAACGCTCAAACCAAGATGGGATCGATGGCTGCTCGACCGCGGCGGCAGCAAGCAAGCAAGCAAGCAAGCGCCATCAGCGAGCGTAAAGGATCAAATGGCGAAGCTGGCCAAGACGCATGCGGACCTAAAAGCGCGGAATCATGCAGCTCTCTGAGAAGGAAAGAAGGTTTTCTTTTGGCCCCTCCGCCAGTGGAGGTGGCGGATGTATGTACCAAACAGTCACGAATGCATGCGGGATCTTTTATGCGCTCGCCGCCTTTTTGCCGTCTTGCCGTACAGTACCCCCGTTCCGTGACTACGCGTACCTCATCCCTCTCGACGAGGCCCAAGCGCTTGCTCGGCAGACGAGCAGCCAGGCAGACAGCTCACGCGCCGGAATGTGTCACAACAACTAAAGATCCATCGGAGTCTCAAAAAGCTCCCCTAACGTGGCGGAGTTGTGAGTGAGTAGCAGCACACGCAGAACTCGGTCTTCCTTCGAAGGCTCTCCGGCGCGTCGATCTGATGAGATGTGAGGGTGGCCGGGGAATGGCAGAGCGACTGTGAGAGGTACAGGATGAGGCAAGAACGTCGGTCGACCTTCATCTCGATCATAGGGGCTTCTCGAGAGTTGCTTCCCACGCGCATCGAGACGGGGAAGCAGCACGCAGAGAGTGGTCGCCGGAATGCGCGGGCAGATCGATCGATGAATGACTCGCGCCCCATGCCGCCGCCTGATGGGATGGATGCACACTTCGCTCGAACACTTTGCCCGCCCCAGACCAATCGAATCACCGAATTTTGCCAAGACCGTGCCGCGAACCATGATGTTGCTGTCTCCGCGAGACTTTTACAAGCAAGCATGTCTCGAATCGGGGCTTCTGAGTAGGACCTGAGACAGGCACGAATGACGAGTGGCTTCACACAACGATGCGGCAGAGTTTCGCGCGGTGGTGCGCTACGTTGGGGAGCACTCATCCGCGGTGAGACACGAAAGGTGTTGACTCACCCAAGATTCCACGACTAAAAGGCTCGAACAACATGCAGCTGCTGGGCCGGGCGATGATGCATGCGAGACAAGCGCGAGTCGGCCCTGCATGCGCGCGTGCAGCAGGCCCATCAGTCTTGCCGCACGAACGCGTGATGCCGAAGCTAGATGCTCCTCGCGACTCTTGGCGAGACACGCGGTAGCACAGGTGCTACGCGGACGGCGGAATCGCAGATTTAGCGTCAGTACAGCCGAGCACCGTCCATACAGCACAGGACAGTAGAGCACGCTTTCGGCGATGGCAGGCACTTTGACGCGCGCAACGCTGATCACGAGCGTTGAAGATGCATCGGTCCGTCTGTGAACACCACGCAACGACGGCGACCCGTTGCATGAACAACTCGACGACGTGCGGGCCAGATGACAGGGAAGGATAGGCGTGGATGGACCTGCTGGTGAGATCTCTTGTCTTGTACCATCGGAGTGGGAGTCTTGCGCTACGCTCTGCTGTGGTCAGCGGCGCATGCAGATCGGCGAAATGCCATCTCTGCATGATTCGTGGATGCTTTCAAAGCCCTCGTCAAGGCGCATGCAGAGAAAGAGCGTTGTGCATGACGCTGCAGACCAGAAGGGCTCGAGTGAAGCGCAGGAGTCGTGGGTCGTGACATCAATGCCTGGGCACTTTGTGTGAGACAGTGCGACAAGTCACGGTGTGGGTGCGTGCGTGCGTGCGTGCGTGCGTGCTTGCGTGCGTGCCAGCGTGCTTGCTTGCTCCCTGCCGTTCCTGCTTACATGGCCTGCAGCTGCGCAACCTTGCTTTTGTACGAGCCGCCTGCAGCAAGTGTTTCACGACGATGGTGGGCGTTGGATGTGGAAGGGTCAAACGGATGCGTTTCTCTGTGCTCGTGCGGTCGCTGCGGCTGCATGTGCATGTGCGGACGGTCGTGTCCGAGTCAAGGCCCCAAGCCTCGCGCCATCCTCGCTCGCAGCAGCACTGCACCCGTCACCATGGCTGCACCTCAGCGCACCATCACACCCCACCGCACCGCACCGCACCGCACCGCACCGCACCGCACCAGTCAGACACACGCGCCCAATTCGCTTCATTTGCTCACAGCTTGCGCGACTTGTCTCAGTCGCTGGCAACCAAAAGGCCCACGCCCCCGCCCACGCCCACGCCCCAGCCATTGAATGTAAAACCATCCGATCCGGTCTCGGTCTGGCGACTGACTCAGACTCGCACTCACGGCTTCATTTGCAACTCTCCCTCGCCTCGCCTCTCCTTCCTCCAAGCCAAGCTCTCTCCAACCCTTCCCCTTCCGCCACCGCGGTTCCTCCATCCGCGTCCCCCGATTGCTCCCCTTTGCCTCCCTTTTACACAACACGCACGCACGCACGCACGCACGCTCTCACTCACTCGCTCCACTCACTCGCTCCACTCACTTTCTTTGCCGTGCGTCTTCTCGCACATTCAAATAGCCAACCTTTTTCGACTCCTTTCAGCAGTCTCTTTCCCACCACGCTGTCACTCTTCCTCTCCCCCACCTGCTCTTGTTCCACCGGTCTAGCCTGCCCATCACTCAAACGGCTCCTCCTTCCCTTTCCTTGCGCGTGCCTTGTTTCCTGACACGATGCGCGTCACTTCCATCATTGCGGCTGTGGCCGTGGCTGCAGTGGCAGTCGAGGCCTCGCAGACTGGACCTCACCCATCGAACCGTATGGAGAAGCGATACTCCAATGCTAAGCGCAACCCTCACCCCGCGCCCGAGCCGCTATGGCCTTCGTTCAACAACAAGGCCAGCTCGCCCAACGACTGGATCTCCAACGCCATCAACTCGCTGATGGGCGCTGCCAAGCAGCTGGCAGAAATCCCCTTGAGCCAGGTCAAGGCCAACTTTAATGACGCCAAGAAGGCCAACGGCGGCAGAGACCCAGTGATCAGGCCTTCTTTGCTCGACATTCCCACGGTCAACAAGGACACTGGACTGCCCACGCTGTCCAACGCTTTGGATGGCATTGGCAAGTGGTTGCAGAGCTTTGGTCAGGCACCCACGGTCAAGCTGGCGCAAGGAAGCTACACTGGTCTGCGCTCCAACCCCATCTTCCAGCAAGAGTGGTTCTTTGGCATTCCCTTTGCAGAGCCGCCCACTGGCACGAACCGCTTCAAGTCTCCCATCAAAAAGGCAGCCAGCAGCGCATCCTTCAACGCCACCACCCCTCCTCCCGCCTGCCCTCAGCCCAACGGCTACCTCGTCGACTTTGGCAACCCGGCCAACACTCGCTCCGAGGACTGCTTGAACCTCAACATCTGGTCGCCCGTCGGTGCAAGCTCTGGCAACCTGGGCAAGCTGCCCGTGCTGTTCTGGCTGTACGGTGGTGGTGAGATTGGTAACTGGGCCAACGCTTACAACTCTAGCGCCCTCGTCCTGCAATCCATCCTTCAACTGCAACCCATGATCGTCGTCACGCCCAACTACCGCGGCAACTCTTTCGGCTTCCTCGCCGGCGAACGTGTCACGAGGGGCGAGGGCGGCGCCGTGCTCAACGCCGGTCTGCAAGACGTCACTGCTGCTCTCGAGTGGACGCGCGACAACATTGCTGCTTTCGGTGGTGACCCCAACAAGATCACTCTGGCTGGTCAGTCTTCCGGTGCCTTCAACGTCGGTGCTCAGATGCTCAAGGACGGAAAGAATGCTGGCGCCAAGCCCATCTACCGTGCTGCCATCATGCTCTCCGGATCTCCCGCCACCGAGCCTGCACCCAAGTCCAACAGCGCCTTTGCTGAGGAGAACTACAAGCGTGTTTGCGCTGCTCTCCAGCTTGGAAACCGCATCAGCAACGAGCAGTACGACTGCACCATCGACCAGCTCCGAGGAGTCGACGCCATCAAGCTGGGCGAGGCCGCCTTCTGGCCAAGCACCACCCCCAACCCTTCGATCGGATGGATCCAAGGACCTCGCTACTACGCCGGTAACCAGCCTTTCCAGCCTACCCAGGATGGCGTCTACCACCGTGACGGTGCCATCGCTCAGATTCGTCGTGGCGAGTGGCCAGACGTGCCTCTCCTCACCGGTAACGTTCGTGACGAGGGTACCATCTTTGTCTCGCACTCCATGGATGCTGCCGGGCTGGCTGGCAACCTCAAGACCATCGGCTTCACCGACCCCACCCAGGCTGGTGTCGATGACTTGGTGAACAAGATCATTGCGGCTTACCCCGACGACCCTTCGCAAGGTGCTCCTTACTGGCCCGGCTACACGTCCAAGACTTCTCGCTTCGGCAATGGCAACCAGTTCGAGCGTCTCGCCGCCATTCTGGGTGACTTTGCTTTCGTCAGCAAGCGTCGCTTCATGCTCAACGCTTACGTCGGTGACGATGGCATGAAGGGAATGAAGTCTCCAGTCTGGTCTTACTTTTTCAACGAGACGTTCAACATTCCCAACCCTCAAGACTGGGTAGGCATCACCCACGGTTCCGACCCTCCAGCATGGTTCGCTGCCTACAACTTTGCGCCCAACCTGCCTTACTTGCCCGCATCCGCAGTGTCGTACCAAGCTTCCAAGAGCATGGTCGCCTTTGTGAACAAGATGAACCCCAACGCTTTCGGCAACCTGAACTGGCCCCAGTACACCAAGAACAACAAGGTGCAAATGGTCATGAACGGTGTCCCTTCCATCATGGGCGACACTTACCGTTCCCAAATGAAGATCTTTACCGACAGCCCTGCTCCAGGCCTTTCCAACAACTAAATAGTCGACACTCGACGCGGTGAACATGCGCGCGCGCGCGCGCGCGCTTTTGCGCCCATCACCGGGAAAAGGCTCTCGCGCGCGGACTTGTTCGGAACCTTTTTCTTGCTTTCGAAAAAGCAGCATTCATCTATACACACAAAACGTCATGGACCATTCTTTCACTTTGCTCGGCCTTCAAAACAAGAGCCTCGGGCGCCATTGGGATTTGGAACTCTGTATATGCGCGCGCGCGACCTCGTCCCGCCCATCATCATCATCATCATCATCACCACCACCACCGTCTGCTTTCCCGTTTTTCGCTTTCAATACAAGACTTGTCCTCGCGCTTGTCCAACCATTTTTCATTCTAATGGCAAGAAAGATTGCTCCTTCTCTTTGTCGATTAGCGCGCTGTGAAATGCCTCTTTGCGCAGCGCCTAGCCCCTGCTCTTTTCTTTGTTTCTCTCTCTCTCACACACACACCTCTCCCTCCTCTTACTTTGCGACTGCAAAAGTGAACGCGACGCAAATAACACCTAGTCATCCGCCCGCGCCTCATCCTCGAATGTGTTGTTTGGAAGCGTGCGCGCGTGTGTGTGTGTGTGTGCGAGTCGCATTCCGAATTTGTCGCGAGCAAGATGGGGTCGGTCCACAGCGATT
>CCYA01000272.1:77100-120799 GCA_900000165.1 Ceraceosorus bombacis
ATTCGCACTCGCACTCGCGGGCCATTCATCAGCTTCTCACATCGTGCCTCGACCGAAACGGGATGAGGGGATGGAGGAAGTGTCACTGGCACTAGAGCTGTCTGCGATGAAAGCTTTCTTGCGAGTCCGTGCGTTGGACCCCTTCTGCCTCAACTTCTTCTTGCAGACCGAAGGCCCCACCCCATCCCATCCCCAAGCGGAGGTCAGGAGTGGGTATATATACCAGACTGTATGCTTGTGCAACCCAGCTATTGCTCACTCCTCACCTCAGCATCTGCTCTCACCCTACGCCCCCCAAACTCGTCTTGTTACACGATCTTTCCTCATCTCCTTGCAATCGCCTGGACTTTCACAAAATGTCTGTCCTCCCACCCTCTTCTGACATGAGCGGCAAGGTCCGCGAGACCCCTGCTGGCGCCAACTGCACTGGCGCTGGCTACGTGGTAGAGGGCAACGAAGAGCTCAAGTACAGCTACAGCTTTGTAGATAATGTCTTCGATCAGAAGAAGGATGACCTGGTGAGCTCACATGCGCCTCTTGATCATGCGTGGCATCCCCGCTAACATGTTTTTGCATCCCCCCACTCCTCAGGCCTCGTACTACCACAAGTGGGGTCGCGTTCTGGTCCTGCTCGATGACAACCTCAACGCATTGTACGGCGATGCCATCAAAGCCTACTTCAACTCGCACAAGATCGCGCCCACTCTGCATGTGTTCAAGGGAGGTGAGCTGCACAAGAACATGGACACCATGCTCAGCTTCGTCGACGCTATGGACAAGTTTGGCTTGATCCGCAAGGAGCCCGTGCTCGTCGTGGGCGGAGGTTTGGCTTCTGATGTGGCCGGCTACGCCTGCGCCAGCTACAGGCGTTCCACCAACTACATTCGCGTCGGCACCACTTTGATCGCCCTGATCGACGCCGCCATCTCCATCAAAGTCGGCATCAACCACGGCAAGTTGAAGAACAGGCTCGGAGCTTACCACGCCCCCATGCACACTTTCCTCGACTTTGACTTTCTCAAGACTTTGCCCGAGGGCCAAACAAGGAACGGCTTCGCAGAGATTATGAAGATTTCTCACTGTGCAGAGAAGCCCACCTGGGATCTCTTGGTCAAGTACGGACCCGAGTTGGTCAAGACCGGCTTTGGACGCAAGGCAGGCAGTGCTCCCGAACTCAAAGGCGTAGCAGACGAGGTGTGCAGACGAGCTATCCTCAAGATGCTTCAGCTCGAGTCTGGCAACCTGCACGAGATTGGGCTGGATCGGGTCATTGCGAGCGGACATGGTATCAGTCCCACTCTTGAGCTCGCTCCCTTCCCTCCCCTTCGTCATGGACACGCCATCACTGTGGACATGTCTTACACCATCATCATGTCCCACGCTCGAGGTCTCTTGACGGATGCGGAGCGCGACGAGTGGTTCACTCTCGCACAAGGCGTTGGCTTGACCATCGACCACCCCAGCCTCGACAATGAGCTCTTGCATCGCAGCGTCGAGGCCATCATGAAGACTCGCGATGGCCTTCAACGTTTCGTCCTTGCCGGGCCTTACGGCAACTGCATGTTCGCCAATGACATTGTGAGTCAAAGCGCGTGCTGCCCATGATTCTCTTGCAGGCTGCTTAGCATGAACATCGCCCCCAAATCACGCAGTCCCAGCAAGAATTCGAGAAGGTGCTAGCGGCTCACAAGAGCTACGTCAAGCAGCGCTTCCCTCAATATCCTGGCGAAGGGCAAGATGCTTATGCTGATGCTGGTGACCTGGGTGCTGACCCCGAGGCTCTCAAAGCGGAGAAGATTCGCAATGGCGAGCACCCAGCGCCATCGGCCAAGGCAGCCACCAACGGCATCCACCCTGCCCTCGAGTCGTCCAGGGGCCGACCCGTTGCGGCAGCATAAGCTTCTTTCGACTGGACTCGACTCAAACCCCTTTCTCGTGGCCTCTTCTCGCTTCGACACTAGCTTACCCTCCCGAATCAGCACAACTTTGCTTCCCTGCAGCACATTTGAAATCAAAGTCTTGTCGACTGTCTCTCTCAAACATGTCAGATTCGAAGTTAATCTCCCGTCTGGTTATCGATTGCGGCTTCTTGCTTCTCGTCTGCTCTTCTCACATGTCGTCTCGAATGCAATGGACCGATCCCTTTATCTTGGCGAAACATACGAAATTTGATTACGCACCCGAATCATCCTCTTGATGAGAGGAGTGGCGGCGATGGGTGACGTGTGCTCGAATGCGAGTGTGCCGACCTCAAGGAAGGGCCAGAGCGTCAGCTGCAGTGTTGAGAGGTCTTATACGTACCAAGATTGGTTATGTTCGAGTCACGAGTGCGAGTCACGAAAGTAATGTGCTGCGCGGAATCCTGAAATCACAACGATGTGGAGACCCTCGTATACATGCCGAGGTTAAAAAGGGCGTGATTGTCCAAGTCACGTGCTCGATTGTGAGGCGGTGCAAAAGGGTCACGTCATCCTCCCTCGCATGACGCGCGAGGTGTCGGCGCCCCGCAACCTGCCATCGATCCCGGGTAGCCTCAATGTCAGCAGCATCACTCACGAATTGACTGCAGTGTTCCCCATTCACATCATTCTGTCCAACGCATCCAACGCAGCCGAGCAATCAACTCCAACTTGACTATTTTTCCTCCCCCTTTCCATCTCATCGGTCTCAAAGATGCGCCTCTCGACGTTCTCGTTGGCCACCGCGGCGGCCCTCGCTGCGGTCTCTGTTCAATCCATCCATGCGGCACCGTGCCATGGAAGTGTGACCGAATCGACGACGCGCCCGCTCATCTCGAGCTCTTACCAAGCTGATGTGTTCGAGACGCCAATGCTGGAGCTGCCCAGTGCCCCTGCGGCCATGCGCTTGCTTGCCGGCGCCATTCGAAGGGTCCCATTCCTGGGAGAGCTGAGCGAGCCTCGTCTGGTGCAGAGTGAGCACAATACCGCGAACGCATACTAGCAGCAAAGTTCGAGAAGCTGACCCGCCCAACGCCGATGTGTGGCTCACGTACCGCTACTGTAGCTGCGCACGATCAGCATCCCTACTGGACCACCGAGCTGGGCAAGATGTATCTTCGTTGGTCCAGACAAAACTTCTTCGACCTGACAGCCACGCTGGGAAGCGGAATCGAGCCTATTCGATTCCCTACGACTGCCTCGAGCTTGGTCCAGAGCTCCTCTTTTCCCAACACGACATATCACGAGAAGCACCTCAAGGGTGTGTTTGCGGAGATTTCGGATGCTGGACCAAAGGAGAACCTCAAGGGCTTCACCAGCTTTAGAAACAGGTACTACCGCAGCGAGACTGGCAAGCAGAGCCAGCAGTGGCTCTTGAAGCTCATCCAGGGTGTGAGTGGGTGCAGCTCTCTCCTTCGAAACGATCGCGATATGCTCAAAGAATGGATCGCGTGCCCGAACAGGTCGTCGCCGACGTCCCATACATCAGCGTCAGAGAGCACAAGCACTCTTGGGGACAGAACAGTATCCTTCTCCACATTTCCGGCGCAAAATCCTCCTCGGCGGAGCAGGGTCATATTGCCGCCGTGGCTGGAGCGCACCTCGACAGCACCCATCAGATCCCCTTCTTGCCTGCCCCTGGGGCAGATGACGATGGAAGTGGGACTGTAACGCTGATCGAGGCTTTGCGTGCGCTCTTGTCCAAGGGATGGAGACCCGTCAAGGACATCGAGTTTCACTGGTACAGCGCCGGTACGTCTGTATTCAAGGCTGAGATCACGCATACATCATGTCCTCTTGACACCTTGCTTCCCGCAAACGTCTATTGTCAGAGGAGGGAGGTCTCTTGGGTAGTCAAGAGGTGGCTCAAGCGTACGCTGCCAAGGGTGTGCGTCCCAGCGCAATGCTGCAGCAAGACAGTGAGTAGTGACCATGTGGCATTCCATAACCGTTTATTGCGAATCGTAGGAGCTGATGAACCACTCGTCATCTTCCCATTTCGCAGTGACCGCATTCGTCAAGCCAGGCACAGAAGCCCGTGTCGGAATCGTTTCTGACTTTGTCAGCACGCCTTTGACGGACTTTGTCAGGCTATTGGTCAACACCTACCTGGAGATCCCGCCCGTCGAGACCAAGCTGGGCTATGCTGGATCTGATCATGCTAGCTGGACCAAAGTCGGAGTGCCTAGCGCATTCGCCATCGAAGGTGAGAGATATCGTCAGAGCTTCAGCAAGCGATCGTGCGATTGTTCTCACTGACCCATTTCGTCTTTTTCGTCTTGCAGCCACCTTTGAAGATAGCAACCTACAACGCATCCACACTACCGGTGGTAAGCACATACCTCCCGCTCCCGTTGCACGGCGTTTTGACTGACCTCTCGCACTTCGCTTCGCGCACGATCACCCGTTAGATACCATCGACGCTCCTGGCGTAAGTTGCATGTCCAGCCACATGCCTAAGAAATCGAGCTGACAGCTTTGCTTCCATGTTCATCTGCCCTCTGCAGTTCTCTTTCGATCATCTGGTCCAATTTGTCCGCCTCACTTCTGCCTTTGTCGTCGAGCTTGGAGGTTGGGCAGAGAAGTAGTTTATGAGTATACGAGTTTGCGTTTGCAAGGAGGTGGGCTTTCATTGCAGGACAGCTTGCCCACGCGTGTAGAAATCCAAGCCCTTGCTAGCCTTTACATTGCACACTCTGCACGCAAAGCAGCGAACAGCACACTCAATTGGATGTCAGGCTTACGAACAGTATGATGTAGCATTTCAAGCATCGCTTGCGTCCATATCCATAGAGACGCTGTCCTGCTCTTGCCGAAGGGCCGAGTTGCTACTCGTGCCAAGCTGGTGCAAGCTCTCCGAATTCCTGCGCGTGTCGGTACGGTCGACAGCCGGTGTATCGTCGACGTCTTGTCTTTGCGTCATGGAGCCCACTCGATCGATGGCATGATCTCCAAGTTGCAACTCGTCTGCGAGCTGGGCCGACAATCCACCGCCAGCTCCCAAGGGGTCAGCCAGAGCGTTTTCTTGCAACGCAAGATCTAGCAATTGTGTTGTGTGCACATCCCTAGGCTCAATGGACAGAGCAGAGTGGTAGTAGCCTATGGCGGAGGAGATTTGACCATTCCTGTGCGACGCCATGCCCAGACCCGTATATGCTTCGGCACTGAAAGGATCGAGCTGCAGCACGCGTCGAAAAGATTTGGCCGCGAGGGTCGCATTGCTAAAGAGATGAAGACGACGACGGGTGAGCAGATGGGGTAAAAGGGTAGCCAGAGGCTCGTAGGCCGGCTCACTCGAGACGATGATGAGCGAGCCCAAGATTAAGGTGCGTCGCTGTCCACTCGCGAGCGGGCTGCTGCGCTTGCTCCGCCAGCTGCAGCGCTTGGACAAAATGTTCCACTGCTTCCGAAAGGCTGCGAAGTGCCACGCATGAGCTTGGCTTTCGCTTTGACTCACTATGCTACCCAACATTGCACTCACTTGCCATTGTGAAAAGCGACCACCCCAAGTTCATTCAGGAGCAAGGGATCCTCTTTCCAAAGTTTTGCGCTAGCATCCAGGAAAAGCTTGGCAAGAATTAGATTGCCTTGATGCAAGTGCTCCATGCCGATGAACAAAGTTGGCAGGTGGCTCGAAGGAAAATGCCTGCCTGCTGTGGAGTACGAAGTGACAGCTTGATCGGACTCTCCTTCTAGCGCAAAGGTGTGCGCAAAGGCTATCCACCCGTATGCGAATCGAGCATCTAGGTGCACCGATTTGCTAGGCGATCACCAGCGATGCACTATGTCAATCGATGTGCAGGTGAGATGCAGGCAGCGCGTCGTCCACTCACCTAAAGTAGCGTCTTGCCTCTAACCACCTTGAAGCGCAGGCATACCACATCCCGACAGCATACCAAGCAGCGGGCAAAGTAGGATCCGTGTCCGAAAGGTGATGAGCCAACAAAAAAAGAGCGGGTCGCAGGTGTGGCAGTTGGAAGAAGGTGGATATATGCAGGGGCAAAGTAGCTTGATGGTCCCTAGAAATGTCCAAGATCCTGTTTGTGACCGTGTGACAATCCTGAAACCTCATCTGGACAAAGAGGCTCTCGGCCAGACTTAGCAGCACGTCCGCATTGTTTTGCAGCGGGTAGGCAGAAAGGAGCTTCTTGCGCGCTAAAGCCGTCTCCTTGGCATGCAGCCGCCCCATCTGGTTCAATCGCGTATAGTAGAGTAACCGGACCATCTCGTGCGCTTCTACACTAGCTTCATCGCCTCCTGCTTGGGCCACGAATTCCAGTCCTCTGACAAATTCCCACTGCTCTTCAGCCCCCAACAGATTCCCATCCATCAAGGCGGAGAAAGCGTCGAAATTCCGCACGTCGAGCGACAGTGCTCTCATGAAGCTCAGCTTCGCTTGATCCTTCTCATCCAGACGCATTGAGATCTGCCCTCGGAGATGCCACTTCGAAGAGCTGAGCTTGATGCACCCATCCACCGACGGTGCTTTGAAGCCGTACTTCTCTGCCCGGAGGAGGGGGAAAGGGGGGCGCAAGAGCCATTGAGTGTCTCCGAAGCACATTGATGAAACGCAAGCCTTCGACTCACCATCCTTATCCAGGGCATCCTCTTTCCAGCCGCTAAGGACATCGAGCGCTTCGTGATATTTGCCTTGCCGGGCCTGTCAAATGTAACAGCAGGGTCAGCGTCATCGAGCAAGTTGTTGGCGCAGTGCGCACTATATGCTGGGGCACGTACCATGCATTGAGCTGCTAGCCACCTACACTGAGCACTTTCTTTGGCAAGGGTGGGTCCGTCAGGGGCTGGCACATCCTCCGTAACATCGAAAATCTCTTCGAAGCCGCTATCAGGAAGCTGTTCTCGGGTTGCTGTGTCACGACTGCCGGAGCCTAACTCAGTAGATGATTTGCGATCCCTCTGGGGGGTCCTCAGCTCTGCTGGCGCCCCATCATCCGACTCGCTGCCAGTGCCTGTCCCGCTGACAGTAAAAGCTCTCTCTTTCCTTTTTCTCCCATCCACGAGGTCATTTCCATCCATCTCGTCGTCAGCCGTATGGATTAAATGGTCTGACTGCAAATGCCATTCTGGAAAGTCCACGCCTGCACTCGATGCTGTATTTCGGTGTGGGCTCAGCAGATGCTTGGGCAGCCGACTGGAGCAGCGCGTGGCTCTCAAAGCTTCCCCAAGAGGATCAGAGGTGGCCTTTTGAGAAGCAGATCGGTGATCTTGGCGTGTCTTGTCTTTACGTCGCGCTTTGTTCCTGCGCAAAGGATTCATGAGGAGGTGCTCTGCTTGAGCATAGCGGTGCGAGAGGAAGTAGTAAGTCGCCAAATGGAAGGCATCGTTCCACGCGGTTGTCCCCGCTGAAGAGCATGGGAGAAAGGCGCTGAGGTCAGTGGATATGACCACTTATGTGACCAGATGGCGCCAGCGTCACGCATCTGTTCACGTCTACCCACATTCCAGATGCAGTATCTTGTCTCCCCAAAAGATGGCAGTGTCGAACAAAAAGTGACTAGCAGCGTCGTGCCTCCACCTGCGCATTCTATGCAGCATCATCTCAAGCCTGTCACCCTGCATGGCGCTCAGCTCATCGTCATCTTCCTCTCGCACATCGGGCAAGCCAGCTGCTTGCAAGTCTTCTTCTGCTGGACCCGATTCTGGATGTATGATGATACTGCCGTCTGCGCTGATTGCCGCCGCTTGAGCAGCTGACTCCTCCTGATCTGTATTGTGAGCCTTGAAATTACCCTTGTTCTCATCGACTGCCGATAATTCTTCCCAATTCCTTGCTGGTCCATTGCCTGCGCTTCCCAAGCCCAGATCTCCAATCTTCCTTGGCCGCGCTACGGTCCTCTTGGCTGCGAATTTGAGATGCATAGCAGGACTCAGACCCAAGAGGCCGCTCCCATCTGCCTCATCCGAGTCTCCAGCAGCACTCAAGCTTCCATCTGCATTTGTTTGCGCATTGATACGAGCATTGGGGTTAGCACGGAGATTTGAAAAGCGGTCGGCCTTCGCACCCGATGGTGCTGGTAAATTTGTACTTGGGCTGGTCCGGTGAAAAGGATCCAGCGTGCTCATCCCTGCACCTCCTCGCGAGGGGTCGACTGTCCACCCACTGATACTCGTGCTTGGCTCTGACCCCGCGCCGCGAGAATGCGCGTCTGAGCTGTTCACCATGTCTCCGCCACGCCCCAAACCTGCAATGCGAGGAGCAGCAGCGCCATTGGGGGGCGTCATCAATGCACCTTGGAGAGGCTGATCATCCTGCACCCGCCTTCTCGACGCTGAAGCTGGTCTAGGTCCTGCAGAAATCGGATCTCTAGAGGCGCTTGCGCTCGTAGCAGCACCTTGGACAGTTGTTGAAGGACGTGCACTCGCACTCGCTGCGGCGGACTGCGATTGTTGACGTGTGGTGCGACGTGGTGGGGCTTTGCTTGGACCTGCTCGAGCATCGCGAGCAGAGCTCGAGGTTGGCGACATGTTCTGGGAGTTCGTTGGATGCAGCAGAGAGCAGAAGTCGATGCGCAAGACTTGTTGGGATCTTGGGGTCGACGGAGACGGTCGGATGCGTTGAACGTCCGCTACTGGGATGCGAACGCCGGGGATGACAACGCTTGACCGACGACAGACGAGATGAGCTACTGCCGAGAAGCGTAGATGACAAGGATGTGTTCAACGCGGGCGCGCGTCGAGTCGATGGGTCCCTATGCCCGGACTTTGTCAGTGTTGCTGATGTGCGTTGGCTGACCCAGAAGACAAGTGTTAGCGCTAACGGGTACTCACTATATCATCGTATCGAAGGGGCATCATCAGCTGCACCTCGCGCGGGTGGCCACGCATCACGATCAAGGCGCGTGACGCGCATCCTCGAGCAACACCGCCGCTGGATGTGACCCGCCTTTATCGGCCGAAGTGAGCTCCGCTTGAAGCACACGACATGGGCTTTAGCTTCAGCCAGCAGCATACACGCTAGTCTGGCTGTCCGTGCGGACCTTGCGACTGACCACCACCTCACTTGCGTCGGCAGCTGCGCATCGAGTCAGGCCTTGCAACACACACGACAGAGAGACCGTGATATGGATACTCGTCGCCAGTCTCAGTCCAACCAGTCCGACTTATCGATCTCCCCGACATACTCGCTCATCTCCATTCCTCGCTATCAGACATCCGAGACTGAAGAACAGGACAATATGGTGCGTCCTTGTTCCTGCTCTCGCTTCATTGCAGAAGCTGATGTCATGCGAAGCAGGCAGATGTTGCAAAGACGGCTGAAATCGCCTGTGGGATGCAACAAGAGGCGACTTGCCACGTCATCGGCGAACAACGGTGCTCACTCTACCGCCCGCCCCCTCCTTCTCCCCTCTCAATCCATCCCTCGACCCGCGCACAATCTGCTTCGGCCGTCCCTGCGCTCGCGCAACCACATGACGCAGTCGCCAACACCCGGCAGCGGCTACTCGCTCCCTTCGATCGTCTCATCCATCAACTCCTCTCTTGAAACATCGCCTGCGCAAGCGTTCTTGAAGTACTCTGATGCCTCACCTACGCCCTTTCATGCGACTGCCGTGAGCGCTGCCTTGCTCGAAAAGGACGGTTTCGTGCGGCTGAAAGAGCAGGACGCATGGGACGGGAAGATCGAAGCGGGCGGAAAGTACTTGTGAGCATAGACAACCGCGTGCGGCGTGAAGACTATCTCTAAATTTGGTCCCGACTGACACAACCTCCCTAAAACGCTTTTCATCGTAGCTTCACACGCAATCAAAGCGCCATCGTGGCCTTTGGTGTCGGCAAGCAGTTCCAGCCTGGCGTGTCCGGAGTTCATCTCGTGGGCGCCCATACCGATTCGCCCAACTTTCACATCAAACCCGTCAGCAAGCGCACCAAGGAAGGCTACCTGCAATGCGGGGTGGAGACGTATGGCGGGGGCCTGTGGTCCACCTGGTTCGACAGGGATCTTTCCTTGGCTGGAAGAGTCATCGTCGCTACGACTGCTTCACAAAATGCCTTCCAGAGCAGACTGGTCAAGGTGGACAGGACTCTCCTTCGCATCCCCACACTTGCGATTCACCTCAATAGAAGCGCAAACGATGCTTTCAAGTTCAACCAAGAGACCGAAATGGTTCCCATCCTAGGACTTGCGGACAAGGCCAAAGAGGCACTCAATGCTCCTGCAACAACGGACGAAGATGGTATTACAGGAGAGCCAAGAATGCAAGAAAAGCATCACTCGATGCTCTTGGAACTGCTGGCTGGCGAGCTAGGGGTGCAGGTGGAGCAGATTCAGGATTTCGAGCTGAGCTTGTACGATACGCAGAAAGCTACGATTGGTGAGTCCCGATAAGTGCTGCTACTGGTTGACCGGCCAACTCTTCCTGTGCAACTCTAACACGTTCGGTCTGATGCGCCACGTAGGTGGCCTCAATGACGAGTTCATACACGCTGCAAGGCTGGATAATCAGAGTGAGTGTCAACACGCATCGAAGCTTGGCGCTGCGCAGGCATTTGCTGATGCTGCAATTTGATCACTCCGCTCCGACAGTGTCCTGCTTCTGCGCTACGACGGCGCTGATTGAGGCTACGCGCGGAGGATCGCTGTCCAACTCTTCCTCTATTCAAGCTATTGCGCTCTTCGACAATGAGGAGGTGGGATCAGTATCGACGCACGGAGCCGAGTCGAACATGTTGAGCTCCACAGTTCGAAGATTAGGAAGCATGTCCATTCTGGGCCTGGAGTCGATCAAGAACGACGATCATTTGCATCCCACCAATTACGAGCGGTCAATCTCGAAATCATTCCTCATCAGCTCGGACATGGCGCACGGTTTCCATCCCAACTATTCTTCCTTCTACGAGGACAATCACAGACCGAAGATTAATGGAGGGGTGGTGATCAAGACGAACGCAAAACAACGCTACGCTTCTACTGCACCCACCACCTTTCTGATACGAAGAATTGCGAAATTGGCCAGTGTGCCATTGCAAGAGTTTGAAGTGAGAAACGATATGCCATGCGGAAGCACCATTGGACCTATGATGAGCAAAACGGGAATCAGGACGGTAGACCTTGGCAGCCCCCAACTTTCTATGCACTCCATCAGGGAAACTTCAGGGACCAAGGACGTAAAGTACAAGATTGACCTCTTTGCTGCATTCTTTAGGGACTTTGACAAAGTCGACAGTGAACTTGTGGTCGATTGATCTCTCCGCCTCATCCTACCCCTCGCATGTGGATTGTCATCATCGTCATGCATTGCTCAGAGGCATGCCACGCATCCGGCTCCCTGGCTGTGGTCACGTCTCACACAAAGCCCTAGTGCGGTCTGCGAACCTAGTCACCATGTTCACTCCGCAATATCAGTCGGTGCATTAGTAGAGAGTGCAAGAAATGTATTGAAAGGTATGCAAAGTGGATGCGTGGGGGGCGAAGCGGCGCGATGCTGATCGGGATAGGGAGCCTCGTTCTTACTAGACCGAAATGGTCTTGAAGAGGTGGAAGCCGTCCGCAGACGTTGTGATCAGCATACTCTGTATCTGCGGGTGCCAATGGACCTCCTTGATTTCGCTGGCTCCATGGTGGCAGAACAAGAGCTGGCTGGGAACATCTTCTCCATTCGGTCCCTTCTGAGCATTACCGGGTTGTTCCTCGTCGTCCATCTCAACCGACAAGTCCCAAAGCGTAACCTGATCGTCTCTGCCAGAAGCGGCAAAGACGGAGTCTTCGGAGGGATGCCACTCGACGGAAGATACGGGCGCTTGATGCCACCTAAAGTTGGCCACGGACGTAGGTCGCGCTGCGTTGCTCGAGGAAGGCTTGAAATTCCTCAAGTCCCAAACATTCAATCCTCCTTCGTCTCCGCCCGAAAGCAAAAGGTAGTCCGTCTTCTTGTTCCAAGAGATCACATTTACGTCTTGCTCATGCGCTTCATCCAACGCGATGACAGACTTGTGCGACTTGACCCGCACATCCCAAATTCTGATGCTTCGGTCCGCTGAGCAGCTCGCAAAGACAGTGGGTTCCTTGGGAGACCATTGCAAATCCTCGACGCTACTGGTGTGGCTAGTGAAGGGTGCGGCGTGGGTAGTGTAACCGGCGTTGTTGGACGTCGTCAACTTGATCAGGCCGTGGCCGTCACCCGATAGCAGCCTCAGACTGCTCTGCCTGCCTGCGCCCGAGGATGAACCGGCCCAGTCCATGGCGTATCCTTCTGTCGAGTGCGGCACCGTATGAAGCGCTTTAGAAGCTCGCGCCTTGTCGAATGGACCAGGACGCTCCAGTGCATTGTACAGTGGTCGGACATCCCAGATACCCACGCTGCCTAGCTCGGACCACACGGCCACAGGGTACGGATCCAGCGTCGGTTCGGACCCTGCAGAGGGAGGAGCGACGGGGGCTGCTCGAACCCTGTTCACGCCGCCAAGGTGCGGGATAGACTTGGACTCGAGGATGGCATCGTCGTCCAAGCCCTCGTCGTCGTCGTCATCCTCGTCATCGTCGGATTCGTCTGCAAAGGGGGAATTGGAGGGCATACTCAGCAAGCTGCAACAGTGTCACAGCGATCGAACGCCAAGTCGTCAATTCTCAAAGAGGCTCAGAGGTGTGTAATTAGGTAGCGAGATATTTTCTGCATGTGGGCAGCAAGGAGGAAAAATCCACCGCGCCCATGTGGCCAAATGCCTCAAGCATCATTGCCTGTCGTCGTTGTACACGGCATCTTTGAACTTGCGAGCACTCACCGCCATCTTTGATGGTTCTGTGTAGAGAGCTTGCCTTGTAGACGATTAGCTCGTTGTTCTTTGCCGTGTCCGCTTGCGTTCCAGCAGCAAAATAGGCGGTGTGAGGATACCTGACCCTATCCTCAGCCGGGCCCAAGTTGTCAAGCAGAACATCAAATGACAAGCAAGGCCAGTTGACGCCCATTCGGTGTAGCATCTCGTACGCTGATTGGTCGGGCTCCAGCACTTGGCCTTCCTCTAACGGTTGCGCACCAGCCAACCAAGCCTGCGTTTCAGGACCACCGCTGACTTCGTCATCTTCTCCCTCTGGCCTTTGTATCCGTCCGGACACTTTGACACCTGGGCGAGAGGAAGTGTATAAAGTGAGATGAGGTCTGTCAGCGCAGTATTAGTCTCGTCCGCAGCGCAGATTTGCGCTATGCTCACCATCAATCTCCATGCCTTCGCCCTCCTCGTCATCATCACTGTCGCTGGCAGCATCGACTACTTCGCCGTCATCTTCGCTCTCGAATTCGTCTTCGAACCGATCCTCGAATTCACCCATGCCCTCGTCATCTTCATCGTGAGGTGCTGAGCCATTGGCTGCTGTCCTTTTTTTGGCTGAGAGGTCCGTGTGCCGTGAAGGTCCAGCTGTGAAAGTCGAAGCCTGGACAGGTGATGATGGCCTCTTGGACATTGTGTGTAGGTTTTCGAAGGAGCCGATGCTGGATGAAGTGACTTGACTTCCGAGAACGTGTGAGATGAGAAGGTGCTCGGAGTGCGGCTCCAAACGGCGCCAGATCTGATGATGCTTGTGCGCTTCCTTTGCTAGCTCCCCGCGAAATTTTTTGGCCGCTCGCGCGCAGGCTGGCTGTGCTGCGCATCCTTGCGTGCGAGAGAAGAGGACGTCGTGATGGTCACGTGTCTTTGAGTCGCCCTCGCAGCGTCCAAATCAAAATCAAGAATTGAATCACGAATCACGGATGAGGCTGTGTCACGCCGAGTCAAAGTCAGACTTGATTGAGCGGGACGCTGGTTGGTGTGTCATACGTGTGGTTGGACAGGTGCCATCATGTTCTCTTTTACCAACACGAACAGTATACCATCACAGGCACGCAATTTCTCAGCCACTCCTCTCATTCGCCCACTTGATACCCTGGAAACCCCTGCTAGCGCCACTGCCACTCCGCTCTGACTCGGAACCTCGACACTACTGCAAGACATCTTTGCGCTGCGCTGCGATCGGACACTGGCCGCATCAACTTCACTTCGATCCTCTACAATGACGACTCTGGACGAGTCACGAGTGGTGGACGGCTTCCATTCGCTGCTTCAAGTCTCCCTAGCGCAAGCTCAAGCAGAGGGTCTGCTGAGTGTGTCGGAGCTGACGGGCGCATCAGAGCAGATACAACTCAGCGCTCCCTCCTTTGCACTCTTCATCGCAGCCTTGCAGGCACGGGACGAATCCATCGCAATGCCTGATGGCTCGTTCGTCTTGAATCACGACACTTGTCCAGTCAGCTTGAAGCCCTTCTTCGAAGTGTGGAGGAGCTGCATACAGCCGATACAGGCGCTTGAATTGGACGATAGGCACGACCTCGCCCGGTCGATCTGCGGCAAACAGCCAAAACGCGCACCGAATCAAGGACTGAATCCGAATGTGCACAGAATACTGATGGATCTTCAGCTGGTAGCCATGGAGATCAATCTAAGGTCTTCTTTTCAGAACCGCTTTGGAAGAGATCTGCAGCACGTCGTGAATGGTGCTGCGATAAATGTCACTCCGCGCTCTTCGGGAGAGGCTAGCCGCTCGCAGGCTAGTCAAGTCCAGTATCAGCCCCCTCCAAGCTACGATGCCGCCACATACACTTTGCATCAACATACGCACGATCACAAGGTCCCGAGCATTGGAGCACAATCCGGGGACCCGCAAGATCAAGCTCCATCCGCACATTCCTCCATCCAATGCAACCAGACATCAGCGAGCAGTACAGCGAATCTGTCCTCTTCCGGGCAGGACGCTCTGACGCTCATTAGAGAGACGCTGTTCTCGTCCCTCGCAGACTCTGTGAGCAGCCAGGAAATGGGCATGCAGCCGCACTTCTCTGTGCTGACACACTTTATTCGCACCACGCAGATGGCTACCAATCCCGCCCTGGCGCAGCTGGTTGCTAAAGGCCATCAAGGTGCACGAGGAGAAGGATACGCTTCAAGGGCCTACTTTGCCGCTTTGACGCTTTCCATCCTCGACGTAGCACTGTACCGCGTTGACGTGGAGCGCGGAGAGACGTCTTCTAATACTGCTGGTCCTCCTCGACAAGTCGTTGTGAGATGTGTCCAGACCGAGTCGAACAAGGCCTCATCCATATCGCTCGACAAATGCCCAAAGCACTTGATACCGATGATGCTAGGACTCGGGGACATCGCTTCTGCTGCTCAGACTCTGGCGGTCGCGGACGATCAGAGAGCAATGAGGGACGCGGAGCGGGGAAAGAGGACGAACGAGTCTGAAGGAGGAATCGCGTGTGTTCGCACTAAGCTCCTGGGCACCGAAGAGCTGATAGGAGTGGTGAATGAAAGAAGTTACAGGGTACAAAGGAGGCAAGATGAGCGAGCGCAGCAAAGGGGCCGCGGGTCTGCGCAAGTCTCGAACCCGCATGCCAGCGCAGACAGCCGGCAGCATACAGTCCTCAATTCAGCTCTGTCGCACAGCCACACTCGCGAACGAAGCAGCATCGACTCCTCCTCATCCGCAGAGTCTAGAGAAGCAGACACCTCAGCTCAAAGCGTAGCTGCTCTTACGCTCAGGATACTCAAATTGGCTATGGGTGAGTAGCATTGATCCCCGGTACGTCAGGCCTGTGGTTACCACAATGATGCTGACAAGGGCATCATCGTCCACGATACTTTGCGCCGCTGGCCTCGCTTGCCACAGCCATGTTCCAGTTGCCTGCTTTCAGAGATCGACTTCAAGATGCATTGCAAGTCCTCGCTGCTGTACATACCCTATAGCAACAATCAGAGTGCAGCAGCGCATGCAAATATTCCTAGCATTGTAGCGCATTCGGCCGAGGGAAGTTGGGAGAGCTTCGCTTGAAGGGCAATGTGCTCGATAGCGTACTTGTCGACGACTTTCGCTCAACATCGTCGTTCACCTCCAGTCATTCGTGAAAGCTGGTTGCATTCGGTGCCCGTTGTCGACCACCAAAGCGAGAAGAAGTCATTCTCTTGGAGCGAGAACCATCCCTCTCACGTGCCGTACACAATGTCAGACCTGACTCGAGAAGATTCCAACCCCGGCAGCCCTTCGCGACGCGCAACCTTCGTCATCTTGCATGCGCAGAGCCGCTGTGCATGCAGCAGCAGCGCTATCAGCTCGCGGCGACTCGCTTCCGCTCAACTGCTCAGACCTGTGACTTCCAGACTCCGCTTGAGGTCAAGCTCACGCCAGAAGCGTTGCACAAACTTCACGGATGCAGGGCGTGTGGGGAAGCAAATTTCGGCCATTTCTTCGAAATCACGACATGCACTTCGCACCGCCACACCCATAGCTGATCTTGTGAATGAATCATTGAGGGTGACTCAGTGCGTGCTGCACGGTCACTGCCCAGGACGCCGTAAGGTGTACAGTAAGTTTGCCCACAGCTTGCTAACAGTCATCAGTCTAGCGACATCAAACCCTTGCTCGCTTGCGGCGCTGCGCCGGTACAATCTGTACTTCGACGACTGGCAATCGCAGTGGCTTGGCTAGCAGGCTGAGATCAGGCCACCTCTGTCGAGTGCTCGAGTTCCTTAGCGACAAGGCAAGCGAGGTCAAACCTGCAGCCCATTCAGGACTCCGGCACGACACGGCTCGCAGGGTTTTGTCTATGTCCCAAGCGGAAGGAAGCCAAGGCTCGCATTGGCAAAGTCAGCTGAGCAGGAACGATACTCAAGGGCATCCGATCAACCACGAATGCCGCCTAGGCACAGCAGAGCGATCGGCCGATCGTTCGCAGGCCAAATTTAGGACTTGAGATGTGACGGTGGGTCAGACTCCGACGGCAGTTTCATCCGAACGTGCTCGGCAAAAGACCCTGTGACATGACGACTGAGCTCTCATGCTGGACCGAAATCGGAGCAGCAGGACTTCAGAGCCCGTGCTCGCGCCTCGTCAAGATGGAGGAAGGTGTGCAGGACTATAAGATGTGCAACTGCCCCTTACCCTACATCCCTTCCCCTTACTCTCGACCATCCCTTGACCATCCCCAGACATCATGAAGTGCTTCTCCGCCGCCACAGCCCTTGCCCTCGCCTCCGTGGCACAGGCAGCCCCTGCTGTTCTCAACGCCCGTCAAGCCTCATCTGGCGCCACTAGTGCTGCGTCCGTTGCGTCTGCTGCGTCCTCGTCCGCGGTGGGTTCGGCGACTGCCACAGGAAGCGCTGCATCGAGCGCATCGACAGCCAGTGGAACCACGTCTCCCGGTGCTACGGCAAACAATGACACTGAGATTCTTCAGTACGCTTTGACGCTCGAGCATCTTGAAGCTGCCTTTTACAATCAATCCATCGCTCGCTTTGGCGATGAGGACTTCCAAGCCGTTGGACTCAACGCTAGCGTCCGCAACCAGCTGTATTCCGTCGGTCAGGATGAGGCTGCCCACGCTGCTTTCTTGACTCAGGCTTTGGGCGAGTCGGCCGTTCAACCGTGCACTTACAACTTCAGTAGCGTCACGGATGTCGCTTCCTTCTTGGCCACCGCCACCGTTCTCGAAGGTGTGGGTGTCTCTGCGTACCTCGGCGCAGCGCCCTCGATCAGCAACAAGACCTACCTAGCTGCCGCTGGAAGTATCTTGACCTCCGAGGCTCGTCACAGCTCTATCGTCTTAGCCGCCGCGGCAGCTGCGAGCAACTCGACGGACAATGCTGCCCCCTCTCCTTTTGACACTCCTTTGACCTCTCAACGCACCGTCTACTCTTTGGCCGCTCCATTTTTCGAGTCTTGCCCTCAAGATCTCGGACTAAAGGCCTTCCCCGCCCTGACGGTCAGCCCCGCCCAAGGCGACAATGCGACGGCACAAAGCGCCGAGCCCAGCAGCGGTGCGCTCTCACCAGGCGCACGCGTTCAGCTCGACTATGAGCAGACTGGCGGCAACGCTGCGCAGGTCAACGCGACCGGTAGCGGGAACACGACATCGAGCGCAAGCAACACGACCTACCTTGCCATTGTCCAGGGACCTCTGCCTCCGTCCTTCGTCCCCATCGAGAATGGTCAAGCGACATTGCCAACTAACGGCACTTTCGGTGGTCAGGCTTACGCAATCGTCACCACCGACAACTCGACCGTCAGCGATGACAATACCCTGGCTGTCTCTGTCATCACCTTTGATTCTCCCCTCCCTGTCGCACCACCCGCAAACTCGTCCGCTTCCTCCTCTGCGGCATCCAGCGCTACTGCAACCGCAACTCCCCTCGCATCTGATGACGCCTCCCCATCCGTCACCGGAAGCGCGACTGCAGTGGGTCTCGGTCCCGAGCTAACGGGCTCCCCCTCTCCTCGTCCTGTCTCCGTCAGCGCGACTGCTTAAGACAGGCCCTTCACGTGGCGGCGATGCTGTCATCCTCACAAACACCAAGAACGATTCCCACCCATACGCATCTGCGCTGAATTCTTTTATTGTACACACACACACCTTGAAATCATTCGCGGGGGGCAATTAACAGTGTCAAGTGTTACAGGAAATGCCTGCTAGTAGTCTAGAAATGCGCAAATGTAAATATTCATCTTGAGTGCTTCGATATGGTTGTGCGCTCGTTGGCTGCACTCCGCACACTCACGACTGGCTCGCTACATTCGTGATTCACGTACTCACCAGGAAGCACTTCCCTGCATATCGTTCAATCATAAGTGCGTGACGATGTGTGCTCAAGTGTATCGCACACGCGAGCCCGAAGGACGTCGCAACTTGACTCGCCCCTTGTCGCTTCCACGCTGTCATGGCCAAGTGTCGCAGTCACGAGCGGTGAGGCGTGATCAAACGTTGCTCCCCGATGGCATGGCGGGCAAGTAAGTCATCTTACAGCAGCGGGGTGATTGTGTGACTAAAATAACGTGCAGCGCGATTTATGCATGCTTGTAAGTCCGTGAGTCTTGGCAGTCATGCTGCGCGTGCTGCAATTTTAAGTGTGAGAGCACCGCGATTCAGATTCAATTCAGATTCGCTCAACTTTTGACTTGACTTGAGATTTCAGAGTTCTGCATCACAGCTCAGCAGAGTGAGTGAGTTGGGTAGGTATTCAAATTGTGTACGTTTTTCGAGCATTGCGATTGCGCGCGAGGCGGTGTCAAAGACGTTCAAATTGCGTGTGATTGGAGCCTGACCATTCCTCATCAGCAATCTCATCACGTTGGTGCATGTCAAGGCTCTGAGAGCTTCAGGGGAGAGCAGGCTAGCTCGTCAAACTATCAATCAGGCAACAAAAGTGGTCCAAAAGCACCTTCGAGCGCGGCCGCACGAGGATGTCGCCGGAAAGGCACGCGGAACAACGCTCCCGACGTGGATGCGGGACGTGCAAGCAGCGTCGAAAGCGCTGCGATCAGGATTGGGAGCTGATCGCTGCTTCGGCAAGCAGCAACGATGGCTCGAGCAGCGATGCTGCAGCTCAGAGACTGACTTGTCAAGCTTGCAAGGCCAGGCAAGAAGTATGCCATCCACCAAGGAACTCGGCAGAGGCGATGACGCAGGCAAGAGCCAGGGTCAGCGACTCGTCGCCCAGGCAGCGTCGTGCCAGCTCGCCAAGAGAGAGAGGGGCAATACCATCTCTACCAGCTGCACGCGAGAGCCAATCCATCCCACCCAGCTCTGAGGCGCACGTGTCAAGAACAGCATCCTCGACTTTGCCCTTCTTCTACAATCTGCCAGCTGGTCACGCTCCGCTGCCTCTGGTGCCCGGCATAACTACCGCTCCTCAACCAGTTCCCGCCAACACGGCATCCCCTAGCATTGCTGTACCATCGGCCCACGAATTGGCTTCTTCGCAGCCTGGAAATGCAGCAAGATGGTCGTCTGGAGCTACGCGCGTAGAAGCGCAGCCGATCATCTCGAGTACGCCAAGCGTCACGACTTCTGCGGCTTGGCCGCTCGATTTCACCACGTCAAGCTCAGCCTGGCGTTCCGATGCTCCTAACGACATTGCGCCTTTTCCTGCTCACTCCGTTCCACTCGATCTCAATGGCGTTGACCTTGCAAGCAATGGGAACGTGGGCCAGAATTTTAACCAACAACAGGCAGATGGCTGGAACGAATTTATGCGCACTTTGGCTGCCATCGCTGCTGACAGCAGTGCCACGCCAAGGAGCGGAGACTCGTATGCCCACGGGAGCACCCCAGGCTCTGCCGGATTGATACACAACGGCAAGTCTTTTGATCCCACAGCAAGCGTGAACCGAGTGGACAGTCAAGAGAGCCTCCTCGTCCACACCTCTGCGACTTCTACCAGCGCTCATTCTGCAGCACCTCCTGCCCGTCAATCCCACGATCGAGGCCAAGAGCGGAACACACCTGCGCATATTCAGAATCTCCTGAACAAACCCGAGCCACCTGTTAGGCGCACGGCTGAGACGTTCACATCTTCCCACTCTACGCAAGCCTGGCCTAGCACTTGCTCGCCGCCAGCAAACGGCGGGACGGGCGAATCTTGCGCCCCGTTGCGTCCTGTCCTCGCATCTTCGCGCCTCGATGCTTTGCTAGAGCACTACATGCCGATCTGTGAGTCGAGACGTCGCCAAGCAGAGCTGGCTAGTCATCGTGTAGGCAGTGGTTCGCGTCCACTGATGCATCCTATCGTGTCCTGCATCACTCGCAGTCTCGAAGCTGATTCTCATCTACTCTGCTGATGCACCGTGGCTGCCGCGCTTCCTCGAGATTGCATGCACCAACGAAATGTCAAAAGCTAGCGTGGTGGCAGTCGTCGCTGCGTTTCACGAGCGGCTATTTGGTGATCCGAGCCTGGACCCGACAAGTGCAGACAAGCGCCGTCAAGGCTCTTTGAAGGCAAAAGACTTGTACCCGGATGAATCTGGGCAAGAAGTTGTGGAGGAAGAGTCGGATGACCAAGATGATGGCGAGGAATGGAGAAGCTCCAGACTTCGTAAACGCAAAAGAAGACACTCTCAGGCTGACATCGAGTCTGAGAGCGAATGCGATCTCGACGCATCTCCTCGTTCACGCTCGCCTCCTCGACCTTTTCCCGTCGTTCGGCTAGCCCGCGCCGCATTCCAGCAGTCTGGTCTATCACCGCACGCTGCCTCGCCAGACGGTGCTATGCCAAATGGCGTCGGGAATGGTCAGCCAGACGGCAGGGATCGTCGCACGATGCCCTCGGAGCCCGACCGTACCTCGTCTGCGCATCTACATGCCGCTGCTAGGCGGCGCCAAGTGCAAAGATCGGAAGCTAGCCAAATGGTCCTTTCGCCGGCGCCTTGGTGGCAACTGGCCTACTCTCTGCTATTCTCGCCCTTTTCCCATTCCAGCCCCTTGGAAGTGAAGATTATGACTATTCTCAATCTAAAATGCGCTGTGGTGAGTGTTGCGAATGTGCGATACAGCGGCAGCATCCTTGCTGACGCCGTTTCGTAGCTCTGCGTGGAAGGCAGTATGACGGCTCGAAGATTGATGGATCGCTTGCCAGAGATTGTGAGTGTGGCCTTGGCTCGTATTGCTAGCCAAGCTAACGAAGATACGCCCTGCTACCGCCGACGTGATGCGTTTCCTGAACAGCTCTCTCATCCGGCTGCTCCGGACCGCACAGAGCCCGAGCTACTGACGATGGATCAAGTCACACCACACATGTCACAAGATGATGCCATGCTAGACGTGTGGAGCCGTCTTCTGGTTTCCGAGCTCATGCAACGAGCTAGCGAGAGCACGCTATCCACGTGCACGTTCCCAACACCAGACATTGCTTTCTTGCGCACGGTGTACTGGCTTCAAGACGCGGCGTGCCCTCATGAGCTGCCCCTGCTCATGTGTCAAAGCTCCAAGCTGGGAGCTAGGCGCAAGAGCAAGACGATCTCGGGGGAACAAGCGGCGCAAGAAGCTGAGAAGCTGGAAGCTGCTATATTAGAAGCGACGGTGACTCCCTGTCAGAAGTGGACCTTGACGCAAAGGTGAGATAGGATTCAACCAGCTCAGTTCGAGGCCTGTCGTCATCTCTGGCCGCTTATTGACGCTTGGGAGCCCTTTTTACCCCCCTCTCAAAATGTATTTTAGAGCAGCAAAATTCTGGCAACAAGAAGCGTGGCGCAGAGTAAGTGTTTGGGCGCGCGGGAGTGTGCGAAAATCTAAAAGAAGGCAAAGGAAAAGGCTGATCAAGAGCTCGGGCCGCGCTTGCCCACCAAGGCCGCCATCATTCACCTCAATACAGCCGGTCTGGGCCGAGGACCGCTGTATTGCAAAGTGCGAACGGCTTTGTGCGACATTTTGCGTTGCAATGCAAACGTGCCGCCCATTTCAGTGCGGAGCATAGAGAGGTGGTACTCGCATTCGATATGGATCATGGCAGGCATCGCAAGCGTCACGCAACAAGATCGCACCGTATGCCTGACCAATTTGAGAGCTGTGAGCATCGAAAAGGCTCATGGGGAATCTGCACTCCGATTGCAGAGGTATTGGTCCATCAGCGATACGCTCGGCAACGCTCCAGATTGGTTCGACGATCAGTGGGGCGGAGGTGCAGCTGCTAGCCTCATCCTGTATTGATTTGAATTGGCCACCCATCGCCATCGCACCTCCACACGTGCTGCCTGCCCCTGCCCTTGCCCCTCCCTGCCTTTCCGTGCTGTAACATAATGTGCGACATTCGCTTCTCCCTCTTAGCAATGTGAATGCTCATGCGTCGAGCGCTGATTGCACACACACTCGAACCGTTCCTTGAAACTCTGCGCTGCTACCTCAAGTGACACGAATCTGACCTTTTCGCAATCCATTGCAACTCGAAGCTTGTAAGTGGACAAGTGCGGGGTGGGGCAAACATCGACCATAGTGAAGACTGAAAAAGGGTCGCTCGCCAGCCTACGCGGGGCAAACGTCTTAAATGTGTGATCCGAATTTGTTCGCATCCTTCTCGTCGAATCCCAAACAGGATCCCTTGTTACGGTTTTCCGTGGACGAGACGATGAGCAGGAGGAGGGGCAGCTTTACTTCTTGGCGCCAGCAGGGCCATTGACGGCGCGCCACTGGGTGCGAGCGCCCATAAGAGCGGTGGTGAAGCCGGCCAGACCAAGCACGCCCTCGTCGAGGTCCAAAAATCCAGCTCCGGTAGCGGGAAGCAACCAGTCGATTGCGTCCTGAGTAGCTTGGTACCTGACGCTAGCCTGTTCCGTCTTGATCTGAGCCAACTCAGCTCGCCTTTCCGCCTCCTTTTCGGCAGTGGCGCGAGGACGAGAAGCGGCGCCCAATCGTTGACGAAGAGCGTACGTCTTGTAGCCGGAAGACAACAGCGAAAAGGAAAGCCCGGTGAGCCAGAATCGAGAGGCGTTCTTGCTGATCGCGCTGGCCGTCTCGGGGGCGAACTGGTAGGCCTTGCTACCGTGGATCTGCGCAAATGGGAATCCAGCGCAGGTCAGTGCAATGCCCGCTGTCGCATTTCGAGGGCAGGACATCACGAATGCAACTTTGATCACTCACCCATTGTAGCAGATCCAGAGTGAGGTAGCACATGTAGCCCAGCTGGCGTCCAACAGCGAGATAAGCGACAAAGGGGTCCTTGATGGTGGTAGCCTTGAGAGCAGACTGCATGTGCTCCAGGAACTTGCCCGCACGCATCACTGATGAGCGCATTCGTGCGAAGCAATTTGGAGGGAAGAGCATGCTAGTCAGCGCCTCGACCAGAACAAAGCTCCGTACGAGCAGGCAACACCAGCTGCCGCTTCGACGGACTGCGGAGCAGAAAAAGAAAGATGTGGTTTCCCCTTCTCCAGAACGTATGCTTGCGAGACACGCATTCCGTCGAGCGAAGGACAGCGCAACGTGCCTAGCACGGAAAGGCGAACACGAGAAGAAGCGTGCTACGTTCCTATCCTCACGTCTCTCCTATCTTCTCTGATCCATTCCTCCAACACAAGCATCGAGCCGCGCCAGGAGGGAGGAAGGTGCAAGTGCAGCGTTGCGCTACTCACGCTTTCTGCTGAGACCAATGCTGCTCTTGAGAGCCTGAAGACGAGCCACAGTCTCCTTGGTAGCTCCCTTTCTGTACTCGTACCAAGCCAAGAATCTAGCAAAGTACTGAATAGACCTGTACGTCTTGTCCCTTCCGACCGTGGTGGACCAGAATTTGAGCTGGCAAAGATGAGCGTAGTGAAGTGGGCCAAGGGGGGGACAAATGAATACGTCAGTCGTCGGAAAGTCATTGCGTCTGAGCAGCTAGAGAGAAGGGACGCACCAGTTGGCTCAGGTAGGGATGCAGGATGACTTGTTGAAGAGCCGACATGATTGCGGGATGGGTCGAAGTGGATGCGGGGGGGCGGTTGATGCAGATGACTAGACAAGACGAGAGGCTATATCTTCAGGTCAGAGTACTGAATGGATGCAGTAACAGTTGGGATCCAATAGAGCCCGCTGCCCGTCAAGAGGTTGCTGATGTGAGGTGATGTGTGATGGTGGTAGACGATCACGAATACAGCCTTGATGATCATGCGTCAGATTGATTCGTGATTCACATTGATTCACGTTGCCTTGGCTGACTCGTGACTGACCCTCACTCACATCTTCCGTCATTCAGCCGCCAGTCACAGCTGGTTGATCGAGCGCGGCTTGCGACCAACAAAAAGCCTCTGCTATCACGTATGCTGCGATGTGATGCTTGCATGCGCGCACGGCGCAGCTATAGCCCTGCAGCTGATGTATGTAGCGCGCTGCAGGATTTCGCTGTTGAAAGATAGGCTGGTGGCCTAGTCACACATGTGCACGCGTGCGCGCGGCGCGCGGGCGTGGGCTCTCACGTACACATCAGCATGTGCGTTACCTTTCGACCGGCGTGCGGGAAGCTTCGGCACCGGTCACATCGATCGAGCGCTTCCGCATGGTCACGTGATACCGATAGACGCCGCATGTGTGCACGTGATCGAATCGAGGCACGCGTAACAGTCTTGAGTGTGAGTAGTCGGGTTGGCGCCGGGCGTGTTGGATGTTGCTCGCTCGTTTTGACGCTGCTATGACTGCACTGCTGCATGGCGGCTGCCTTATTCCTTGCGCGTCAAGTCAGCTTTTGAGAACGATTACATCTTGATTTTGCAGAGCGGAGCGGAGCAGAGCTGACTCCCTCGTCACAGTAGTGTGTTCACGCCTCACGAGGGACTCTATGGTCACCCAGTCAGAGAATCACATCACATCAAGAATGCCAACAACTTTTGAATGATATCACGTCAATCATTCATCATTCACGATTCACGATTGTTTGCAGCGAGACCTTCAGCTGCAGCAATGCCCAAGAAAGATCCCTGACTCTCCAATCGACTAGCGAGCGACTGCATGACACAGACACACCACTCTTGGACCTACGCGAAAGCAGGCAAGCCAAGTCGACTCCATCGCTCAGTCTGCTACGCGCAGCTTGGTTCGTGAAGGTGCACGGACGGACGCAGCGCCATCATGTCTCACGCTTCATCCGTCATTAGCCGGCTCGATCCCGGTCGCACAAGCACGAGCACGAGCAAAGCGCCGCCCGTCGGTTACACCAACTCCAAATGGACGTTTTCCTCCGACGAGGAGGAGGAGGAAGAAGATGAGGTGGAGCTGGTCAAGATTGTACCATCCAAGACGAGCCATGCTGTACCTCCAGCTGCGAACAGGAGGCCATTGATGGACATCTCCCACAATGGCGTGGATGAGAGGAGGAGGAGGAGGATGGAGGAGGAGCGTGCTGGACTTGGAAAGAGCGCAGGAAAGGCCAAGACTCGAGATATGGACAAGCACAGGGACACTCCACAAGCGGCACCTCGGCCTCGAATGGTGCGCAACTACTCTTGGGGTTCAGCAAGCTCAGCCTCGGACAGCGCTTCCACCTCCGCATCCGCATCAAGCTCCCAGGCCCGCGATAGCAGCGTCAGGCGTCCCACACAGCCCCTTGCACATGACCGAATGAGACCACAAAGGCATGCCGCGGCGGACGCCGGTCAGGCGCTCAAGAGACTAGCATGTCTCGAGAACACACCTTCTCCTGCGCGCCTAGCTCTTAAAGGGTTTGTAGACTCTCGATCCAGCCTGGCCGCCGGTAGGAACAGAGATGCAGCACCGAGAAGGATCGTCTCGCAGCCACAGGGAAGGCGTGAAGCAGCGTCGGATCGCAAGTCTGCACAAGGAAACAGGAAAGCGAGCGCGCCGGTGCTTGCTCGACCCGTTGCACCTGCTTCAGATCTCAGCAGCACAGCTTCCGGATCTTCTACGCCCACTGAAAGAGGGGCAAACGAAGTGCACGAGGCGACGAAGAAGTTGTCCAGATTAAACGTATCCTCTACAAAGCTGCAAAGACCCATGCTCAGCTCTGACCTCTCTTCCCCGCCTCCCTCTCCGCGGGTGGCGAGAGGTCGGAAAGCGGTGGGGCTTGGAGAGCAGCAAGGCTCTCCATTGGATGCCCTGATGCGTCTGTGCGATCAATGCGCCCCGGTGGCTTTCACAAAGCTTCTCGAGCAGCTTGCAAGCCAGGTGATCGCTTCCAAAGAGCAAAGCAATACGAACGCATCTCATCGTTCCAGATTCGCTGCTTCTTCATCCTCCGCTGCCTCTGCTAGTGGATGGAAAAAGGTAGGCGAGGCGAGCTACTCGGAAGTGTTTGGCATCGGCGAGATCGTTATCAAGGTCATACCGCTATGCTCGGAAACGAGGGAAGAGGAGCAAGAGGAGCGAGAGTGGCCAGAAGAGAGCAAGGCGGAGGATGTGTCTAGAGAAGTTGCCATCATGCAGGCTTGTGGTCGCGGCTTCATCAGATTGTTGAGGTGAGAAGCGCGCGCTCTCTATCCTCAAGGCTCGCACAAAATAGAGCGAGCTGACCCATATCATCTTGGGTCCTGCGCTTGTTTGCAGCTCTCACGTCGTTTGCGGAGTCTACCCACCAATGCTGATGCGCGCCTGGGATGCGTATGATAAGCGCAAAGCGGGAGGTAGCGAAAACGTCCGGCCGGCATGTCTTCCTTCTTCGCAGCGATACGCCGTGCTTGTGCTGGAGCATGGAGGAGTGGATGTGGAATCGGTCAAGCTCAAAGGATGGATTCAAGCAGCTGCAGTATTTTGGCAGATCGCGCAGAGCTTGGCGAGTGCTGAGAAGGAGCTGCGTTTTGAACATCGCGATCTGCATTGGGGCAATGTTCTCGTAAGGATTGAAGAGGCTGCGATGAACAGACAGGTGGGGAAGGGTCATGTGTCCAGACCTCTTTTGACCACTTCTCCAAGCAAGGCCCTCGTCTCTTCTCCGCTCAAACGAGCTCAGCTTCACAAAGCAAAGATGAGCAGCTATTCAACAAGCAAATCCAGAAGAGCGACAACGACGGTGCAGAACGCGAATCTACCACCGCAGATGGGCGTCGTTGAGAGGCTCTTGCAACCGGCAACTTCGGGCGCTACTGCTCGTCTGATCGATCTCTCCCTCAGCCGAGCGACGCTCGCCTCTGGAACCATCTACTGCGCATTCGAAGACGAGACGATCTTCGAAGGAGGAGGGGATGAACAGTTCGATATCTATAGATCCATGAGGGCTTTCATTCATCGAGCGAATGGAGCAGAAAAGGCAAAGGGAAGAGGAGAGAAAGCCAGAAGCCAGGCCTGGGAAGCTTTTCACCCAGAGACCAACCTGATGTGGTGCGCTTATATGATTCACAAATTGCTCAAGCATAAAGGACTACGAAGCCCCGGTTTCAACTTTGGTCCTAATCCTTTTGCGGCCGCCGCCGTTGCTGTTACCAGCAATTCCAGTTCCAGTGTTGGTTCGAAAGGAGCCAAAGGAGCCGCTAGACAGGTCGGTGTACAGGACAAGGAGCAGGAAATCGACGAGGCGCTAGTAGAGGCCGCTCATGCTAGTCTGCTCAGAGCGGAGAACAAGATCAGAGCTTCGCTCGCGATGATTGGTGCGGAGATGCAGCTCTGTACTTGCGCATCCAGCAGCTCGACGGTTTCAAAGACTTCGGAAGGGGACGTTATAAGGAGCGCAGGAGACTTGATGCGCTGGGCTGCAGGTTGAATGTAAATGTACCATTATTACGGCACGAGTCATCAACCGATCTTCCCACTCGTGGTGTTGCGCGCACATGCATGCCTGGCCATCACAAGGATTTCATGATGCAGGTCGAGAAAGACAAGACTGAAAAGGTCATGCTTTGGTCAAGTGGACCTGCACAAATGAAGTTCCGCAACCTGCCCAGACATTTGTGGCCCTAGCATGCGCCCACTGCGTCTCTGCGGACTCGACACTGCCTTCAAGCCTGGATGGCCAAACCTTGACTGGTACAGGTTGATCTTCTCCTTCTTGTTGTTCTTCAACAGCGATCGTGCTCGGCTCGAGCTGTTCGCGATGTAAGTTTGGAGAAATGCTGCCTCCTAGAGCGAGGTTTCCGTGCTCGTTCCAGCCCCAAGCCCAGACCTCCGCTGGACCTGCTCGTCCCGCAGATGCAATTCGAGCCTCGCAAAGCAGGAGCACGTGCTCCGAGCCCGCCGACATTCGGCACGATTGCTCCGAGCTGGAGGAAATGTGCGCGGGAAGAGCTACTTGCTGGACCTTCTTGCTGCTTGTCAAGCTTGCGTCTTCATCTTGAACCGAGCCTAATTGCCCTCGCGCGTTACTGCCGCACGCCAAGATCTGCATCTTCTCTTCGCCAGCTTCTACGCCTTCACCTTCACATAGGAGGAATGTAGAATCCCACGTAGCAGCTACACTGAGCGTAACAGATTCGCAAAAATTTACATCTGCGACAGTTCGCTGACCCCTCCGATCCGACCCCCACACGCGTACTCGGAGAGTCTCTGAAGGCGGAATCGGATCCGAAGCTTCCTGCCAGCCGGCCGCAATAGACACGACTGTATGCTCCCTTCCCGCAGCCAAGGAAAAAGATCCGTGCGGCGCGTCCGGTTCGTCGCTTTTGGGCTTGCATCGGCAGCACCACGTCCGGATCACGCGGGGCGTCGAGGTTCTTGGCGATGAAGAGGCGGTGCTTTTGCTCCCAGTCCGTGGACGAGATGCACTCGCTTGCGTGCCCAACGGTTCGGTGGCCGAGAAGCTTCCGAGCTGTCCGTGCCGGGCTGCTCCCCATCCTATGAGATGCATATACTGGATGCCCGATTGGTGAGAGCTAGCCAAGACGACTACGTGCCTCAGTCCCGCAGTGATCCGCTCAATTCGTAGGGGTCCGGTCTGTACGAGATCACCAAGGTTTAGGATGCGTGCTGCATGCTCACTGTCTGGGGTCGCGCCGGGCTTATCAGACAGACCTAGCTCGCCGAAAGCATTGTCTTTGAGAGTTCCGAGCGCTAGAATCACGTCGGAATGGACTGGCGATGCCAAATCTGCTGATCTCGAAGCTCTCAGGACGATGAAGCTTGCATTCCAGCTACATGCGACATCCACAGCGGAGGACTCTTGGGCAGAGATGACCTGTGCATTCACACCGTCTTTCGCATTCCCCAGACCTTTGTTCGCAGTCCGGAGCTCCTGCTCTAGGCACAGAGGCATCCATCGCGGCCGTAATTTGGCCAACTCAAGAGCAGCTTGGCCGAGTTGTCCTTGCACCGTCTCTCCCGTACACCATACCGTGAATCGCTGATTATCCGCGCCAGAGCCTGGGTGCTCATCTATCGGCTGCAACAAGGCGATCGAATGATTGGCGCCGCTCGCTAGCTTGATGATGCGGTACCCGGGTGGTGGGAAGGGGTCGACAGATGTACCTCCAGATCCGAGATGAGTTGGAGAGCTCGATGCTGGCGTCCAGCAATGCGCATCGTCCACATGACCGATTCCAAGCTGCCCGCCTGAGTTCGAGCCGGCCGTCAAGAGGCAGTATCCTTGCTCCATCGCATCTCGCACCTTCACTCCTTCGGGCTGCCTGTCCTCGTGGGTTGATTTGCTCCTTCTAGAATGCGCATGTATGGCGTGTTTCCTGCTCTAACTTCATCCAGATCCACATCAAGTTGAGTCGCTTGTGAATCTTGAGGGCCTTATCAAATTGCTTCGCTGGTGCGGTGAAGATCGTGCCACGACATGAACGACTCAAGACTTCAGAAACAGATAGACGACGGAGCTTCCACAAATCGACGGCACATTCACATTCGTGATTCACGATTGTGATGTCCACAGCTTTCTGGCGCCTCACGTGTCTCACGACTGCATTTAATGTGGCCGCCCACCCACGCACCGTACCGCCCAACGGGTACCGCGCAGTGCTCACGCAGCTGGGCCAAGCACATCGTGCCTCTGCTGATGAGCTCGCGCGCGCTGCTGGTAGCCTGTTCACGACCGTGAATCTGTTGCGCGCGGATCTTTCACCATCTTCATGCCCGCATCAAGCCCTGCTGAAGTGAGGAAAGCGGCTGACTCGACGTCGACGTCGTGCTGACGGCCACGTCAGGGGAAGCAGCCACACAGCTTGAGCTGGAAGGCACTGCCAACTTTCATCCATGAACATGAAACGGTTACTCGCAGGTATATACCCACCTTTCAATGTCACGATCATCGACCAAGATCGTGTCGTCATGAGTGGGCTCAAACAGAGATAGCTCACGCACTTCTACCGCCTTCACAGCGATGGTTCTGACGTGCGAGACAGATGTGGAGGGTTTTGAAAACGCCCATCGGTGCCTTTTTCTTCTTGTCCGTCGTGTCGTGAAGCTGCTACGATTGGCCGAGCCGACAATAGAAGCGTAGCATAGAGACATCTTCGAATTCGCACGTCGATGCACTGACCTTAGCATTGAGTATGGCTGCTTCAAGAAATGATGCACGTAGCATTCCGTGCTTGGCGTGATGCAATGCTCTATTCAGGTAAGCGCTCAGCCAGTGGTGATCCGCCGAGCACTCGCGCGCGTATAGCGCAGCATAACAACGGTGCACGCCAATCAACCTTGCAATTTGAGAGCATTAGCACCCGTAACAGCCCATCGAGGAGGTTTACTCTTCCCTGGGCCCTTGCCCTTATCCCCTCCCGCATTCGCCTGAGCATTCTTTCCTCTCCTTCCACCTCTTTTCTGTCTTTCCTCCGATGCACCGCCCTTTGCTCGCGAACCCCATTGCGCTGCGCCTTCGCCCGACGTAGGATTATCATCCTCGGGCTTGGCACGTTTGGGCGGTCTTTCGGACACTGTCGAGTCTCCACCTGCAGCTTTTTTCGATTCTGATTTCGGCGCGACGTACTTTTCGTGCAGTTTTTGCTGTCAATTTTGCCGGGGAATGGGAAAAGGGAGTCAGTTGCGGAGTGAAGGAGACTTGATTGCGAATGTCATGCGAGGGCTCGGCTCGACCCACCGCGGGGACTGTCGTGCCGCAACACTCACCCGTTCCTTTTCCAAGGCCTGATTCTTCGCCTTGATCTTCTCCTCCCTCTTCGTTCCAGCGCCTCCCCCACCCGCGGTCAATTCTACATTGATCAATCGACCTTCGAACAGCGTATGATGGAATTGCAAAGCCTTTTGTAAAGCGCTAGTGTTTTCAAACTCCACAAAGGCGCATCCTTTGGACTTGCTAGCGCCAGGATCCAATGCTTTGCCCTTCGAGATGGATTTCTGCTTCGACTTGGATAGCTTCAGAGCGGCACTAGTGTCGTACTTGGTCGTCAGTAGACGCACTTTGGGCTCTTCGTGACAGTGCGTCTTGAAGTGCGATGCTAGAGACGAGGCGGTCGATGTGAATGACATGTTGCCTGGAATGGAAGTGCGGGACGAAGAGGAAGGAATTGCACGCATACAATCATCATTCAGCATACAAAGCTCTGCAGGCGTTCCTTGGCGCATGTCTAGCACCACGCCGGAATTGGTCGTTGATCTTCCTGCCATGCCAATCGATTCATATCGTGTTGCTCGTACCGCTACTCACCGACAAAGACGATGTACCTCTTCGCTTCAGATTTGGCTGCTTTGTCTTCGCCTCCCGCGTCATTCTCCTCATTCTCTGCTCCATCTTCACCACGCTTCCTCTTCCCACCCTTCTTGCTTTCCGCCCCTTGGTCACTAGAATCCAATCTGACGGCTTTAGCGACCTTTGCGGTCGAAATCGAAGCGCTAGGCATGTCTGGCGGTGCAATACCCTTGGCCAACATCGCCTTGATCGCTTTCTTCTTGAGAGGCTTGACGGCAGGCGTCGTCTCGGTCGAGGTGCCGCTCTCCGGCTCGATGCTGACTTGTGAGTCGCTTTGCGCAATTACTAGCTTGCTCGCCCCTCCTATGTCATGTGTCGAGCTTTGCGGCGTAGACGAAGCATCCACATAATGACCGGGTGGTAATGTTTTCCCCTCCTGCGCTCTGCGCGCTTTTCGTGTGGCACCAGCTGGCATTGTGACGATGTCGTGTCGAGTGGGAAATTGGGGCGTGCGGATGCTGTCGATAGTCGAATGACAGAGCGAGCTTGGGCGCGTGTTGAAAATGTCATGGATGAGAGCCAAGCGTTGATGATCGAGGCGACCTCAAAGCGTACAGACAGCAGATGATGCTTGCAGTAATCCCACTCGATTTCCTGTGTGTGTATGATCCGCGGTCCAGACAAATTTCCTGCTCATCACGCGCGTGCTGCTGCGATGGCTGCACTTTGCCCCGCGGATATCCGCGGAGCCTGGCTTTCCCGTGTTGTCCGTGTTGCGACGGAGCTAGCTGCGTTGAGAAGGACTTTTTCCTTCTGCTCGGATGGTCAAGCCCATTTCTCGCTCTTCTTCCGTCACTCATCAGGCATTACACGGAAATCCAAAGGAACAGATCCAGCGTGTTCGTCATTGAGCATGCGTGGTCGATGGTCTGCATAGGCAGAACGACGTCTTGAAGAATGCCCAAGGGACCCAAAGGCACGGAACCCAAGGACGGCAGAGAGAATCGCGTGGTGCCTGCTTACCCACCATGCAATGCTCGATTGCTCGTCGATGGCGGGGGTGCGGGCGCAGGCGCAGGCTCGACGGACATGCTGGAAGCGCTCGACATACGACTTTCAGGTTTGCCATTGAAGCAATCGGATAGCTACGAGTCCTCAGGACGCAGGTCAGGCGAACCATCATGGAAGGATATCGCGGTGGCGGATATGCATACGGCGGTGGAGCACTGGGAGAGCGTCATGCAGGCGTTGGTGGAGCATCCTGAAAGGAGCAGTTCTTGGATCTCCCGCGCAGACATTGTCGAGTCCCACACTTACGCAACTCCGATAGGTGTGGGTGGGTGGAGCAAGCTGAAAAGCGTACATCGGCGCATCATACCTCGCAAAGCTCAGGCTGATTGGCCCATCGAGCAAGAATGCTGTTTTTACGAGCGAGTCCGTGAGATCAAGGCGGCAAATGATGGTGAAGAATGCAAGTTGAGAGACGCTTTGGTCGTATATACGTGTTACCGATCTCGCTCAGGCACTACTTCCATTGGACAAATGCGAGATGCCGCCACATCTCATCGCAGGAATGCCTGGATGGGAGTACAGGCTGAAGATGCAAGTCAACACGCAGACGAGTCCCAACTTCCCCTCGAGCTGCCGGCGAGTGTAGCTGAGATTCCCTTCTACCATCCAGCGGTGCGAGCCATGGCTTTTCAATTTCACACGCTACCAGAAGCAGCGGTCTCTAGCTCGCTCCCAGACCAGAGTCTTGCAGTGAGGGGCATCGGACGCATCTCCATTGTTCCATTCTCCTCGACCAGCTTCCCACTGCAAGCTGCAGACCGTCTCAGTCGGACAGCGCTCTCTCTACTCACACTTCAATCCAAGCACGCCTGGGGCGCTCTACACTCCTACGAAAAACGAGTGACGCACGATCGTCTAGTTGGCAAAGAAGAGTATATGGACACTTATTCGGAACTCAAGAGATTGCACGCTGCAAGGTTAATCGATACGTGGTGCGAAGTGACGGATGCTGATAAGCACGTCTTTGAAGATTTGGGCATAGCTGCTTGGCTGATGTGTCTTTGGAAGGACATGTACGCGCATGATTGCCCAAGCAGCACGTCTGGCGAGACCTCGACATCCGCAGACGGGAAAGCAAAACGACCCTGGGACAGCTGGGGAAGACCTCCGGGGGGATTCGTAGACGTAGGCTGCGGGAATGGTCTACTGGTACATATTCTCAACGCAGAGGTGAGTGTGCATGGGCTGCGGTAGCAAAACGCGAAACGAAAATTTGACAAGATGTCCTCCGGCTTTGCCCTCTCTTGACTCACTCCAGGGCTACACCGGCTACGGTTTCGATCTTCGAGCGCGAAGATCTTGGGATGTTCATAGACGCGCACCAGGCGGGGCAAGCCTACACGTCTACTCTCTCGACGTTCCCCTCTACATTGCTTCCCTTCTCAACTCCGGCATGTCCGATCCCAGCACCAACACAGGCGGAATCCTCACTGAAAGCAACACGCCAAAGTTCCTACCAGGCTGTTTCCTCATCGCTAATCATTCGGACGAACTCACACCATGGATCCCAGCGCTCGCTGCGCTCATTCCCGGCTGCAGCTTTGCGAATATTCCCTGTTGCGCATGGAACATGGACGGCTGCAAGTTTGGTCGGACCCGCTTTCGTGTAGAGAATGAAGAAGTTTGTCATCTGCTTGGTCTGAGCAAAGGCTCGTGCGGCGTCCATTGGACAGAAGAGACGAGTGCAGCTGCACAACTACGGAGCAAAATGATGAACGAGCTGGTAGAGCAAACGCAACAAGCTTTGCTTTTGGGCCCGTCCAACGCAGGTTCAAACGTCACGTCGACCACATCAGCCTCTCGAAATATAGCCTACATCCACTACATTTCCCATCTGCACCTCAGCGCAGGGTTTCAGATTGAGAAGGAAGTATTGAGGATACCCAGCACGAGAAATTGGGCTCTGCTCGGTCGTCGAAGAACGTGGGAGTTGCTTATAGACTCGGAAACAGAGGAAGAGCAAAGCCAAAGGAGGAAGCGCGTGGAGGATGCTGTGAGGGCCAGAATGACGCGGGATGTAGAGTGCGCTAGGAATAATGCGTGGAAAGCTCGGATACCTGAAGGCAATGCCGGCAAGAATGTACACTAGGACTACCTGTCTATGAATCATTTGCTCGGGCCTCGCGCTGACTGGTCTGCGCTTCGATCGCCGATCTCGATCATTTCTTCTGATCCTTCTTCCATGCCTCGAACTCGTCCTTGACTTGCTTTCTGAATTGGGCGTCGATCAAAGCCTGTGTGCCGACCGTAGCAATGCCCGCAGCCGCTTCTTTGGTACGCTCGTGCGCTTCGAGCGTCTTGGCGGCCTGGAAAATTCAGTAAGGCGCAGAACTTCAGCGCACACGTCGGGCGCATACCGTACAGCGCTCGCAGTGCCCAGACGCTCCTGGTTTCAATTCGCCAGGCCGACCAGACTCACGTTCGCAAATCCGATGGTGTGATTGCCATCCCCTGCGGGGTTCTCCAACTTGATGGCGTACGTAGGATGACAGCCTGGCAGCGCATGCGTGACATTGCCAAAATCTATCAACAACACGAGGGACAACAGGATACTGGCGTTTAGCGCGCTCTTAGACTTGCACGCGATGTCCTGGACGCATCTACTCACCAGTGCTTCCAGATACGCTGGCAGTGCTATAATCCGCATTGTAGACCGATTTCATAAGAGCTCTGTAAGCCAAGCTCAAAGGAGCGCTGTTCCTAGTATCTTCATAAGTCTTGCCCCACGTAATGTCGACCTTGCAACCTGTGGCCAGAGAAGCGGCTTCAAAGCACTTGTGCACCCTCTCACGTAGGGGCGTGAGGGTGGCAACGTCGGGAGCTCGAACGTTGTACGTCAGGCGAGAAGATGATGGGATCACGTTGCTGTGTACAGAACCAGACGGGTCGATGAGTACTCACGCGCTCCGAGAGCAGCACTTACAGGCTTGTGCTCGAAGACCGAACCTCTCTACTTACGGTGCCCAATCATTTCCACTGATGATGCCGTGCACTCGGCAATCAGGTCGGATCTGTTGACGCAACAAGCTGATGTTGTTGTACTTTGGGCGACAGAGGGCGGTGAGGAGGCTCAAAATGACGCGCATGCCGCGCTGCACGGTCCGGTGTGACAGAACTCACAGCGAGCACAGCAGCGTCGAGAGCATTGACACCTTCCCACGGAGCCATGCCGGCGTGAGCCGTCTTGCCGGAAAAGTCGACCTGTCCGATGAGTCAAGCATGCAAGTCAGCGCTCATCCGAAAGCACTCATGTCCATTAGCCTCGATGAGCCTATCTGTTGGCTGCCGCGGTCCTGTTTGCCTACCGCGATAAGGCGACGACTCACCCTCACTGGCACGACGGCCAGGAAAGAGCCGACGGTGTTTGCTGGTGTGGGGTGCACCATCCTGAATTCGATTGGAAAGGTCAGCATCTCACTTGTGAGCTACAGCTTGCGTATCGAATAAGATAGCGCGGCGGCACCCACAAGCACGCGTCCATGCCGTCATAAGCGCCCTTGGCAAGCAGGTCGATCTTTCCTCCATCGCGCTCCTCCGCAGGTGTTCCTAGTAGGGTGACTTTACCCGCAATGCGCTTTTCGACCAGATGCGAAGCGACGGACAATGAAGCAGCAATGCCCGCGATTGCGATCAGATTGTGTCCGCATGCGTGGCCGATGCCTGGCAAAGCGTCCAGCTCGCTAGATGGAGATTGGCACAGATGGTCAGACCACCTCGGAATTATTACCAGTGGGTCAATGTACCGGCTACGCACGAGTTGAAACCAACGCAAGGGATATCTTTGCTGGCCTCCCCATTTGGCGCGTTCACAAATTCTGCCCTCCAGGCCGTCTCAAATCCATGAGCGTGCGGGGTCAATTTCCACTGAGGTGAGCCTTTCGGGGCACGCTTGTTGAGGTCGGTAAAGTAGTCGATAAAGAGATCGTGCGTTTTCCTTATTAAAGTGAAGATGGATCGCTTTGAAGTCAGCATTGATGTGCAGCATCTCAGTGAGGCTCTGAGCTACTGCTACGCCCTGCGTATACACCCCACATGCGCATACATTGCACCTCGAATCGCCCACGTCTGCTCCGCGGCTAAAGCAGAAGCGTGGCTAGCTGCTGCTCACCTCTCTTCCCACGCAACCTCCTTCAAGTCCCACATCTTGAGGCTCAGATCTCGAAGCTCCTTGTCAAGAGCATTGATCTTTGCTTGCAGGTCCTCAAACACCTCTTTGGCCTCATCGGAAGGCTCCGGCAAGTCGGTCTGCTGTACGTGAGCCGAGATCGTTCCGTCATGAGCGGAGTATACGGGTAGCGGTGTGAAGTCGCAGCAGCCCGTGTGCGAGTGCGAATGAGACTCTATGCTCAGACCACACTTTTCCTCCTGAGGAGAGGGCGCGACCCCCTGTGTGGATGGCCGCTGACTGGGGCCTTCTTGCGAGACATGAGAGTTCCGGTCGCGCTGAGGCACCAGCACAGATCTCAACGACGAGAGACAGGACGGCATGTTGAACGGGTGGTCGCAGCTGGCTCGGCAAGGCAGTCAGTGAGCGTACAGTCAGGGTGCTTATGAAGTCTGTGACAGTCGGTACTGAGGATGGCCATGCGGTTTCATAGTCATTAGAATCGTGAGCCGTGAGCTCATGAACCGCGCAGTCGTGAGTGCACGAGCTTTGATACCTCACCAAGACCCTCTTCGGCCGAATAGCGCCGATTGCACTCACAGCACTCTCGATCGTCCCTGCTGCCGCCGGCGGGGCCAGCGCGCTAACGACTCATGCACTCACCATGCACTCAGACTCACGATCGACTGCGTGATGATGATGCAGAGCTGTTGGCTGCATGCAGACTCTTGATTGAACGGCTCAGCGTCAAACATTGACTTGCAGTCACGAGTGTGAGTGTCGGACGTGTTACTTCCCGTCTTTCACGATTGCAGCGGTCAGCTCTTGCTTCCAATCTTCGAAGCTGGACCTTCGAATCTTCGTTCGACACAAGACCGAAGTCCAGCTCGACCATGTCGTCCTCGCGAGCCAGCGGCTCGAGCCCGACCAGAGCCGGAGCGCAAGCGCAAGCGCAGCCGCCGCCTTCCTTGATCACCTTCGAAGCTGACGCTCTCGACAAAGAGGAAGATGGAGACTTTGGAGCGTTTGTCGATCCTACAGAAGAAGCGAGCTTTTCTCCGTCCAAGGCTCAGCACGCTGTCTGGAGCACAAGTCAGGTTGCGGGAAACGCTGCAGCCAGCTCTTCTCGGACGAGCACCAAAACGAGTCCAATTCATCGCCCAAAGGTAGCATCTGTCCAACAGCCACTACCACCACCTTCATCATCAGCAGAGGAAGAGGAGTGGGCCGACGCTTCATATGTGGACAAATTCTCCAGCCCTACGCAACCTCGTGCGCCTGATCTGCCTGACTGGGATGAGCCTGGATGGAGCGCGGGTCACGAAACTCGCAAGGCTGGCCAAAGCTCGAACAATCAGCCTAGCCCTCCGCGTAACGCTCACAGCCTATCCGGCAACTCAGCAGATGATGAGTTCTTCGCAGCGTTCGAAAGAGCCGCGCTGGATGCGCATGCTCAAGCCAGCGCAAGGGCTAGTCCTCCCATAATAGATCTTCGTCCTACGGAGCGCAAGTTGGAAGAAGCTCGCAAGAAATGGGACTCGTCATCAGCGACGACATCGACGAACAATGCAGAGGAGGATTTCTTTGCCTTGTTTGAAAGAGCGCCGCAAGAGACGTTGAGAAGGAAGAGAGAGACAGGCCCTGGGCTCTTGGGTGATGATCTGGAAAACATGCATGACGCGAGATCGAGCCCTCTGGAAGTCAGATTCAGCGCATCTGGCACCGCTCCGCACGCAAGTAGCAGTCGGGACTACTTTGGTGCTGTGGCCGATTCGAACGGGGGCGGAGGTCAAGCTCACGGAGGAGGAGCGAGGGGTGAAAAGGAACCTGACCACACGTCTGAACAGATATCTACGCCTTCTTCTTTGGGCTGGACAGGTAGCTTGAGGAAGACGTGGGGCTCGATCAGAGGCTTCCCGGCAGGACTGGCTGAGCATCTTCCCGCTGCTTCTGACTTCATCGTCCCCGCCACGGAAGGGTTTTCAGATGACGGTGATGAGATTGGCCACGAAGGGCAAGCTAAACCCGCTTGGTCGGCTAGACAACCGCAGCAAGGAAAGGCCAGCCGAACTCCGTCCATGGATCAATCGAAGCGAGGGCATTCACCGCTACCTGCTCAGTGGACTGACCGAGCGACTTTCAACAATAGTCCGAGCCAGAGCCGGAATCAAAGCGCTGCTTCGCTGCAAGTCAATGTGCCGGGTCCTAGCCGCAAGTCTAGCTCTGCGTCTCGCTCATACCCCACATCATCGGCCAGTCTTGCGCCAGCGTCCGCCCCTGCCATTCCAATTTCTGGAGCACCGGGCTTTGACGCAAATTCGACGAAGCGCTGGAACACAGGCTCCTGGTCCCTTTCAGCAGCGGGCGAGGCGGAAAGAAGTCGTCGACCCATCGAAGTGAAGCTGAATGGACGATCAGATGATATCGAGGGAGTCATAACGAATTGGCACGCCTCGCGAATCCAGGCTTCTCTACCTGCCCGATCGAGGTTGGGAAAGAGCTGGAAACTGCTGTACTCTTTGGATCAACATGGTATCAGTCTTGGGACGCTGTACGGTAATGTGGAGAAGGGACTTGACCCGAAGAGGAGTAGACCTCTTGGGGAGGAGGACAGGACGGAAGAGCATGCGGAAGGCTGGATGAGGGGCGCGAGTGGAGCTGCCATGGCCGCTGCTACTGGGCGCTCCATCTCACCTTCCAACACTAGTAGAAATGGCAAGGTGAAAGCTGTGGGTGCAGGTCTACAGCTCCAAGATGCTGGAATCGTTGTGGCGGTTCAGGACGAAGATGACAATGTCTTTGGTGCCTATGTGAACGAGCGACTGAGGCCTCAAGCGGGCTACTATGGTAGCGGTGAATGGTGCGTGCATGGAGGAGATGAGTTGACAGCAAGTCTGCCCGCACTCGTGCTGATGCGAACCCCATTTTGTGCTGTGCAGCTTTCTCTGGAGAACGTGTCGAGCACCAACTGACGAGGGTGTGGATCTGACAGACGGGGCTGCAACATCCGCCAGCGCTTCGCTCAAGGTGCAAACCTATCCCTGGTCGGGAGCCAACGATTACATGGTGCTGACTCAGCCAGAATACTTATCCTTCGGAGGTGGAGAAGGAAGGTATGGGCTTTGGATAGATGGCAAGTTGGAGAAGGGCATCAGCTGTAGGTGCCCGGCTTTTGACAACGATCCGCTTTGCGACGATGCGCCGCCTGCTGCTCCCTTGGCTCGACGCAACAGCACGACCGAACATCGCTTTGATTGTGTGGGTTTGGAAGTTTGGGCCGTAGGAATCGATTAGACTTATTGCCCGAACGTGCGCCATGGGATGGTCGAGCAAAATTCGAGGCTTGCCTTGAAATAGCCCTACCTCGATTTTGTGCGCCACGTATTCCTCTTTCAACTATCAAGTGCCCTCGCCCCTTTGTGCTGAGTCAACATCATACCTCGCGCATTTGTTCGATCTGCATTTCTAGACGCATGAGCACTCGATGGAGTTAACATCCCACTCAAAGTTAGAAGAGGACATTCGTGATTGAAGGCTACGACAAGTGATCTGAACACAACGCTGAGCTTATATTGAGGTATGACGAGCATTGCATGCAAGAATGGCGAGACAGTGCACCTCCAAGTACCTTAGCGTCATGCTGCGCAGGCCAGAGGAGCACCTGAGCGCTTACCCCAACGAGTCAAATTGGCGATGCTGCAATACACTCTCGGGAAAAGCTACAGGCACAGCATACGCAAGGGATGTATTGGTGGCTCTGCGCTGGGCGCATACATGACCTTAGTAAACTTCTCTGAGGTCCAGCTTGATGCCCGGTCCTTGTGTGCTGCTGATATGAACACCACGAATGATGCTTTGAGCTGTAGAGCAGCGGTCAAGAACCAAACGGGAAGGGTATATGTAGGTCAGCGATTGAGGATTTGGTGGTTTGGGCTTGTCACGTAGCGAGCCACAAATGCGCTTCTGGTTGCAAAGCGGCCGAGCGAAGGTCTGAGTCCCTTGTGTGCTGACTCACCCTTCTTTAGCTCAGCGGGCGTCCGTTTTGCGAGCTCTGTGGATCCCTTGACCAGTCCTTGCTGGTTCGAAGCAGCTTGAGAACCCAGCCCGGAGGAAGCTCTCTCGATCACGGCTGCAAGAAAGGAAGAAATGTTGCTACGCAGTGCAGGCAGAGGATGACTGACGCGGGCGATGGCTAGAGACGGCGAGCAGCAAGATGTCAGCGGTCATTTTCGCCTCAGCTACCCTTAGGCAAAAGCCCAATGTTCAGCCTGCATAGACACTCACAAGTCCTGACCACACCTTGTCGGTCTCCTTTCCAGTCCAAAGCGCCTCGCGCCTCTTCAATTGCCTCTTTCATGCCTTTCCGCGTCTCGACGATGGTCCCCCTCTTAGCGTTCGGCATCAGACCTTTCGGACCCAAACTCCTTGCCAAAGCCTTTGCTACCGCTCCGACACAATCCGGCGTAGCCAAAACTTTTGTGAAGCCTGCAATTTTACCAGAGACGACATCGGGAATGATCTCTTGACCACCTACTATGATTTCGCTGGACGAAGAGCCTGCGCTGGATGAAGAAGAGGCTATTCGACGCGCTTCTTCACCCGCTTCGTTGCCTTCGCCTGCAAAGATTAGAATCACTTCAGGCTTGGAACGCGTAGTGTAGGGTAGAGCTATACGTCCTCGCAGGGCATTTGCTACTCCTCGAGAGATGGAAGTCGCAATGTGGATCTCGAATGCTGCAAAAGGGCGCGAGACTTCCATTGCCTGCATGGCGAAGAGGATCAAGACTCGGGCTTCAGTCTAACTCGAATCGGCTTCGTGGTGAAGAGGCGGCGCTCAGATGCTCCTGAGTGCGCTGTCGATATCTGCCTGGGCGAATGCCCTCTGGCCACGAGACGCATTGCGCATGGCACGACAACTCACAGTGAGCAGCTTGAAAGCATCTTCCAAACTGGCCGGATCTTCCCTCTTCTTTTTGCCCCTCGCACCCATTCTGGACGTATCCTCCTGCAACGCTCTAGCAGGCGAAGATCCATCCGGACGTAATCTGTTCAATCGAACTTCCTGTCTAGCTTTTCTGATTGCATTTTTACCAAAGCCTGGTCTGTGCTTGCCCGAATTGCTTGCGGTGATGTGCAAGGAGCGCACGTGGGTGATTTGAGATGATGATTGGGCTTGGAAGAGAGGTCGAGAAGAGGTGCTGATACGTTGTGCAAGAGATCGGCACGATGAAGTGCTGGGAAGCATCGTCGACATGGCTGAAGGTAATTGAACCTGTAAGTCGATGAAGGGCGCGAAGCGAGCAGCTGCTTGCTGTCTACAGCTCTACTGTAGCTTGAACCAAGATCGTTCGTCTGCGAGGCCACCCGATGTGGATGAGATGGCGCTCGTGACAGATTGATGAAGTCGTACGACGAGATGCGTGGTGATTAATCCTGAGTCACTGTGACTGCTCGTTCAAGTTCAAGTCGGTGATTCCTTGATGGCACGGCACGTATCTGTGACTCGTGATTCCTTGGTCATTCCAGATGAAATGAAAGATTGGCGCGCACCGCCCGTGCCAATTGAGAACTTGAATCTTGAATGTGACTGGGTAGCATCGACCCACGTGGCACACCTCACGGGTATTCGTGATTGATTCAAATTCAAATCTTGAATTCGTGATTCATGATTCCTATTCACGGCTCGTGACTCTCGACGCGCGCGCGTGATTCTTGATTTCAAACTCGTTCGCCTCGATGCCGCGCAGACTCGTGACTTTTGATCGCACGCACGCGCGTCTCGTGACACGCTCCGTCGTGGCTGCATGGCCGCATCGATGGATCATTTCAGCAGGACGCACACTCCGCGGGCAAGGCTGGCGGCTGCATGCATGCTGTACCGTATGTGTATAGAGTCGTGAGTCGTGAGTAGACTACGAGTCCTAAGGAGACGGTGCGGCGATATATATATCTCGATCGCGTACCACACGCCTGGCTCTTCTTGCACAGCCACGACCCCCTCCCCGCCTCCGACTCGTAATTCCATCCAATCGGTCAGGTAGGCTTGTTGCCCCAACGACGAGGCATCATCCTCGAAGCCTCCGACCAAAAGGCTATTCGCTACTCGCTCCTCGTCGCGTTGTTGCCATTGGCAAGGAGATATGCGACCTCGACGTGGAACGCGTCGAGGTCCTCGTGCAGCTGCACCGAGCAACACTCGACAAGATGACGATGATTCAGATCAGTACTCTTACGGAGAAGCCGCGAGGAGCGACAATGAGGATTTTATGAGCGCAGATGAGGAGCTCCCAGAGATCATCACGCGTCGCGATACGTCCTCATCCTCTCGCGCTCCCCGTCCTCAGCCCGTCCCCAAAGGTACTGGGCGCGCCTCTCGAGCATCAAGTTCGGGAAAGGCTAAACCTGCTTGGCAACCCCCTTCATCGGATGATGAACAAAGCTCAGATGTAGAAGAGGTACAAGATGTGCCTTTGCGCTCAAGCAGAGGACCGACTCGAAGATCTGCGGGATTGAGATGGCAGACGACGCCGGCTGTGAGCGAGGATGAAGAGGAAGAGGATGTCAGACCGCTCAAGACGCGTCGCATGGCCTCGGGACGCGCAGCTGCTGCTTCAACACCAGCTGGCCGCTCGAGTCGTGGTCAGGGAAAGGCCAAGCAATCAGCGGGACCCAGCACTAGGAGCGCTAAAGCTTCCGCACCTCACAAGCGCAAAGCCAGTCGTCTGTCTGCAGCTGCTCTTGCCAGCCAATTGGCCGCTTCTGACCAAGAGAATGAGGAGGAAGAGGAAGAGGAGGAGGAGGAGGAGGAGGAGGAGGA
>CCYA01000272.1:120994-179715 GCA_900000165.1 Ceraceosorus bombacis
GGATGACCTTCCGCGTAGAAAATCTGGTCGGGGTGCCCAGAAGTCTAAAGCCAAGGCTGGCACTCAGACTCGTGCGCGATCAAGCGCTCGCACGAGCCGCAGGGCATCGCGAAAGAGCGCATCTGGTGCAAGCTACGTCTTCGATCCGATCGTCCTTCCAGGCGACTCCGCAGAGGAGGCAGAATCGCAAGAAGAGTTCGACGGCGCCTTCAGACCCGGCAAAGGTCAGACCAAACGTAAGCGCAAGAAGTTCGTGCCGCTCTATCCTTCGAGCGATGAAGATTTCGAGTATGGAGACTACGGACTGCCTCTGCATCAGCGACGAAAAGCTCCACCCCTCCCATCCAAGCAGAAAGTCAAGATACAACCTCACATCGACTTTGAGATCGACCCGCTCAGCGAGGATGCTCTAGCCACGTACGGCAAATTGCGCGACGTTTCCCCGATGCCCAAAAAGCGCTCTGCTAGACTCGTCGGATCGGATGATAGCTTACTTTCCGACGCTGCGGACGACTCCGGCGTGGACGCCTACTTGCAGGACAGTTCAGATCTGGACGACTCGGACAATGTCAGCGTCGTTTCGGACGAGTTGGACAAGTCTACGCGCGCTGCGCGTCATCGTCGCAACTCGGTCGAGATGCTCTCCGACTCTTCGGACGGAAAGTCGCGCAGAAGGCGAGCCAAGAGCGAGGATAGCGCAGAGGAGCACTACCACGTCTCGGAAGACGAGGAGCCCAAATTTGATCAGGATGGACTGCCCATCGAGAAGAGTCTGCTGGGAGAACATTGGCCTACTTGTCACAAGTGCGGCGAAGAGTCTGCACTGAGCTTGATGGGTGGCCTGCAGCGATTGGTAGGCAAACTGCGTCGTGAGGGCAAACTTCGAAAGGGGCGATTGATGGAGCGCAAGACGAAAGGCGGACGCGTGTCAAATCTGATTGGAGAGTTTGACGAGACGGAAGCGATCGAGGGAACGCTGGAAGATCGCGTGGAGGAGAGACGACAGGGCATTCTACAAGCTGGAGGATGGCTGGAATGCTGCACGTGCTCCGCCTCTTTCCACTGGGGATGCCTCGCCGCCCCTCGTCAGCGCCGTATCCTGGACGAGATCAACGCCATACACGAAGCAGCTCAGAAGGCCCTCGAACCGGGCAAACCTTTTGTAGAGAGAGAAGGGCTAAAGTGGAACGAGTTCGTTTCCTTTGTCGAATGCTCGGATTGCTTTACGGAACATGGAAGGAGGTGCATGCTGTGTCATTCGGACGAGCCGCGCGAGCTGGACGCGCCACCCATGTTCCGCTGCCATCGGTGCAGGAGGTGCGCCCACTACGAATGCTGTCGACAAGTCACTGGTGACTCGACCGTGGAAGAGACGGCTGTAGCGAGGCAGGGCGCCCAATGGCAATGCATGGACGTGAGTACCCTCTGTGCTCGGGTGTGTCTTGTGGAACGCCTGCTGATTCCTTTCTGGTCGCGCCATCGCAGTGCGAAGTCTGGGGTAGAGTGGCGTCTATCATCGCTTGGCGTCCCTCCGCCGAAGCGGCTGCCGAACCAGAGCCAGAGCCGGCGCCAGGCGAGCCATTGCCGGTCAGAAGTTTCAAGGAGAATTTGCACAGAGAGTACCTGGTCAGATTCGTCGACGTATCCTTTCGCAACACCCAATGGGTACCGCACGCATGGCTCAGTGTAACCAACTCTCACCTGCTCAATCACTTTTTGCAAAAGGGCACTCGCGTCGAGCTGGAAGACAAGGCGATCAAGGGCGTAGGAAAGCCTATCATCAATGCTCAGTCGGCAAGGGCTGGTGTGGCAGGAACGCTGGCACGCGGTCGTAAGAGTGCTGTGGAGCTGCTCTCGCAGGCCCCTGCCACGCGCAGGCGTCGAAGGCGTAGAAGGCTCGAGCTGGTCGAGGATCAGACGAATGATCAGGTGGCCATTGTCGCTGATGGACCTCCTCGAGCGGTCCCTGATGCTCAGTTGCGAATCCCATTCCCTTGGCGCACGCCAGACCGAGTGTTGGACTGCTTCTTCAAAGTAGACATTCTGGGCGCTGCAGGTCGCATCGCGGCACGCAACAAGGAGCCGCCAAACCCTAATCGTCGTCCACGAGCAAAGCAGCATGCCGAAAATCGTCAAAAGTATCGCGAAGATCCCAACATGATTCACATTGATGATTTGGACGAAAACTTGCTCGACCCCGAGAGTGCTCTCGAAAGCTTGCCGTACGTCGCCAAAATCTTTGTCAAGTGGGAAGATATAGGATACGACTTGAGCACGTGGGAGGATGGACCGAGCCCTGTTGATCAGGCGGACGTGTACGAAGAGTTCGTGGCTGCTTATCGTCGGTACTTGCAAGGTCGAAAGGTTTTCGTGCCCTTGCTCAGCGCCAAGCAGCTTCAAGACCTTGACAACAGGAAGGGCCTTTCCTTCAAGCCGTTCCGCGAGCAGCCACGCTACGTCTGCGAGGGGCAGCTGCTGGACTTCCAGCTCGAAGGCCTCAATTGGATGCGCTTCAACTGGTTCAATCATCAACCTGGCATATTGGCAGACGAGATGGGTCTGGGCAAGACGATCCAAATGATCTCCTTTTTGGGCTCGCTGTACCACGAGTACAATGTGTCTCCCTTCTTGATCGTCGTCCCCAACTCGACGATTGGCAATTGGGTCAGAGAATTCGAAACGTGGATGCCTTCGATGCGAGTCGTGCCTTACTACGGCGTTGCGGACTCGCGCGACGTCGTCGAGAATTACGAGCTGTTCCATGAGAACAAGATGGACGGCCGGCAGGCGCTCAAGGCTCACGTCGTGCTCGTATCTGACACGATGGCTCGTGCGACGCCGGCCGTGCTGCGCAGAGTGCAGCATTGGCAAGTGATGGTGGTGGACGAAGGTCAGAGTTTGAAGGGAGGAGAATCCAACAAGCTCGTCAGGCAGCTCAACGACTTGCCTGCTGAACATCGCATGATCATGACCGGCACGCCGCTCAACAACAACATTGGCGAGCTCTTTAATCTGCTCAATTGGCTACAGCCTGGCGGCGATTGGTCCCGCATCGAAGATCTCAAGAAGGAATATGAAAGCCTCACGCCGGCGCTGATCGAAGAGCTTCAACCTCGCTTGCGACCTTTTTTCCTTCGTCGACTCAAGGCGGATGTGGTCAACCTGCCTGCAAAGACGGAGCTCATCGTTCCCATTTCTCTCAAGCCTGTGCAAAAGCAGATCTACAAGAGTATCCTCGAGGCGAACATCGAAGATATTCAAGGTCTGCTCAACGAGCGGCACGGCAAAGGCAAGAAGAAGAAGATTGTGCTCAACATGAACGGGATCCTCTCTCAGCTTCGCAAATGCTGCCAGCACCCTTATCTGATCGCTCCGACGCTCGAGATTCGAGAGGGCGATCGCAAGTACGTGGCGGAAGAGGAGATGAATCGCTTCGTGGATGCGAGCGGCAAGCTGGCTTTTCTTCGAGAGCTCCTGCCCAAGCTCAAAGCGCGCGGACATCGCGTCCTGCTCTTTTCACAATTCGTCATCAATCTCAACATTGTAGAGGACTTTTTGGAAGATGCAGGTTACAAGTTCTTGCGACTTGATGGTAATCTGGGCCAGAAACAGAGGCAGAAAGGCATCGATGCCTTTAACAAGCCCGATTCGGAGTACTTTATCTACATTCTCTCGACCCGGGCTGGTGGCGTCGGTATCAACCTGGCTACGGCGGACACGGTCATCGTAAGTACACAATGACTTTGCTTTACTCTTCGTTGCACCCGTGCACCAGTGCTCACTCGTCGTTGCTCGCAACGCGGCCCAGGTCTTCGATCCCGACTTCAACCCACACGTCGACATGCAGGCCATTGCTCGTGCACACCGCATCGGTCAGACGAAGCGCGTCCTTATCTTTGACCTGGTATCAAAGAGTACCGCCGAAGAGCGCATCATTCAAAATGCTAGAGGCAAGATGGTGCTGGATCATCTCATTGTGCAAAACCTCAACAACGAAGAAACGCAGGCTGAAGAGATCGAAAGCATCATCAAGTACGGCGCTCAGGCCCTCTTTGCGGAACAAGGAACTGAGGAGACCGCCCAGGACATACGCTACACCAGCGATGATCTGGACAAATTGATAGAGCGTGCAGAGACAGAGGATCAAGACGGGCCGCTTGCGGCCACAGAAGGCGACGGCGGTTTTTCATTTGCACGCATTTGGGAGACCGAGAATGCCAACGGCGAGTCCGACGTTGTTCCGGCGCAGAACATCGCAGACAGTGACTTCTGGCAGGATCTGCTGGAGAAGACTCGCTTGGCAGAGGATGCGCGCCGAGAGGAGAAGGCCAAGCGCGAGGCAGAAGAGCTGGCTAGCGGCAAGAGGCGCACGCGAAAGCAGACCAAGTACGATCTGGATGGTGAGCAGCAAGACGACGACGACGAGGAGTGGGTCGCTCAGCGCGCTGGCTCCGAGGCATCCGATCACGCCATGCCTGCCGCTGCTGAAGTCGCAGCAGAGGCAGGAGATCTCGTGCCGAAGCCGGCTCGCAAGCGTGGTCCTCGCAAGTCTCAGGGCGAAGGCGCTGCGCGTGCACGTGGCCGTCCAAGAAAGTCGCAGACCGACGAGGCAACGCCTGGAAATCAAGATGGCGAGGCAGGACCTTCCCAGCCCAAACCTCGCGGCCGTCAGGTGCTCATGCCAGATGGCGAAAACATCCCGACACCTGCTCAGGCGCAGCTCATCCTCGAGACCATCCCGCGCAACGTCATGATAGAGGTGCTGGACAATGTTCTGGTCAAGAAGACGGACATTGAAGCTTTGCAGCCTTCTAATAAGCGTCCACAATTGACTCATCTGCATGCAGTAAGTGCAGGGCACAGAAGCTCGTGCTTGAAATTTCGCTGATCATTCCCTGCGCTGGGCACAGGTGTATTTCGAGAAACAGCTAGGCATTCCTTATGCGTGCTTCAAATTTGCATTCACCTTCATCGACTCGTCGCAGCTACCTGAGAACGTTCGAGGCTTGGACTTTGACGGGGCTGTATTCTTGGACGCGGGCATCGTGCGGGAACATCTGATCCGCGCAGTCGCGAAGATTTGGCAAGTCTGGAACAAGGGCAAACATGGACGCAAGGCAAGACTGTTGACCGATGCGGAGAAGCAAGAGCTTATGCAAGGCTTCAGCTCGCTTCGTGATCTAGGCGCCACAAACATCGATGGTGTCATGCACGCGGCCGAGATCATGTTTGGCACGGCTGATGTGGCGCAAGCAAGGAGCATGCTTAGAGTTTTGCGAGACAAGCTGGTAGAGATGATGACGATTCTCGGACCATTCAACGACGATCAAAATCGCAGACTTTTGGCTACTTCAAGGAAGGTTCACAGCGCGAGCGAAGCCTTGCTGCTCGCTACTAGTCCGGAGGCGCCGCCACCGCTCGGTAACTTCGACTACATATACCGGCCTCGACCATCGATGACGAAGGCTGAACGAGAGCTTGCACGCCAAGCTGCCACACCGCCTATCGACCCAATGTCTGCTGGAGTAATCTCCCTCGAGCAAGCGCATCTGCTGGAAAAGAAGAGGCAAGAGTTGGGACCGGCCAGGTTGAGCCAATTGCAAGCTCGAGCGCGGAAGTCGGCGGGATCTGCGTCACAATCTGCAACTTCACCATCACAGACTGCCCATCCTGTTCCACGCTACGATGTGGCTCTTGTTCCTCCTCCCACTTCGCAAATGCCAGTATCTGCCTTCTCCAGGCCAAGCACATCGCAGCCTCCGCAATACGCTCAGAGCCAACCCGCGCTGCACAATTCACCACCCAGGCATCCGGCTTCAAGCCACGCTTCTCCTCCAGCTGTTGAGGACTTCTACGCAAAGCATGCTACGAGAGAAGAATCCGCGCCCCGGGCGTCTTTTGCCATCACGAATCGAGGCGGTCAGCTTTGCGAAATTTGCGAAGGTCAATTCCACTTTGTCGTGAGTGTAGCTGCAACACCAGGCTCGAGAGAGGTGTTCTAGGCGACATGAAACTGACAAGTCGAACCTATCATTGTTTTTGTTCGCCTCTTTCTCTTGTGCTCCGTGTGCAGAACAAATGCCCGGTCATGCAGCCTGGCAACGAGAAGATTGCTACGCAAAGGTATCAGGCTATGGCGAGGGCTTTGGTCGCGAATCCTTCGAACATCACGAAGAGAACCCTTACGTTCATGCGCCAGGTCCTACTCAAGAGAGATGTCGTCGCAAGTCAAGTGCCTGCTGTGTGACTGTATAGATTCGTGGACCCATCTCATCAAGACTTTAACAGACGAAAACAGAACATGCTATACAATAGGTTCTTTCGCTACCCACCTTGCTCTCACCAAGATGCTCTTCTTTTACGCCTGCACAAAATCTCGAACATGTAATGCCACGCGAGTCAGACGAAATTCGGTGGGCGGTCTCCAGAGCTGGCCGATGTGAGATTGAATGTGGCCGGTCGGTTGAGTAGCAGTACAGGTGCGCGCTGGCCACACCACACAAGCCAGGGGAAATTCGAGGATCGATGCGGCAAGCTGCCATCAGTCCGAGTGGGGTCATGTCATCCTTCACCGCAACTTTGCCTTTTTGGCCAATTTGGCCTCCTTGAGCTTTTTGCGAAGAGCTTTTGCTTCATGGAATAAAGGATCCGACTTGGTCGAATCGACCTTTGCAGCGCCGGTGGCGGATGACTCGCTCGATTTGCGCTTCTTGTCGCTGACCTCCTGTTGCGTTGAGGAGGCAACTTTGTCCTTCTTGCTCAGATTCGCGTCCAAAGCTTTAGATTGTTGGTGTTTTTCTTTCTTCTGTTTGAAAAGGGATGAGGTAGATGGAGATGCACGACTGGGATTCGGAGCGTCATCGTCATCGTCTTGAACCTCGAATCGCGTATGAGAACCTTTTGACTCTAATTTGGAAGACTTGGAAGAGGTTGATCTGCCTGCTCCTCTGTCCAATGCGGCCTTGACGAAACGTCCAGCTGCTACACCATCCACCGGCATTCTTCTCTCCTCCTTTCCAAATCCGGCAGCTTTTAGCTTTTCCAATCCTGCGCCGGCGTCTGTGCCATTTCCACCGCTCGGAGCTGGCGGTGCAAGTCGAGGCAACTTTCGTTGAGCAATTGCGACTTTTTGGAAATAGTTCCTGACGCGTTCCAAAGAGGCTGTGACGTTGTGCGTCTTGGGATCTTTGGAGTTTACTCGGAGATACACTGTGAGAGGTAGTTTGCAAGAAGTGCATGGGAAGGAGGGAGATGGGGGAGAGAGGGCAAATAACATCAAATGGCTTGTCCGTAGTCAAGAATAAGACACCATCGTGTTGCTCTGGCGCTACTCCTGGGCTAGAGAGAGAAAGAGACACGAGCGCATATATGCGCTCATTCATCGCTCTGGTTGCCATTAGTTGAAGCCACACTCACTCCATACCAGGTCCAACAAGACGTACGCCACGCTGATGTTCAATCTGGCACTGTCCAACCTTCCACCCGATTCTTTCCTATTCGCTGCGTCATTTGTTTTGCTCCTGCTCGATTCCGCTTGACCATTCGAAGCGTGGTCGGAAGCAACTTGTACGTCGGGTTGAGAAGATCCACTCTCTAGTTTTTGGCTCAGCACCGACAGCTGTTGGCAGAGGACAGGGTCGAGAATTTCAGAGAGGTGTGCGATGGATGTCTGGAGCGATTGAAGAGTAGACGTGGGATCTTGAGGCAGGGACATGTTGTCTTGAATGCGCTTGTGGTCGTGGCTTCTTCCATGCAAATCTTGTCAGAGCGCGGGGATGGACAGGTGATTGATTGACTCGGGCCTGCTTGCCAATGCACACTGGATCGTTAGAGGTCTTGAGGACCGTTACATAGAGATGTGACCGATCACTAGCGAGACTCTTGCATTGTGAACGTAGTGATGGGAATTTGAATGAGTTTTACTTTCTGTCGACGCACGATGTGCGTGGGGTGTGCACAGCCAAAATTTAGGAGAGTGGCAAAGGGAAACAAATGTCACGTGATGAAAGTGCGCGTGCACGATGAACGCGTGTTGAGCCGCGGAGGTGCATGCAACGCCGCGGACTCATCAGACTTATTGTGAATGCGGATGCTGCATGCTGAGTGCTGAGTGCTTCAGCGCATACTCACGCGATATAGCTTTGAGAACCAAAGAGGACACCGTGGCTGGCTCACTCAAGTTTACGTTCACCATCGAGAAAGGATGAGGCTATGCAAAACGGGCTTCTGTGTCGCGCGAGGTCGAGAAGGGAAGGCAAAGCTTTGGCATGCAAGACTCAGAAGGTCCGGACGAGCCTTTTCCTCAGAACAAATCACAATCCAACACGATTCGGCAGCACGCTAGACGGTGAAGAGAAGGAAGACCATGTCTACTCCATTTCAAGAAGATTGTGATGGCCGAGGTGCATTTCTGCAAGTTGAACCGACAAAGTATCGCAACGATGCGCACGGGTTTGCTGGTGTCTATCAGGATCATGGCATGGCGCGTGCAGCAACGCATCATCCTCATCCATCAGACGAGATGGCTGCAGACTTGCACACCCAAGCGATCAATCTAGCCTTTGATGATTTGTGAGCATATTGAACTCACCCTGTGCAACGGTATGCTGTAGCAATGAATGCTGATCCTGCAGCTCGCAAACCTCATTGCGACGTTGCTCGAGCTAGCTATGCGGATTTCATGAGGGGCGGTGGAGGTACGACGGATGTGTACGAGCATCAACAGCCACAGGCCGGTCCATCCACGCATACAGATGCGCTCTTCCCTTCAGAAACCTATCATCATCATCAAGGTGCTAGGCTGTCAAGACCTGCTATCCTCTACACACCGCATGAGTCCTCGCACAAGCCTTTGGTTCCCGCCTTCTCCCTGGTGGACAAAGACGCGACCTCCTCTCACTCATCGCCAACCAGATGGGGAGCAAGCGCTGATGAAGAAGGACATGGGAAAGCGGGAAGCTTGAGTCCAAACACCATCGATATGACACATGCACCACCCGCCAGTCAGATACATCCCTGGGCTGCGCCATTCTCTTTGAGGGTGAAGGAGGAAGCAGAAGAGCCGGAGAACAACGACATCCTGAGCGCTGCCGTGCTTCAGCAATCACGCGAGCAAGATGCGTATCCTTGCTTGGCGCAAGAGGTGTCGTACGGCGCAGCACCTGACGAAGTACCCGTTCATCCAGCTATCCATTCGTTTTGTTCGAAACAGCCAGCTTCTGCATCGTGGCCGGAGTGGAAGTTGAACTACGCTCTACCAAGGCCAAGCAGGGCAAATTCCGACGGTCCTACTCTAAAAGATCACACGGCATCCGTCGTTGACCATGACAGTGCATCGATGGGTTACAGCTTTGACAGAACTCCAAAGCCTACTGCACAAGCCCCAAAAGCGCTCGCTAAAGCTCAACTGTATGCGCAAGAGACAGGCACGAGGTTGGACTTGAGAGCATTATGGGCCCATAGAATACGACTAGAGGTCAAACGTCGCAATTTGGGCAGTCGTCACATACCTACGCAAGATAGATCGATGGTGAGCAGGGTATACTTGAGGCGCAATGTCAGATGGGCAAAAGAGAAGCGGTAGTGGTGGGAGAGATTGAGATGTTGAATGGACTTTCATTCGATGCTATGCTTCTCAAACACGGCGACGCAAGCTCAAGAGGCCTCTTTTCTCGCGAAGCAATCAACGCCAGTCGCGCCTCATCAAACAGCGTTGCATCTGACCGTAATGCGTGGTGAATGCGATTGTTGACTGGAATCAAGATTGCATAGCTGTGAGCGGAGACGATGCTCACAAAGTCTCAGTGTGGAGAGCATCAAGAGCGGAGAATGAGGGCCGAGTTGCTGGGCCGGCGGATCGTCATGTGCCACCCCTTCGACAAAGCGCCTGGAAGCGAGGAGGAAGCGGGTCTTTGAGGAGTTCTTCTTTCGCGGACTTCAAAATCCTTTACAGGCGCCCAAAGCAATCCTTTAGACGAGTCTTCTCCGCGCAAAGCCATCCGTTCACCAGGCGTATCGCTTGTGCAGCTCATCGACGCGCTTTTGAATCTGTCTTGGAATTCTTGCGAATTCTGCGCGCAACACCGCCGATCTGGCGGCCAGTTCCTGAGAGATTGGAATCTGGCAGTCCAGACTTACCCCTCCTGGACCTTCCATCGAGATCCTAACGACGCAATCTTGTCGAGAAGATCGCTGCGTTCGAAAATCGGGCGGAGGTGAGGCTGAGAGGGATGTGAGGCCTGATTCCGATCGCATGGTGGGCGAAGCAGTGCGACACGATGTGATTTGGAAATCATGGCCGTCGGATGAAGAGTCGTAGCCTTCATCCAGCATGTCGATGCGATCTGCGTTCGCAATCGAAGCAGAAGCGCGGGTCGGCAGATGAGCCGATGCTAATACTGATGGCGGCGCTGTCGGGCAATTGGTGCTGCTGCTAGGCGCTGCAGAGGCTCGGCGAAGCGCTGCTGCGCGCGAGGGGGAAGCCTCGAGAGCTTCGAGATCGATCGATCGGTCTGCTCCCAGAAGACGAGCCAATGGAGAATGCTGTCCAACGGCGGCGTCGCGGTTGCCATTGCTTGCTTGTCGTCTGTGAGGCGTGCTGGGTGGAGCCATGGAGCCTCGGACGGACCGAGGAGATACGCTTGGCGTACGAGTTCTGGCAATGCTGAACAGCGACGGAGAACGCAGCCGGTGCTCGCCTAGAGAGGCAAGCACGGAAGGGTTGAGCGAGCTTGCTCTCAAAGCCGAAGTCGTCTTTGGTGCAACGGATCCGCTTTTGCTTTTGCTTCGCCTTCTTTTTGGAGAGGGAGTGGAAGGCGTAGAAGGCCTCTTGCGCGGGTTTGGAGTGCTGAATCGCCCACGAAAAGAAGCGGGCACGGACTGTCCGCGCTGTGCGGAAAGAGAAGATGAAGAGAGGCCAATCGAAGAGGCTCGGAAGCTTGAGGTCAATCTGGCTCGTGCAGCGTCAAATGTGCAGCGGGCGGGAGTGGAAGGCGATGGGGTAGATGCTGAGGTGCTCGTTCCCGGTTCAGGCTTGATACCGGGCTCAGTCTTGATGGGGCTAGAAACAAACGACGGGCCGGCCAAGATCTCGGAAGTCGAGCGCTGGGCGCATCGCAAGAAAGGCATAGCAAACCAACGATGAGAGCCAGGGTGTTTAGCGGGACGACTGCGGGTGATGAAGGAAGGTCAAGGCGAAAGGGTGCACTCACTGTGCTCGAAGCTCCGACGCTCGGTGCTCTGCTGATGCTCCTGGCCCGAGTGGCGATGGAACGCTGCGAGGTTGCAATGACATCAGAGTAATGCGTCGATCTATCAGCTTCCGCAGTATTTCATGACGACTCGACGCGACAAGTCGCCAACAGGGGGGGGGCACCCACCAGTTCCACAAGCGCACTTACAAAGGTGTGGTCTTCCATTTTGCTGTTCCGCTCTTTTGTGCCCTGTGGTGAAGAGGAGTCGTCTTGGAAGGAGGCTGGAATGCGCAAAAGTGTGGGTTATGGAGGCAAAAGCAATGGACGAGGAAGTCGATAGATGACGAGAGGCGAAACTTGGATGGCTTAGTGAAGGAGTGGAAGGTGGATGGGCAGAGAAAGCGGTGAGCCTGACGGTAGAAGGCTCGATCTTGCTCGTGATGAGATGTGAGTAGACGAGCGAGTCAATCGGCGTTGCTTGCACTCGTGACTGTCTACACCTCTCCTGAATTGATCTTGATGAAGCAAGATCCAATTTGGAGCGAGTCAGAGGTGCAAACAAGTATCAAGCGCACATGCTTGCGGTGCGTGGACCTCCATACATGTTGCATCACAACCAAAGCTTGTATGAGCGCTACGATCATCCTGATCGCCTTTGCAACTCACTCACTGCTGCTGTCCGCGCTCAAAGCTGCCGGACGCACGATTATAGTGCAATCAAACTCAGTCAGCCAGGCTTGTCTAGCTGGAGCCCATGCCTGCATATCTCGACTTTCGCAGTGGTTGTCTCTGCGTACAAATTGCTGAAGAATCTGAATCAAATTTGCCAATCAAGAATAAGAGTGGCAGCCTTTTGATCCGATCCATATTTGCGATGCTCAATTCATAGCTGAATGATGGGGCTTTCGAATCTGTGATTTGAAGTGGATCCAATCAAGGTCACGTCTGCTATTGAGTTGAGGATCAGAGGCTGTGCTTGGGCTGAGATTCTGCTTTCCGCAAAGACTCTTTCTTGATTCTTACTCATATACACCCTTACACACCACACCGATACACACCGCACATGCCCGACTCACGCTCTGACTCATCGACTCTTGACTGCTGATGTGCCCGTATGCGCAACTGGACCACATCTCGAGGTCTACCGTAGCGCATTGAGACAGGGCCGTGTTCGCCGATCGATGAGTGAATCTCGAATCAACTTTGTGCGACAATTTCAGCTATAGAGAGGATCGAGTTCTGGATCAGTAGAGTAGTCAAGAGTCAAGAGTCATATAGAGTAGAGTAGTCAAGAGTCAAGAGTCATATAGAGTAGAGTAGTCAAGAGTCAAGAGTCATATATATAGCGATGGGTGACACAAATTTGATCGGAATCACGAGTCAAAATCAAGAATCAAGTCATGCAACTCGTCGACTCGAATTGCTGTAAATTCACATTCAGCAGGTTTCGCATTCGATTCAAATCCCATGAGCAGGCGAGGTGAAGACTCAAACCGTGACTCTTGACTCTTGACTCTTGACTCTTGACTCTAGAATGTCAATCTTGAACAAGTGACTCTGCCTTCACTAACATTCGTGCTCCACAATTCACCTGTACTCGCGACTGAATCAATGAACGAGTCAAGAGACACCAGTGTGAGTCAAAAGTCGCGACTTCAGCCATCAGAGAGGCTGGGGCGAGGTCGGGCCGCGGGAAAATCACGAATGCAAGTTCCTGCCTAGCTGCCTCTTCACTCAAACTCAAGACAATTCGACTCGGGTGAGTCAAAGTCAGGCGCGGTCGAATATTCGTCCCAGAATTGCAAGGCCGACAGAATATTCATCAAGATTTCAACATCAAGATCGAATATTCACGATTCTGTTTGAGTTTGGGGACGACGAGTTAAAGGGGGGCCATGAGATCCACCCTCGAATTAATTGTCCACGCTTCTCGCAGAGCTCGCTCAACGTCCTTCACGTTTGATGAGATGAGCCAAATGTTTGCGCTCTCTACAGCATCGTACATCGGTCTCACGAACTCGCAATGTGACTGATGATCACCTACAGCTGTCGCTGCTCCTCTCCATCGCCTATTCATAGGCCAAGCTTGATCAGTCACGGGTGTCAAAATGAACGCGCATACACTTTCCGCATCCTTGGATGAATCACTTGGTCCAGAGTCACGAGCACTCTGCCATCGCAAGAGTCCGTGCCTGACGTCAGGTCGCATCCTTGCCATCCTCACAATCGTGAATGCCATATATCAGGCGGGAGACTGGAATTTTCCATGCCGCAACTTGTCACATTGATGAGGTCAAGCCTCTGCTCGAGGAGACTTTGGGTCTGGAAGGTCAACGAGATGACACCTGAGCTTTCCACGCTGTGCCGCCTGCCAATCCATCCTGATCTTGATCTCCCCTCTTCAAATACTTTGGTCTAGTGAGCTGCGTAGGGAAGAAGGTGAGCGCACAAGTGTTAGAGAAGACGTGCGGCAATGTGTGATCTGGCAGCTCAGAGCATGTATGCGCCAAGCTGCAGTGGAGCCAACGTAGCCATGACCATGATGCAACTAATCACTCACCATCTGGAGACTTGGAGACGTATTCGATAGCCTGCTGAACAGTCGTGATGTTGTCCGCTTCCGCATCAGGAATTTCCTATTCGCACGGATGATCACACGTTTAGAATCGATGAGCATGACATGCGAGCATAAGGTCGGATCTAAGCAACGTAGAGACACTTCTGAGACCGTCTCGCTCCTCCCCTACCGCCCCTGTGCCTTTCAATAAATCAGGCGCGAACACTCACGATGGAGAACTCCTCCTCGATGGCCATGACGACTTCTACTGCGTCCAGGCTGTCCAAACCCAGATCACCGGTGAAAGAAGCGGTGGGCGAGAGCTGCTAGGAGGAGAGAAAGAGAGAGGCGCAGAGCAGATGTCGAACGTCAGCGCATACACAGATGGGAAGTGACGCCGAGCGATGTTGCTCCTCTGGATGGAAGACAACCGAGACCAGTTTCTACCAGAGAGTCCTTCTGTTTCGGCAGCGCCAGACGAAACCGCCGACCTTGCATCTGCGTAATGCTATCTTGTCCGCCCGCAAACTCTACAGGCATATCTTGCATGCTTTGCTTCCTCTTCCAGACCAGAAGCACGCACGCACCTTTGCAGCATCGACCTTCTCGAAGCTCTTGAGCACCTCGGAGATCCTGTTCTGGATCTCGGCTTGCGAAAGACCAGAGCTAGCAGCGTAAAAGCGTTGCTGCTGTTGTTGGATCTGGAATGAGTTGACTTGCAATCTGGGTTTAGCTGAAGAAGATGCTGTGATGGGAGAAATGTTTGCCAATCGGGGAAGCGAGATGGACCGACTGCAAGGTACGCTGGCGCTCAGACGAGCGGATCGGACCAGGTTGCGTGCCATGACCATCATGGATACGAGCTGCTTTGAAAACGTTCGAGATGTTGCCAGCAATGCGCACAAAACAAAGAATTCCCTTGACACTTGCACAGAGCTTTCAAGGCGAGTGGAATGAAGTTGCTAGCCAAGAGGTGCGGGTGCGATGATGGCGAAGCTGTGAAATGCACGCTCGCTGGGAGATTTGAGCCGTGCAGCATAGCATCGTCATCAGCAGGGCGCACGGTGGGTGGCGCACGCGTCTTCTGCTAAGCTTGATCCACCCACCCACCGTCCGTCTGGCACGATTGCCGCGCGCACGTGGCACTTGCTGTCCAGCCGAGCCGAGCCGGATGAACTCCCGCGGCCCGCATGCACTCACAACTCACGACTACCGGTACTCCACATGCGGTGGCCCGCGATGCGCATTATGATTCACTAAGCTGCCCCCCTTCCTAGGCCTCCCTCGACCTGAGGTCGACGAGGCTCGCCAGCGCGCACTTTCACGACCAAAGCATCTCAAGGGCCTGCTCTCCATCCTCTTGCGAGCAGGGTAGAGGAGGCAAGAGACAAGCTCACCTGGACTGCGATCGGAGCTACCCCTCGCTGCGAAAGAGCGCATCGAAGGCTCTTGATTTAGACGCTCCCAACTATGGCTGGGGCTTTCAGGTGCAATGCTCCGGTCCTCGGACGTTGTTCATCGCCTCTCATTCTTACACATAGAGGGTTACAATTCAGACGACTGGGTCTCACAAGCTCGACAATCGAGCCCTGTGTAAGCGCTCAGCGCGTATGCGAGCATAGCCGCTCTTACAGCAGCTCGCGGGTACAGCGACGTCTGGGCCCACCACGACATTGGCGAGAAGATGGACAAAGCCATTTCGCAAAGGGCATGCAGTCCTCCATTCGACTTCTGTCGACCTCCCCATCATCTCACTCTAAATGGTCAGGAGCGCAAAGGTGGTGGACCGTAGCTTTACCTGCTTCTGCAGTTGGACTTGGCTTGACAATCTACTTGCACAGCGCGGTCAGGGCAGAGTCGGACGAACCTGAAGACGCAAAGTCAAGTCCGCACGAGCACGAAGATTCCAAGGCGTTCGCACCCTCCGTCGAAGCGCTGGACAATGAGCCATCCGCCCATCTCATCATCCGCATCCTCAGTTCCATTGGGTCAACTCTGAACATTTACATCATAGAGCCACTGGGCACCACCAAGAGATTCGTTGTGCTTTTCTGCTTGTTCATGCCAGTCCTTTTGACCATACCCATGATTTGGGTGGGAAGCAGGAAGAAAAAGGGACCTTTGGGAAGGAGGAGAAGAGTCAGAAGGGACGAAGAGGGTCAGAGATGGGGCGCTATTTGGTGGTACGGCTTCCTGGTCAAGCAGATGGAGAGAGCAGGTCCCACATTCATCAAGGTGAGCATCAGCTGCATGAATGCTCCGCGCAAATCTCGCACCCTGTCACCATGAGTGCTGCCGACCGATATCAAGCCGCTGACTACTCTTTGCTTCGCTCCTCACCCCCTCCGCCAGCTCGCTCAATGGGCAGGCTCGAGGCGAGACTTGTTCCCCGAAGAGCTGTGCATGCTGCTCGGCAAGCTGCACAGCAACGGCAAGGCGCACTCATTCGCGTACACCAAGAAGGTCATCGAGCGCGTCTTTGGCAAGCCTTTCGACGAGATCTTTGAGGAATTCCCGCACGAGCCTTTGGGCATCGGAGCTGTGGCACAGGTGCGTCATAAGGGTAGCATTCGCCCTCTTCCTCTTGTCTAACACATGTAGCGACGTTGAATTACAGGTGTACAAGGCAAAGCTCAATCCGGAGCTTTTGCCCCCCGCTTATCTGACGGAAAAGCGAGAAAGGGCGCGATCTACAGAAGTGTCTCGACAGCTCGCGCTGACTTACGAGGATGACTCGGCGCCGCCCGCAGTGCCTACCGCATCGGTAGCGATCAAGGTTCTTCATCCCAAGGTGCACAGGACGATCAATCGGGACATCAAGATCATGTCCTTCTTTGCCAACCTCATCAATCTCATCCCCGGCGCCGAGTGGCTCTCTTTCCCCGAAGAAGTCGAAGTCTTCGCTTCGATGATGTTCAGCCAGCTGGACCTGCGAAACGAGGCGAAACATTTGAGGAGGTTTGAAGAAAACTTCAAAAAGAGGAGAGCTGCAGTCTCGTTCCCCAGACCTCTATTCGAGTTCAGCACGCGCGAAATCCTTTTCGAGGAGTACGAAGATGCGCTTCCACTGAAGCACTTTTTGAACATGGGTGGAGCTGCGTTCGACCATCGTATCGCTACGCTCGGTCTGGATGCTTTCTTGGTGAATGGTCGATGACCACTGTGCATGGCAATGCCACTGCTGACTCTGCCAATTACTGCCTGCAGAACATGCTCCTGATCGACAATTTTACGCACGCGGATCTGCACCCTGGAAACATCATGATCAAGTTCTACAAGCCGACAACCTCTTCCATGCTGCACGACCTCTTTACACGTATACTGTCTCGATTTGACTCGGACTATGCCAGAGGGGCGAAGAAGGGAGCCCCTTCGGCGGATGATCAGGTGGATCAGAGCGTCGTTGAGCGATTGAGACCGCTTAAAAATGATGCAGAGGCGTGGCTGGATGAGTTGGAAAGGCTGGATGCGCTGGGTTATCAGCCCGAGTTGGTACTCATAGACGCCGGCTTGACGGTAGAGCTGACTCCTCTGAACAGGCGAAATTTTTTGGACTTGTTTGGAGCGGTGGCGGAATTTGATGGAGCATTGGCTGGACGATTGATGGTGGAAAGATGCAGAAGTCCGGATCTGGTGATTGATGAAGAGACGTTCGCCCTCAAGATGCAGGACCTGGTCTTGAGCGTCAAGAGCAAGACGTTTAGTCTGGGCAAGATCAGGATTGGAGATGTGCTCAGCAACGTCTTGCAGAGTGTGAGGAATCACCATGTCAAGATGGAGCCGGATTTCGTCAATACCGTCATTAGCATTTTGCTGTTGGAGGGTATCGGCAGGTCGTTGGATCCCAATATGGACGTGAGTACCAAATGTGCTCCCAATATACCTGGCTACATTTTCTCTAAACTCTTGCTTCGCTGCGTGCTGCAGCTTTTCCAAGCCGCATTGCCCATCTTGCGCGGTGGCTTGCGCACAGCAGATGCAAAGACGATGATGACGCATCGTCCTGACATGAAGCATTTGGGACCTATGCTCAAGGTGAGAGAGAGAGCTACACATTTCATCCCTGCTCTTGCTGGCTCAAAACAGAAAGAATCGCTGACATGCAACGTCGTACTTCCTCTTTTCGCAATCAGATCTGGCTTTGGATGGAGGCGCGATCATGGATGTGAGTTGAGTAGCGAGCGCATGCAGACGGCGCTTCGAAGCGGTCAGAGTGGCGCTGACGCATGCACGCTCGATTCCATCTCTCTCCGCTCCGCGTCCTGTGCAGCACCGCGCTTGCCGACCCTACCCTCGTCAACGGTTTCACCCGCTATGGTTGGCTGTCGGGCGACTAGATCGAGAATGTTGAGAGTACAAAGCTGTCTAAAATCATTCCTCACTCATCACTCGGCACACTTGCAAGCAATCATTATCTCCTTGTATCATGCACACGCAGCTCCGTAGTGTGCGAGCGAGGTGGAGCAGGCCAGCGGCGCTGATATAAGTCTTTTGCATCGAGATGAAAGAAGGATCAGTTGACAAAGAGCGTGGGACTAAGCTGCGTGCGATGGCGGGAGAGTATAGTCTACATGACATGTTTGTTGCATTGGGCAGTGCACTCGACAATGGTTAGATCGATGGATAGCAGGAGTGGCGAATGAATCGAAAGGGAGCGTGCGATTTTGTAAAGTTGAACAAACACCTGATGGCAAGCTTTATTCGCTCAGGGACAAGGCGTTGTTGATGATGCTGCACCACGCACGGGCGTCTGCTGCCTTGCCGCAATCCAAATAAAGTATGCAAAGCTTTCCCACCACTCTGATGGTGCTTTGGCCCGTCACTTTGACTGGCACGAGCGGTTGGATCTCGCTGTACAGCTCAATGGGTGCAGGCGACTCTTTGCTCGTGCAAGTCTCCGCCACTGCAACCAGCAAATCGTTGCAAAGAATGAGCTGAAGAGCCTTGGCAAAGAGCTGCTGTTGGAGCGCAAAAATCTCGATCAAGTCTGCTCCTGGTGTCCTTGTCCGGCCGATCGCACCGTCCGAAAAGAAATCCTTCTCATCCACATTGGCAAACATCTGTGCAGGTACGGCGACTGACGCTTTGCGCTTCACGACGCGCGTCAGAGTGACGGGACCATCTCGAAGCAGACGGCGGTGAGGGAGTACCAGAGGGTTAGGCCATCGACCTACAGCACGCGCCTGCCAAGCCAACAAGCGTTGATCTTGCTCGTTCTGTCGCTTGGCTTCGTTGACGCCATGCGCGAGCTCCGTGATAGCTTCGAGAGCCGCGACCATGGGATTGAAGCCGTTCGCACCGTGCTGCACGCGATGAGCAGGCGTGTATCGGACCAGATCCTCCAGCAGCAAGCGATAGCGCGGCAATCGCTGCACCGGCAACAAGAGGTAAGACTCGAGATTGATCTGAGTGTGGCGCTGATCTGCCTTGGCATGCTGCAAGAAACTTCGTACGCGCTTGACCTGCTTGCGCGCAAGCGCGCTCGGCGTCGCTTCCGATGCGGTAGAGGGCCTCGGCGTCGATCCTCGTCCTGATGTTGCCACTGTCGGCATGGACTGTAGCCAGGCCGCAACCCTGGCCTGAGCGCCATCTAGACCATTGACGTACCTGCAGCAAGCAGAAAAAGGGACGCTCACCAATCAGCGTGACGTTCGTCAAAGACACAGATGCCCTGCCTGCACTCACTGCCTGTACATCTTCATGAATGCAGCATGCGAAAGGAAAGTCTGTGCTACGCTTTGAGCCGCAGCTGCTGTAAGGTCAGCGTCGTGCGACGCATTCGGCTGAGCGTTCGTGCCGAGCAACGGTTCGACAGCAGCCCGAAGGGATGGCACAAGCGAACGGTGCAGCTGAGAAATGCTCTCCACGTTCATGAAAATTAGCCCGTGCTCCAAAGGCGGGACCAGAGGCACTCCGTTTTGATCGAAAGCTCTCATGGGTGCAACGTAGAGATCTACGAGCTCCTGCAACTGACGCGCATAAGTCTCTTCGGTGGACAAGATCTCCTGCAAGATGCGCGCACGCCTTACAGAGTCATCTTTGACCAGTAGCGTGGAAGCCGCTTCATCAGATGCGGCGCTCTTTGGACTGTTGTCGCCGCGCGAATGTAACTGAGTAAAAGTCTGGCGGGGCAAATCTGCTACAGGCGGGTCTTCAAGCGGACTCGATCCGCCGGCATCAAGGATGCGACTCGACATTCCCGAAAGGTCGTGCAGGTCTTTCAGGTAGTGCATCAGAGCACGAATGCGCCTCGAATGATCAGGTGATACCTGGCGCCATTGCTCTCGCTTTTCGAGGATTGCGGTCTCGCTCTCATGAGCGTCGGTGGCGATGTTAGAGAGGCTATGCTCCATCTCTGGCGATAGCAGGGTTGGACTGGGCAGAACTCCTTGTATAGAGGGAGGAAGCTGCGGAATCTGTATTGGCATTGGCGGTGGCTCATCGAGCAACGGCGATCCCTGCAAACCAGCATTGGATTGCTTGCGGCCGACGCGTCGAAGGAGGGTGCTAAGGCCGTTGCCCACGCTCGGCCTGCGCGCAGATGTGAGGGGCGGAGCGATTTCCGTGTGCGAGTCATTCGTCGAGCTCATACTCCGCGCTGGAGCAGAGGAGGGCGTGAGGAGCGGAGCTTTTTCGCTCAAGCTTCCAACCTTGGTCGACGTCCTTCCGCGCCAAGATTGGCTATTGAAAGATGCCGCGTTTGCTGACGCAGGAGAAGGCGGACCAAGCGGTGCGGCCACGATTGGCAATACCGGACCATCACGAGAGATGGGAGCTGAATGCGGTCCACTGAGATCCTCCGACGAGACGAGTCCTGTCACTCTATTCTTGAAAAGCCCCTCCTTGAACGTGGATGTCGAGCTCGTATGCAGCGAGGGTGGTCGTTGTGTACGAAGCGAAGCACCATGCGATAACAATGGCGTTACGATGCGCACCCAATTTGGCTGCATTGGATTGCCATCGATACAGAGACGCTCCAGCTTCATGGTATGCATCCAAGAGGGCAAATGCGACAATTCGTTGTCTGCGACACTCAAGCTCTTCAGGTCTTTGAGTCCACCTAGAGCCTCTGGCAAATGATTCGCACCAACTCCGTCGGCGATCAGAGTGGTGAGAGCTTGCAAGTCCCCGACGATCGTGGGGATCCTACCAAAATTGTTCCTCGAGATGTTGAGAGTTTGAAGGGAGCTGCACATTGACATGGCAGCGGGAAGCTCCCACAGACCGGCTGAAGAGATGTCGAGATCGCTGGTGGAGTGCAAGGAGGAGGCAACGGTCATTAATTCAGCGGCCTACCTTGCGCTTGGCGGCCACGTGTACTCACATCAACGTGCTGGATATGTAGGGCAGAGAAATCTTGAGCCAGTCAGGCAGTGCCATGTTTTGACAACCTCTCAAATCCACCGAAGAGACATCTTGCGCGATGAGCTGCTCGACTGCCGGAAGAGGTGTTTCCACCATGGGAGCATTGAGCACTGATACAGGTGCTTGGTAGAAGCTAGGAGGCGAGTGCGCGTGCGGTGACGTGGCAGGACGAGCCGCGAGGCTGAGTTCAGCTGTCCTCATCCGAGCATTGTCCACGACGATGTTGTGCGCTTCCTGCGACTGGGCGGAATTTTCTGCATGCTGGGCTTTAGCATCAGCTGCGCGCTTTGTGGACGCAGACGACGCTGCAGAATTCGAGCGCCATCGTCGCAACGTGGACGATATGGACGGCGTCAAGCGTGAAGAGCTGTCTGGCGAATTTCTTCCGTAATCACTCGGTTCTCTTGCGAGCATCTCGCAGGGAGAGACCAGCCGCGTTTGCAAGCTGCTACTGGTGCTCGGCCTGTGAGCAGGCTGCGGTGAGCCCAAGCCGCGGCTGGAGCGAATGGTGGAGGTGTCATCGTTGGCAAATGTAGGAGACGTGGATTGCTGGAAGCTTCGGGGCGAAGCGATTCCCATGCTTGTGCTAGGTCTAAGACAGTCCGCATGGCCCTCGTCTTTTGCGCGTGTAGAGTTTGCACTGGGCACATCCTCGAGAGGCTCTTGAAGCCAGCCGTGCACTTTCTCAAGGGGCTTCTCGATGGTGACGCCACTGCTCGTGTTGGGTCTGGGTGAACATTGTCTGTTCAGAGTCGTCGCGACTCTCGGTTGAGCGGGAGTCCTCAACTCAGCTGCAGAGCTGCTGGTCTGCAGGCGAGAGGGAACGCGCTGCTGCAGAGAGCTCGTTCGCTCCCTCGGAAAAGGTCCCGCAGAAAGTGGCGCTCTGGTTGAGCTTTTGCCGCGGCGTCGCGGTTGACGGTCGACGGCAAAACCGTCGTCAGAAGCTTCATAAGATCCACCGCAAGTCGAAGTAGATGCAGTGTGCTTGTGACGGGTTTGAGATGTGTACGAATCCGAGCGTTTGAGAGTCTCTAGCTCGCCCAGGTGCCTGTTGAGCTCCAGCCCATTGAGAGCTTTGGAGGTGCGAATTTTTCGAGAAGACGAGTTAGACAATGTAGGAGAAGCAGGGACAGCTTCTAGAGGCTGAGCTCCTGCCGAAAAGACTCTAGCGTACGGCGCTGTGACTCTGTCGGGTCGTGAGAGGCCAATCGAATGCGAACCGGTGACTTGGGAAAGCTTCATACTCGTAGTGGTCGGGCCTGTGTCGGACTGCATGCGCAACAAGTTTGGCCGTGTCAGACGAGCAGGAACCGGGAGAGGCGGCAACGGACCTTGCGGAGGCGGAAGAGCACACGCGTGCCGCAGTGATGGGCTTGTGTGGTGATGGAGGCGTGTCTGCGGGCTTTGTTCTCTCAAGGCGTCTCCTCTCCCCGGCGAAGGTATTAACACGCCATCGGGCTGACCAGGCAGAGTTGGCGGCGAGCGGTGTGGTGCGATTTGAAGACCGAGCCCAGCAGTCAGGGCATCCAAAGTGGTCTTTTCGAATCCACCGTGGCTCGCCGGGCTGACTTCGCAGGTCGGCGAAGGCTGCGCTGTAGAGGCCACCAAGTCGCTCTCTGCGCATATCAGGTCGGTGCATGCAGACGTGGTACGACTACTGGAAATCGTATCGCTGGGCGGTGTGATGCTCATGCTGCTCTTATCGGTCCAATTGGAACTTCGAGAGAATCGGTTGGATCCCGCATCAGAGTCGCTGGAAAACCACTGGGAGGCGCGCAAGACTGACCGTGGCGAGTCTGGCGAGAAAGCAATGGCGAGGGGCGACTCGGACGCAGTCGAGAGAGCATTGGTGGATATTTGCAGACTCTTACTCGCATCTCTGCGACGCGTTCGACCTCGATGAGCTCGCAGAGCCTCTGGCGAGATCTGCTGCCGGACAAGCTGGCATGGTGTGGTCGCTTGTACCGCCACATCAGGAGAGTGGGACGACGCGGCAGGAGTATATTGATCAAGTGGATCGTTGAACACCTGGCCGAATCTGTGAGATAGCAGCATTGCGCTACTCTGTGCGGGGTCGTGTTGAACTATGCTGCCGAGCGGCACGGTTGCCAGAGGCCCTTCAAGCTCACTGCTGGGTCGTTCGAGGGAAGTTCGCTCGCTCCAAGAAGAATGGTCAAGCGGGCCTTCCAACGCGTCCACGTAATCTTGAGAATCTTGTTTACGATGTCGTTGCTCGCTTAAAGATCTTCTTTGAGTTCGCTGCATCTTTGGGGTTGAGGAGGGGACAGCAGCTGCCGATGCTGAGCTGCTAGGCGTCGGAGAAGTGGGTCGCGACCGAGAGTGAGCACGAGGTGGTCGAGCGGGAGGGCTCCTGAGATCGGCGCGAGCATGCACTCCCGTTGGACTGTGCTTCATCGTCTCTGATCGCTGCAAGGGACTGCCGTCAGTGCCAACGCCTTTGACATTCCGCGTCGATGCCGAGCGTTTAGGGCTACCAGCGAAAAGCGGTAGCACCTCAACACGAGGATCCATGCTTGTCACCTTGAGGCGACGACAAGGGTCGCGTTGATTGTGTTCCGCCTGGCGAGGCCGAGCAAATCGGACGCTGGTTTCGTTCTTCTGCACCCACACGCTCGAGCAATGTTGATACAGGGATCACTCAAAGGTGTTGTGGTTCTGAAGACGTACCGAGAGAAATATGTGCCAGGCGCTCGCGCTCGAACTCGCTCGTGAGTGTCAGTGCAGCCCAGACTGCAGCACCTCTTGGGAAGGTCAACGGGGGTATCGTGCTGCTCCTCGGGTTATTTGGGACCGAGGTGGAACGGAGCGGGAGGTAAAGAGCGAGTGACCTGACGTTAGGGCGTCGTGCCGAGGTCTCGGAGGCCCTGATTCTATGCTTGCAAAGTGCGGTCTAGACGTGGCTTTGTCCAATCGTAACAGCTCCGTCTGACGCAGAGGGGCACTTGATGATCAAAACGTGGCGTCCGCGATTGAACCCGACTCGAGGTAGCAACGGCCGGTTGCCAGAGGCTACAGGCGGATCTGCTTCGCCGCTAGACAGATGGCATGTGTGCGCCAATTTCGAGCGCCGGAAACCACGAGTTCGGGTGGCCGTTTTAGTGCAATTGGGATAGAGGATGACAAAGTGCCCTCAGAAATTGATTTGCGCGGTTTGCTTGAGACCGGGGTACCTGTATGCAAGTTGCCCACCTCGTTCAGATCTTCATTCACTAGTCACGCTGGCCTTTCCCAGGTCGAGCAGCGGCTGCAAATGACCTTCAAGACTGGAAGGTATATGTAGAGCTCGCTCTGAGTGAGAAGCGACTTTGCAGGAGGCTAGTCAGGCACGCCAGCGAACGTCGCAGTTCAAGTGTAGCCAGCACGGATCTTGCGCCACCCTGAGATGCAGTACCGGCGAAGATGTTGGTCTAGCGGTCGCAAAGGAGTGTAAGAGGAATTTTTCGAGTGAGCTAAGCGGTCCTGCCGTAGAGCTTTGACAGCAAAGACGGCCATCTGCGGAGAAGTGTGCACCCTCGATCGAAACAACGGGGGCTCACGCGGGATCCTCCCGATCCGCGGCCGCGTGGACGCTTCGCGCGCACTTCTCGAGTTGCTTGCCATCGACGATCTGGAAAAGGCGATCTAGCCGCACGCACCTTGTTGTTGCCTTTCTAGCTGATTGCTACTTGCGCTAGTGAGCCGTAATGCTCGATGGGGAAGCCGAAGTCGAAGATCCGCAATTTGGCGGGATGAAGACACTTTCGTTGGTGATATCTACCTCGGATCGAAAAGGCAGATAGATCCATCTACTCCCGCAAGTCTGCGCGTATGTATATAGACGTCCGTGCAGCCTATATCCTGATCACCGCGGTTAGCAGATTGCGTGTTTTGTGCCTGTGGTGTGCCTAAATTGCGGACGCTCGGATCTGGATCGAAGAAGCTGCCTTGATTAGCAGAGCTGTACTTGTAGCTCGCTGTTAGCCTTTGGAGACAGAGCAGCAAGGTTCGCGAACCAGCGCGATGGATTGTCTGCAATCGTGAATATGTTGCACTGAAAATGCGTTCGTTGGTGATGTTTGATTCGAGGAAAGGAAAAAGGAAGGCCTTCTTGTGGCAGCTGCTGATATCAGCACCAGCAGGTGCCACTCAGCGGGCTGAGGACTTTCTCGAAGCTCCAGCACAGGAGGCAGGCTGGAGCAAGCAGCCAAAGCATTCGTCATTCGTGATTTGGCTTGGCTGCTCTCATTCAGCCGCGTGCGACCTAATTGCCGCCATATACAGCTAGGTGATGAACCTTGCTCTTCATGTCCATTCACCATTGCGGTGCTGCTTAATTCTGCATGCGCATGCTGTACATGGCGGCTGCTGCTGCTGCTGCTGCTGCTGTAAGACGTTTGACCGCATTTGAGACTCGCCACTGTGGTGACTCTCCACTCTGCTTGAAGTGAGACAGCCACTGCATCCACCAGTTGCGCTCCTCTGCGCAGCTCAATCGATCGATCGCTGCTGGGTGCAAGACCAGCCAGCATCAACCGTGCGCACGGATCAGCCAGCCTCCTTACCCAGTGCGTCTGTTCAGCTTGCAGAGCGCTCGATTGGGACTTTACAGCAACGACGACGACATTTCATCCCTCGATCGTTCATGTCGAATCGTGGGTGGCAGCTTTCTGACTTGCCTCATGAGCGATATATGCAACATGGAAGCGGAGGTCGCTGCATGCTGGCTCGCCTCGCCTTCCGCCTGCGGCGCTTCTAGCTCGATCGATCTGGCTGAAGTAGGGAACATCGCGGCGTCCGGATGCGGCGCGGCCCTGCATATGCTGCATATGTATGCATGGCAACAAGCTAGGATCAAGGCGCGGGCGCGCTGGCGGAGTGTGGCTTGCTTGCCTGCACGCGGGCATGTTCACTCATCTTGACTCGCGCGCGCGGCCAACTCAGCTAGCTGCATGGCGTCGGAGCGTGTCGAACGAGTCTGAGTCAGAGTCAGAGTCTGAGTCAGAGTCAGAGTCAGAGTCAGAGTACGGGGAAGAAACGTTGGGCCCGGATTTGGGTCCACAAAACCGTATCTACAATCGCACTCACGATTACTACTCAATAGGTGGTCGATTGCGCACCTGTCTAGCGGATCTGCTAGAGGTGATCAGAATCGAGAACGGCAAATTAGCACGCCATGTTGGATCCAGTGTGGCCAAGTGAGGGATCATGCAACGGACGAAGCTCCGGCAAGGTCCCTGCATCTATAGCTTGCACATGATGTCCATGCATTCACGCCTTAAACTCTTGACTTCGAACGGTCTCTCTCTGCCCCTCAGACTTCCTCATCCAATGCAAGGCGGAGGATGTATGACATACTGCATGACGGCTGTCGCTTTGGACGCAAGGCTTGGCACGAACCTTTGGACGCTCGGCCCCTGCGTTGCGCTGACACGCATCCATTCAAAAAGTCCAGACCGCAAACCCGAAGCGGAGAAACGGCCGTGACTGGAGAATCGGAATGAGAATTGAATGTATAGTGATGCACGACTCGTGGCGGTTTATACATGCAATTCTCTCTCAAATCTTCACCCTGTTCCTTGATTATTCATGATACTCGATGAAATTGCCGCCGCTGCTGCTGTACCGCGTGTCATTCTCCGCGCCCTGCAGCCGTTGTTATATATATTCACTGATTCTCGATGAACTTTGCTGATGGTCTCGGACCTGCATGCTCACCGAATTCATCGCGGCTGCATGGATGATCTCGCCATCAGCAGCAGGCCGCTGTCCGCCGCGATCGAGTTCAAAAAGCATCCCGACCAAAAACTCGGGACTCGTGACTCTGATATTTCTTCACTACCAGCAAGAACCAAAAGTGGACGCGTGTCGGGTGCCGAGGAAGCGAATGCAAGATGAACGAGGCGATTGCATGCGCACGCACCACGGTCTTGGAGCGCGCGCGCGCGGACGCGGACGCGCCACGCCGCGCCGGATACGGACGGCAATTCAGTATCGCTGCTGGAACTTTGATGCAATCGCCTCAATAGCTTTCCACAACCATGCAATGCAGCTCAGCTCTGCACACTACTCGACTTCAAGAAGCACAACAGGCTCTCGCAAACAACCGGTGCATCCCTGAACAGAGGGACCAGCTTCTACAGGATTAAACATTATCCGTAATTCAAATAATCAGGAGAGACGGTCAGAGCTGGAAGTTCGAGAGCATCAAGCAATCTAGAACATTCCTCGTTCTCCGTGAGTGGGCTTGACAGACAGGCTTCTCACATCCATTTTCACCATTGCCTATGCGTACACGATGACATCGACTGACGTCCATCCGTGGAAGTTTGGTCAACATTGCATGATTGACATCTTTCTCTCTCTCTATACACGCTATTCGCGCTCATCCTTTGCGAATTCTCTTCGTCAAGTACAATTCAGCGCAAACACTTCCCCGTTGAAGACCTGAAAGGCTAGACTTGAGGCACGCCTGGGCTCTCAGCTCGTGAAACTCATCTCACGAAAGTCTTTGGCCCAAATCGGACATTCTTTAGCGCCGCGCCGACTTTGGCATTTCTCAGCTTGTCGGACCGCGGCGGCGGCAAGGGACATCTTTTGCAATTCCCCACGGACGTTTCCTTCCTGGTGCATCGATCGTGGACACTTTGACCCTCAGTTCATCGACTTCAAACGCCTTGCTCACTGCAGCATCAGCGCAATGTCGGATCTAGCAACGTCCGTGATGGACTCGCTGTTCCAGCCAGGTCTAAATACGCCCATGAAGAAAGCGATGGATCTGAGCTTTTACGGCTTGTTCATCGTCCTGGGAGGTCTATCCTTCCTGACGGGCGGTAATGTACACGTGCTAGCTTTGCTAGGTATCGCTATCGCGCTGTTCTGCAGTATCAATTGGTCAGTTCTGCTTGTGTGCTTCAAATTTTGTCGCATTCACACCGACTCGTCCAGCTGAAGACTCCAAGCGTCTCTCATGCCTTGATCAGGTTCTTGTCGGAGCTTGCTAAGCTGCCACCGTCAGCGAGGGAAGTGCAGCAGATGCCTTCGGATGCGATTGCGGAAGCGAAATCCGGATCAAATGCACAAGATGCGTCATTCGAAAGTAAAAAGGAGAAGTGAGCACCAGAATGGAAGCCAGAGCTACGACGGCTAGCGACTCAGCTCCTTATAGAACGTCACCCTTGCTTGAGCGCACGCATACCCCACACACACCGCTTCAGATCCTGATCAAGCTACCTCGAGAGACTCTGTGCATGTACCTGTGTCTATCAAGGATCGCGTCGGAGGTCAAAGATGCTGGAGGGCACCTTGACTCCTACAAGCAACGCCTGGGGTGCGTGCAGAGCACAGAGGCGCACCCTCCATGGCTGCACTTCGAGGCGACATGCGGCGTGATCCGCTTGCGCGCTGACCTGATATGCGCTCACATAATTTTCGGAAATTTGTGGCCTCTGCACCTTCGGCCTGATCAATCGTTCGATCAGAGGGTAACAATCGAAAATAAATCGCGCTACAGAATGTCTTGAAGCGAGTAGTAGTGGTATGCGTGGCGCGTGTGAGTGAGTGAAGTGAGCGGTTGGCTTTGCCCGGCGACTGGCACGTGGTCCAGCTACAGTATACTGGGAAGCAATGCACGTGATGCGCGCCCCGTCCGCGCCCCCGCCAGTCGCCATTTGGCGTCGTGCAGACGGTGACTGACGAATCCCAAGCAGCCCTTCTCTGCGGTCATGATCGCACCCTTCACCTCTGCATCATCATCCACCGCACGCTGAGGTCTCCCTTTCTCAAATCTCCATAGCCAGCCCAGCACCACGAAGCTTCTCTGCCCCCATCGCTCTTTGCCTCCGCCATCTTGTTGCGCAAACATTCCATCGCGGCGGACCCACAATCATAGTGACGCGCACGCCACAGCTACATTTGCCCCAACCCCATCCTCTAGCAACCATGTCCACGGCCACCTTATCCTCGCTCTTGCCTGCGCCTTCGGCCTCAGTGGTAGATGAACTGGATGATGACAACGTGCTAGGCAGCGGCGCGTCGCAGCAGAGTCTGTCGATCGCTCCAAAAGCTAGCATCCCTCCCTATGGTCAAAGGAGCAACTGGAAACCTCGTCTAGAGGAGGATTTTGCTGATGGAGGAGCTTATCCGGAGTGTCACTTGGCCCAGTACCCTAGAGATATGGGCCGCAAGAAGTCGGTGAGTGCCCTAGTCCCTCGGATCGACGCGGCTCGAGCAATGGTGCGAAGATGGTGTGAAAATGCTGACCGACGCCTTATCCTCGCCTTGCCACTTCCTCAGGCTAAGCCGGGAAGCCAGCTCTCCCTGCAGGTAGACGCTGAGGGCAATGTTCGCTACGATGCCATAGTCCAGCAAGGTCGCAAGGATGGGCAGATGGTGCAATCTCGCCTGAAAGATACGCTACCGATGCATGAGCGAGATGATATGAAGGACGTGTCGCTAGAGAGACCGGACGAGGCATCCGTCATGTCGACCGCTGAGCGAACACGTTTGGCTCTGGAAAAGATCACCCAGGGCAAGATCAAAGCTGCTCAACCCAAGCATGTATCCAACACTGCTGGCAACAGCACTTTTGTCAGGTACACACCCGGAGCTCAGGGTGCTGCGGCTGGAGGATCTCAAAGAATCATCAAGATGACTGAACAGGTGGAGGATCCGCTCGAACCGGCCAAGTTCCGCTTCAAGAAGAACCCGCGTGGCGATCCAAGCCCTCCTCCTCCTGTGCTCAGAAGCCCTCCTCGCAAAGTCACGGCGGCTGAGCAAAAAGAGTGGATGATCCCACCTTGCATTTCGAATTGGAAGAACAACAAGGGTTACACCATCCCGCTCGACAAACGTCTGGCAGCGGATGGTCGAGGCCTGCAAGACGTGCACATCAACGATGGCTTTGCGCACTTTAGCGAAGCTCTGCACTTAGCAGAGAGACATTCCAGAGAAGAAGTGCATCAGCGCAGCATCATGCAACAGAAATTGGCGCAGAAGGAGAAAGCTGCAAAGGAGGAGCATTTGCGTGCGCTTGCTCAGAGAGCTAGGGACGAGAGGGCAGGCATTGCACCTAGCGCCACGCCCATGAGCAACGTGGGAGGTAGGAGCGACCCGACGGATCGCATGACTGCAGCAGGGGGAGGATCGATGCCTTCTGCGCTGGCGGCATACGGCAGCGATAGCGACAGTGACAGCTCGAGCGAGGAGGATGATGAAGCTGCAAGGGAGCGCGATCGTGTCCGAGCAGAGCGTAAAAGGGACCGAGAGCGCGAGATGCGCATGGCGAGCATGGGCAGCGAACAACGTGCTCGCATGCTCGCACGAGAACAGAATCGAGACATTTCGGAAAAGGTTGCGTTGGGTTTGGCAAAGCCTACCAACACTTCGGATCAGGTGGACTCCAGATTGTTCAATCAGGAATCCTACTCTGCTGGATTTGGAGATGATGAGAGCTACAATACGTTTGACAAGCCGCTTTTCCAGGGAAGCAGCGCTGCTCAGACGCTCTATAGACGACCGGCTGGAAATTCGGCGGTGGACGTGTACGCTGCGACGGAGGAAGCTGCGAATGAGGCCATGAGAAATGATCGGTTCGGTCTCGGTAAAGGAAAGGCTTTCGATGGCGCAGATCTGCAAGAGGTGAGCGCGACCCTTTTCGACCTTGCCAAGCGGTGCGAGATTTCAAGCCACTGATCATCTTTCTCTTCCCTTTTCTCTTCAGGAACGTTCGGGTCCAGTACAATTCGAAAAGGACACCTCGGACCCCTTTGCGATCGATGCATTCTTGGACGATGCGAAACGGGGTACGAAGCGATCAGGAATCGAGACGTGAGTCAAAGCTGCACCACGACGGCTGAAACCGCATTGACCTTTGCTGACTTGCCGCTCCTCATTCGACTCGATGCGCCACACAGCGCCAGCTCTTCCCGTACCAAGCGACAGAAGGATGAAGATGACTGAACGCCGGCATGAGCTTCGACGCATCGCTTTCGGTGTTTTGAAGCGTTGCATCAGCAAATGTCTCACGCTCGAATCGCTCTCACCACACTATTGCTAGCTATATCAATCTATTGCATTTCCAACATGACCTTTGCCCCAATCATTCGTTGTCTTGCATTGCTCGCAATGCTTCCAAATGCGCTGGCCCCCACGCGCGTAGCGCGGATGGGTCTTCCTGCGAGCCCGCAAACCGGGCTTTCCCTTTTTTTTTTTCTTCCATCAAAAAGTTTGGAGTGCTGACATTGCTTCGAGTGGGAATGCTACCTGTTGCTCATCAAATGGAGAGGCGGCAGGCAGCCTTCTCAGACAGATGGCAGGCGATCCCTAATGAGCTGCGAATCGCGTGCAGCATGGGCCGATGGACTTGGCACTGAGTGCCCTCCGAAATGCATCTTGCACGCGGCCCTCCAGACGAACGCCAAGAGATTAGCGTCGGCGGATCTCAGCTTGGCCGCCCGCAATGGCAAGGCCATAGCGAATCTTGTCGAGCACTGCGAGCACATTCGCCAGTGCTGATTCTAGGTCCGTGGCGCTGCGAATGCGCATGACGTGGCCCGAATTGCATGCAATGGGCAAGGCATTGCGATTCACTGCCTTGACGGGATCAAGCAATGAGCAGCGTTGGTGCTAGCTAGCTGCTTTACGCGAGTCGCGTTGCTGCAGAGCCTGGCGAAACGCGTCAAAAAACGCCTCTTCTAATGGGTCCTCTTCCGGCTCTCGTCGCCTTAAGGGTGACCAAGCGAGCCAAATTGAGATTGACCGGGGTTGGTATCCTCATCGATTCGCCCAATGCCGCGATATAGCCATTGATGAATTCCACCTCCGTAGATCCTCTATTGGACTGGATATCCTGCAGCATGCTGCTGATGTTTTGAGAAGTCAAGCGCGCTACGTCCAGCGCTTCCGACAATAGTCCACTCAGCTTGAACACCTCCTCTGCTTGCGCCAGACGCTCCTCCGCACCCTCGGGATCATCCAATCTGTCCCGTGCAGCTGCAGCTCTCGCCTGGGCGATAAGCACAGTGCTAGCCTCGGCACATATGCTACGCATCGTGTCAGTTGCGGGGCCGTTGCCAAACAGGTCCCCATTCCTGCATTCAGCTAGAGCCGTCAAGGGATTGATGCAGGCGTTGACGACCAGCTTCTTGAGCACAGTGAGCTGCATCTCTCGAATCGGCTGCCACGTCACATTGAGGGGCAGACTGAGTAAAGTCGCGACTGTTCTCTGCAACGTGAGTGTAGAGTGAGGATCGCTCGGTATTGCGCCGACGTCCAACAATTTGCGATCTCGATACACAAGGGCGGAGCTGGAAGCGCTCTGGCTCGTTTCCGCTGCGGCAGCTGGCCGGAAGATCTCCCAGCCCCTTGGCCTGCGGGATGACACGCCATCGTTTTGAGTGCGGAGATTGCCGGCGGAGCGATTCGCCGCCTCGCGCTGCTGGTCCGCTGCCCCGGCATCTTTCGGACTCTGCACCAGCAAGTGCTCATATCCTCGCGGCGCGCGGGCAGGATTGGGTACAATGGCAAAGTTGAGGGTGCCAAAGGCTGCATGAACGACGTGCAGTCGATTCTGTCTGTAGGCGCCATGTGTGGTGCTGGCGATGATGAAGTTTGGTCTCGTCTCCGGGTCTGGGAACAATCGCGTGTTGAGAAGGTCGAGGACTCCTTGCCCGTTCTGAAGCAGCACGACCGTGCTGGCTGGCGTGAGCCGTTTTGAGAGAGATTTGATGGCATCGAGTGTTGTGTCCGCCTTGCTCGACACGATGAGGCTATCGATCGCATCTCTCCCAAGACCGGCAGCTGCGCAGATTCCGGGAGCCTGCGCTCCCTGCGATCGAGTAGAACCCCCTTTCGCTCCCACTCCCGGACCTGAGCTGTTTCCCCCCAGCAGGCCGTCAAAGACGAGGCCTTTGGCATGATGCTCCTCAAGTCTGAAGCCTTGCTCCTTCCACTTGACGTTCTCCCTCTCGTACAAGATAGAGTCCTCCATGCTTTGCGTGCCGATGTGTCCTCTTCGATTTCGTATCCCTCGCAAGTGTAGAGTAACCGAGCTTTGTTCTTGGAGTGGCATGTAGCGCGCTGCGTGTGGAGCAGGATTGAAGAAGTGCGGCGGACCTCCCGAGGCTCTCTGTCTCTGCACGCCATCCAAGCTTTTCCTTCCGTTGGCCGAAGGTTGTGCGGAGTCTTCGCTGGCCCCATCACCGCTGGCGGACGACACGTCGAGACGTGTGCTCGGATCAATTCCGGCATTTTGTTGCGAGGCTTCGATCGAAAGATTGGATGGCGTTGTCTGAGGGTCGCGGTATTGAGAAAAGTGGACTTGCGATGCTCTAAGCGTTCTTCGCAAGTGAAAGGCGATGAGAGAGCCGATGGATCCCACGCCAGTGACATGGAAGCGCATCACGCGCCGCGAATGGACGGATATCTGCTCGAGAGGGCGCTGATTGTATGCGCCCTCCTATCACCCTGATGGGTGGTTTGCAAAGACCACCCTGTATAATCGAAACCGATGCAAGCGAGTGAGATTGACCACATTCAACTCTGAGCCGTACAGGCTTGGGTGGGTAAAAGTATCGCTGACCGATGGGTTACCTCGACCAGTGGCGCATGCTTCGAGAAATGACACCTGGGAGCTGTGCTTCCTTTGAGCGACGACCTGAGCGCTGCGCTCGCCAGAGACGATGGACAATATGCAGAGGCGGAGAGCGTGCCAGTGGTTGTGATTGAGCAAGTTCAAGCTGCTCGAGTGCAAGCAAAAGTTCAGCACCTGACTGTGCGGCCTTGACCTTCGGAAGACCAAGTCAGTCGATGAGAGGCACTCGATGGTGCGAGACGAAAGCGGGGCGCTTGCTGTACGTAAGTGGAAGTGGTCAAGGGTCGGAAACAAGCCGCAAGTTGTGCAAATCCGGGAACCCTCGTTTGGTAAAATTCAAATTGTCCGTCTCTCCTGGCCGCTAGGGATTTTGATTTCTTCCTCCGTCAGCGCGGCCTTGACCGGCTGACCCAAGCCTGCACACTTTTCCCGTACGAGAGATGACTAATCACCGCAAGACCGGCGCACACGCACGCGGCGTCTTGCATAGGCAGTCGCGACGATTCGTCGATTGCATTGCACATCATCACCTCAGCGACGCGTTTCGAATTGTTCGTATTCACTTGGGTCTGATGCAGAAAAGAGTGTGGAACATGTGCGCTTCGGCGGGCGGTTGGAGGTCAACCCGCGCTAAGAGGAAAGACCTCGCAGTCAGAAGGTGTGCCAGTGAGGAAATGCAACGTTCAAAGTTCGGACAAGGATCGAGAAGGCATCGAAGAGATGGTTGGGGGTGGAAGGAGATGCGAAGAGAAACCATATACCATGCAGAGACGCTGAATCCAGCCACAGGCAAGGAAAAGGCCTCATCCTGTTGCGAGCTGCAAGAAGAGTGTCGAATGTGCTCAAAGATGACCCTGTATTAGATGGGAGTGCCAGAAAACCAATGTTCTTTTGTAGCGGTTTGGGTTGGCGACGAGAAAAAGCGAGACTGGCTGCAAACCGCATCCATGCGGAGAGAACGTCGTTGGATAGGCTGCCGCTGTCGCGAAAAGAAGGTGACGGTGAAGGCGGAGGCCATTTCTTGCAGACGTGTTGAGGACCGGCCGGCAGCAACGAATTATTTGAAGCCCGATCCTGACACGTTGAAGCTGCTGCTGTTTGCAGACGTATTTCCCAGAGCCGTGGCCTTGGGTCGTCTTGTCCTCAATTGCCTGGCAGGCCATCCTGCGTAGACCGCGCCGGCTTCCGCAATTTCACCACTGGCAACCAGAGTGTGCTCGAGCAGCATCGATCGTGGTTCCATCGATGCACCAGAGAGGAGGCGCGATCCAGTGCGCATAGCACATCCGTCGCCAATCCTCAGCTTGTTCAGGCTGAAGCGTCCTCGAGAGTTGATGTGCGCAACTACTGAGCAATCGTCGAGCGACACGCGGTCGCCCATGGTCACCAGCTCGGGCTCGGTCAGTTGCAAGCTTGGCTTGCCACCTGCCCAGATAGCACAATTGCGGCCCACCGTCGCGCCGAGAGAGCGCAAGTACCAGACGACAAAGACAGTGCCCGAAAGATTGCCGAGAATGTGGCCGCCGAAACCTTTTCCCAGTAGGCGCTGCATCGTGAGGTGCAGCTGCCAGCGTTGACAGTAGCTGCTCTTGTCCCAGTCGTAGCGACCCTCTCGTCTTCTGCCGATGACGGCCCACTTCGTGCCGACCACCCAGGCAAAGGCGAGAAGCATTTGGATGTTGAGAACAACGACGAAACAGATGGCGATAAAGATGTACACTAATCCAGGACGGTACCAGTGATCGTCGAAAATCTTGGCAGCGGCGACTTCCAGGTGCTGACGAGCAAAGTTGAGGGCGACGACGGTAGCGACGGCTGCGCTTGCCCAGTATGCTGAAGAGAAGACAGCCATGACAATGTTGATGGCAACGAGCATGAGATATGGGAAAACGAAGAAGTTGGCCTTGCGCTTGTAGAATGCTCGACCGAATGGAGTGATGGTCTCGTCGTCATCTCCAGCTGACATGCCCTCCTTGTTCTCCTTGGCCGCCTTTCCGAAGCTGACTGCCGCGCCGTTCTTAGAGCCCATCCAAACCGTGTTCTCCTCGTACAGGCCGTTGCGCACGGCAAGCGCACCAGAGCCCATAACACACTGCTTGCCGATGGTCGTGCCTGGCAGCAGCACAACACGATCTGCAATCATTGCACCTCGGCCAACGCGAACGCGGGCCCAGCCAATGGAGTCGGAAGTGAAGACTTCAGATCGTGAACCGAAAACGACGTCGTCACCAATCTCCAATAGCTCGGGGTCGGGACAGTAGATTCCGCTTCCTGGCCAGTATACTCGCTTGCCGACCTTAGCACCCATGGCACGGTACACAACTGAAGTCATCTCGTAGTGAGTACCAAGAATCGCCATGGCACGTCGAATGTTAGGCTGCGACAGAAGTTGTCCGTTGATCCAGCGACGGAAGAGCGTGAGTTGGGTAGCGTTGCGCGTGGAGCCCTCGCGGTTGAGACCAAGCACTCGCTTGACCAGCACACCAAGCACGAGATTAATAAGTGGTGGCATGACGTTGCGCATGATGCGCGCGACGTAGTGCCATCCGATACGCGGATTGTATGCAAACCACGCGATGACACCCTTGACGCTGTCGTTGTGGCTGAACTCGAAAGGTTGGGACAACAGCATGAAGAGAGCTGCAAACCATGGTACATAGCAGATCACCTTGATAATGAGCAGGATCGGCGTTCCAATGAACCACACTAGCGCCCAGTGGGGCATCGGGGCAGCGTTCCTATTGTAAGCCGCATAAGCGTCGGAAGAGGGCTCTTCGTGCGAAGAGGCTTGCGGACCCCACACCGTACCGTCTGCGAGTCGAGCGCCGGGCGAGATCTGAGTGAACGTGTTGACGACGCAGTCGCGTCCGATGATGATTGGTTCGAGACGGAAGTAGCCATCGCGCTCCACGCAAAAGGCTCGGACAAGCGACTTGTCGATTCGAGCTCCGTCGTGGATGGTGATCAGGTCGTGCTCTGCAATCTTCGCAAATTTGTCGATCTGAACGTCAGAGCCGATGGACATGCCGAGAAGCCTGAAGTAAGTCCTGGTGAGGCCCGGTGTCAATGCGAAGAGACCTTTACCGGCAGTGCGCAAAGATTGGTTGACGAGCCACCAGCGAAGGTGGTAGTTGCACCACATCGGATACTTGCCGGGACGGTACCTGCCAATGACGAGCCACTTGAAGGCAATGGCAGTGACTGGGCAGATGATACGACTCGTGAAACGGGCGACAACGATGGAAGCGAGCAGCACTCCAACACGTTCCCAAAAGTCGTCGCGGATATAGTAAGCGGAGAAGGCGAGGCCGTGCAGAATGACTGTCCAAGTCCAGGCTGCTTTGAATGGGTAGAAGAAAAGAATGGGCATGAGCTGTATCAACACGACCCAAGGGTGTGTCTGGCTGCGTGGCTTGTATCCGTGAGCAGTGACTGCTGGATCGAGGTCGCCAGCAGCATCATCGTCGTACCGATGCGCGGAAGCGAAGGCGCCCTGAGCTCCGGTCTTCTCATCCGCGTAGTCCATGTCGCCGTAGTCATCGTCCTCATCGCCGCCCGTCTCGTCCTCGATGAGCGCAGCAATACCCTCGACTGTGGAATTGTTGAACAAGGTAGACACTTCCAAACTGACGCCTGTTTCCTTGCGAATCAAGTGGACTAGTCGACCCAGGAGAAGACTGTTTCCACCGAGCAAGAAGAAATCGGATTCGGCCGTGATCGTACCAGATTCGGTGTCGAGCAACTTGGCGATGATGTCGCGGACCACCAGCGCAGTTCTCGTCATAGCTGACGCGTTCTGGGCCCGCACCTCTTCCTCCATAGTCTCAAAGTCGATCCTGCCGTTGACCTTTGCGAGCGGCTGGCGGAAGACGTGCAGCGGGTTGGGTACGACGTATCCGTGAAGGACCTGCGCAAGAGCTCGGTCGATGTCCGCCGCGTCGTATTCGGCATTCTCTTCGACTTGAATGAACGCTTCGGGAGCACCGTCCTTTCGTTGCCGAACCGCAGCTTCTACGATGCCCGGGATGCGGTAGCAGGCGCGCTCAACAGCCCGAACATCCACGCTGACGAGATTGCAAGGAATCGGGGTGGACAGTGGAACTTCCTTGCCCGGTGCTCGAGCCTCGAAGTGACGCCTCAAAGGAGGCACATCGTCGGAGAGGGGGCCAATGCTAAGTCGCTGGCCAAGCTTGATACGCAGAGGTTTGCCGGCCTGATTCTTCGGCAAGTCGTCCATGTAGACGATGGCGAACGGCCACTTAGATGGATGTAAGTGTGATCGCAGTAAGTTCTGCAACTCTGCAAGACCGATGCGGGGCTGATTTGGCACAGGCACGATGACCACCCCGATAGTCTCTTGCAGGACGGTGTGCTCGATGCTGAACGCGAGCGTTTGCTTGACACGATCTTTGCATGCTTGCGTAATGGCTTCTTCAACCTCAAAGGGCGAGACGACTTCACCACCCTTGTTGATGATCTCCTTTGAGCGACCGGTGATGAAGAGATATCCATCCTTGTCCATGTGACCCATGTCACCCGAGTCGAACCAGCCCTCGCTCGAGAATGCAGAGGTGTCCAAAGGCTCAAAGGGGTCGGTCGACGTCTCGTATCCAGAGAAGGTCGGAAGTCCGCGCACTGATACCGCTCCAGTCTGTCCGACCGGCAGTTCTCGTTCCCTATCGAAAGGATCTCTGATCGAAAGCTCTGGGCCGCATGCAACACCTGAGCATCCAGGACGGTCGAGCTGATAATTTGTGGGTGGCGAAGCAATAGGCATGCTGCATGAGGAGGAAGAGGAACATCAGCTATCCTGACCAGGGCGCTGCAAGCTAGAAAAGCGCAACGCACCATTCTGTCATGCCGTAGGAGGGCAGCACGGCGCAGCCACCGAAGGTCTCCTTCAACTGGACGGCAAGGGATGGCAGCAGACCACCAGCAGCATTCGCAATCATCTTGATCTTCACTTCCCTAGCGACGTTCACGCCCTCCGGCTTTGAGGCCAGGATAGAGTGATGCATGGTTGGAGCCGCATAATACCAAGTGGCACCAAGTTGCTTCGCTACAGTCCACCACATGTTGGCGTCAAAGCCAGCGCAGATGATAGCACTACCAGCAGAGAACATTGGAGACCAAAGATTCCTGACGATACCGCCGACGTGGAAGAGAGGCATCATGTTCACTGAGGTAGACACAGCTACGTGTCAGATGCAAAGGTGCAAGGGTATGACAAAGTCACACTTACTGTTGACAGAGTGTGGTCTAAGATCCCAACTCGAAACGACGCAGCATGTACCAACGATCAGGTGGCGCAGAGAGTAGGGTACCACCTTCTTCTTACCGCTGGTACCCGAGGTGTGTAGCACCAGTGACTGGTGCTCCAGTCCATGGGGCATGGACGGCGATCGGCCACCTCGACTAGCAGCAGCTTCCTGACCAAGACATGCCATGTCGAAGAGACCGCACGGTCCACTTCCACGCCCCTCGACAAAGATGATCTCCATGCCTTCCTCCTCGTACAGGGCTTGCACCTCCAAGCGTTCTGCTGCATCTCGCGTGGTGACCACAGCTTTGGCACGCAACCTGACAGCATCGTCACGAAGCTCGCCGGCGGTGCAGCTGGCATTCACAGGCGCACAAGTGTGATAGGCGGCGACTGACATCAGAGCCAATGCGTTCTCTGGACCCGTAGGTAGTGCTAGTAGGATAATATCAAGGCATGTCACAGTTTCAGCAACAGCACTCGGCCACCCAAAACCCTTCGCGCATGCACTTACCCATCATGACGCGATCGTTGGGACCAAGTTGCTTGCGAGTGAAGGGCATCGAAAAGCGTTGAATGAAATGTTTGGCTTCCGCATGGGTGATCGGAGGCCGGTTGAGGTCAGGACTCAACAGCGCAGGACCGCTCGTTGAGGGCAACGCGTCGATGAGGGTCCGAACGCGACCCGAATCCGTCACATGCCGGGCCAGATGGTCACCAAGGGACACGCCTCGGTCCGGAGGAGGGAGATTGTACAAAAAAGAAAGAGGAAAGTCGGACATCTTGAGGTCGTCGTGGAGTTATGGTGGTCAGAGTCGCGAGAGGAGCTGGGGCCACGGGGGTATCAGGGCAGGAGACAGCGCTGCTGGCCGCCAGATCGACAGCACAGCTGTAAGAGTGCTACAAGACAAAGAAGAAGGCTCTGCGAGACACTCTGTGGTTGCAGCTGTGCTGAGTGTTGATGGAGACCGAAGAAGCCTGCGAGCAGCTCTTCCTAGGCTCTGGCGTTGGTTCGCGTTGACTACTAGCGAAACAGTCGGGGTGATGTTTCGCTGGCTGCAGGGGCCGTGGGGCGATGACTGAGGCTCTTTGAAGACACCGTCGCAGCTCGCGACGTTCCAAAGGCACGGTGGTCTCTGGCAGAGATCGCAAGCTCGGCTTGGAGTGGGGTCGAAAGCAAGGGTGGCCAAAGGGTGTTTGGTCGTCTGTGATCGTCCGGGAAGGGTAGTGAGCGAGATCTGCCGTGCCAAGCGCGAGGAATATTGAAGAGGGGCTGGCAACGAACGCAGGCAGCGTGTTCGCACCTCGAGACGGGGTTGATGTGCGAAGGATGATGGCGGGTTCAGCTGCAAGGCCGTGGTGATGACAGCGTTGTAGAGGGCACAAGTTCGATGGCGAACAAACGAACAACCAAAAACGGTTTGGCTTGCGCTCGGCATGCCTCGCTCGCTGCACGGCACGAATCGAAGCGCTGCTGCTGGTGCTGCTGCTGTGGGCGGGCGGATCACGCACTCAGGCTCACAACTGCGATCCAAACGAAGCCAGCGCGCGCATCATGCTGCAGGAAGGCGCTACGCCGCTCTTGCAGGAACCCTTGCTGATAGCCCGCCAGCTCAGGAGTCACGATGCTGTAAATACCGCTGCTCCCGCGGTAACAGCACGACAACGCCGTTCTGAATGAATTGAGCTCATGCACATGCTGCAGGCATCAGGTCGCGCGCAAGAGCGCTTGCATGCCATAGAGCGCTGTGGTACGTAAGGGCGGGTGTTACAAATGGAACAGGTAATTACAATCTTGAATTGGTGAACTTTTCATTACTTACGCCGCGGCCGCGGGCACCCAAGCTCGATGATATTCAAAAAGAAATGGAGCATTAAAGAAGATCACAACGGCAAGGGAGCTAGCTAGGGTACTCTCAACGTTTAAGGTGCATGCTGCATGCATGGTCCCTTCCGCCCAAAGAGGCATCACAGCCTCAGAGCAGTCTCGCAACAGTTGCGCCCCTCAACGGCACCTCCCTGCTTTGAAATAAGGCCTTACAATCTTGAATATCAAGAATGTGAGGGTTTAGCTGCCATGGCAAGCAAGCCGTACTCGTGCCGAACCTTGTCGCTCCGACCACGGTGCACTTTGTCAAGATTAGCCGGCTCACACCGATGATGTGCCCGACTTGTGTGTACTGGTAACGGACACTCCGCAAGGCTTGGTGGTGACTTTGACCAGCTCCTCCTCACAGCGTGAGTCGCCTGTTTGCTTTGTTCCGCATCAGAGTGTCATCATGAGAGTGACTTCGTGTTGCGAGCTTTGGTCTGCCCGAGCGCCTCGACGACGGTCGCAAACGGTTGCTAAAAAGAGGTCGGGACGCGAGCATCGCCGTGTGCAACGATGATCGTTGCGCCGCCCTCTGCGAGAGAGCAGAGTACAGTAACAGCGCTCAGCGGTCGTCGCGGTTTGATCAAATGAGCGGGGATATATCACTTTTCAGCGCGCATGCCCTAGGCTGGGCAGTGCTACACCAATCGACAAAAACATGTCACCGTGGCCACAATCGTGAATCTTGACAGGAGGCGTGCTGCTGTTTGTAGCTTCGTCATCGGCATCGGCATCGGACAGCAGACTCGTGTTGACGATTCACGATTGCTGACAAGAGGATCGTCAGGCATGGCTCTCAATCTGGACTTCGACACGCTCGCTATTGACGATTGTTGTGAGTGGGAGAACGCCGCAGGTGGCAGATGCTGTTACAAACATCGTTCGTTTTGTCTTCAAGCTCACCGGCATCGTGCATCGAGCATCAGAAGAGCCCCTTTTGTGGACCCTCGAAAGTTGCTTACAGTAGCGTCTCGCTTGCATCGGGGCGCAGGGCAAGTCATGGAAGTGCCGCTGATCTCCGAGGCCTCGCACTCACGACTCGCCCAGCCCATGATGCCAGCCAAGGACCAAACTGCTTGGCATGATTGTGCACACGACAAGTCAAGAGCCTTGATCTCACGAAGGTGTGGCACGAGTCACAATATCAATGTTCTTGAAGCCGGTAGATTCAAGATTTGAATTCTTGATTGACCCCCAACCGTCCTTGTTCAAATTTCTGGGACGCACTGTTCGGAAGAGATGCTTCGAGTCCATGCTCTTTGCACCGGTATTTCGGGCCTGTAGCGGTCTGGGTAGAAGTTTGGATATGTGCTGATCTGACCATTTGCACTCGTGATCATTGCACCCAAACCCCTTGGTAGCGAGCGGATCAATGATCGGTGTAGCTACGATTGAGGGCAAAGTCGGTGAACATTGAAGAGGCCCGAGCTTGCGCTTGGGGACTGATGCCAAGCTGGCAGATATCGTGATCCGCTCAAAAATGTTTCCCAAAATACGCGCTCGACTCACGACTGTCTCGTCATCAAACCGCCCTCCCTGTGTTTCCCTGCGCAAAAGTAAGCGAGCCGTTGGGAAACGAAATCGATAAGTGTCTGCTATCCGCTTCACTCTTCTTGCAGATGGGACATGATTCGGGCTGCCAAATCTTTGTCCAAATACTTGCCAGGGATCAAGGCAAGCTAGCCCGCGTAGACGATTCGTTGAACTACGTGGAGCTCGTGCCACCCGACGTCCAAGGCTAGCTTCGATCGACTCTTTTCGCTTACTACGCATGCCTTCGACTAAGAATTCCGCTTGTAGGCTCACTCAGTGATTCCTCATCTTACGACAAGCAAACGAAGCCCTGCGCGAGCGGATGCTTACGATCGACTCGACACCAAGACGGGCTGGAATGATACGTAAGCACGATCCTCGGAAGGTCACTCAGCGCGCCAAGATTTCGGCCAAGCACTCAAGACTCGCTCAATATCGCCTCGTGCCCCTCACGATGCCCTTGCCAGCTCTCAAGATTTGATCAGCCACAGTTCTGTACGACTTTCGCGTTATCTTTCGCGACCACAGGGCGTCAATCTTAGACATGCGTACAACATCACGAACTTTGAGTCTGATTGCTATGAAGTCTGAGGCACAAAGCATTTGGCTCTCGAGCCCCAGGCACTGCAATATCTCTCTCCATTGCACTGCCTCTACGAGAAGAAAGAAGACCTTGTGAATGACTCAAACGAATGCTGGAGGTATCGCTGCCAGCATGTAAGCATTTGAACGGGGATCGCGAATGGTGCCATATGCCAGGGTGAGCTCTGCTAGAAGTTCCGTTATGATACAGGTGATGCAGGCCAAATCCGCAGTACGATCAATGCGAAGTTGCTAGCTGAATCTCCTGGCAAGCACGAGCAAGGAGCTCAGGAATCTTGATGCTTTAGATGGCATGCTCGCCGATTGAAAAAGAGGCCCTGGGTAGCCCTCGTGCCCAGAGGATGAAATCTGGGTCAGCCGACCAAGAGCGATGACGGGGGTCTGTTGCGTCTGCCTGGACGCTGCAAAACGAGTGTGAATGAGGGGAGGAGTGCGTCGAGGCTGCGCCGATTCGTGATGTGCATCGGTAGGAAAAGATGAAGTCCTCGGACTAGGTAGCTCGCTCCTTCTTCGTACGACGTATGCTCTCGTGTGAGGCCGAATGGCTGCTGCTTTGTGTGGCAGAGCGCACAGAACAAGCAGGATGGTGAAGATGACTAGGGACATCCAGGAGAGTCTGAGAGGTGCCCTGTTGGCTCTGCGTTGCCTTCTGCGAGGGGCATCTGCCTTCTCTCGAAAGCTTGATCGCGAATTTGACGCTACCGTGCTTTCGCAAAGCCCGAAGAGGGTGCCCAAGACGGGTGAGGAAGGGCTCGCTTCCACGACGTCAGACGTGCCGGTCAGACAAGGTCTTGCCTTTGTCTCAAAAGATCCCCTCCTTGATGCACCACCGCTCGCAAGTGTGCTGTCAGACGTGCGTCTGGATGCGCTGGATAGCTCTCGCTGCATGAAGCGGAAGCATTGCTCGTCCATGAATTGGTGGATTGTGCAAGTTGCCCCAGCCTGCTTGGAGCTTGGATGACTTTGTCTTATGCTGAATTCAGAACTATCGAGGTGGGAAGACATGACTGCCTAATTAGCAGGACGTAGAGTGATCGAGGTGGGATGCCGAATTTGCAAGCAGCTACGTCGACCCTGGTAGGAGAGCGGAGTGGCCCGAATACAAACGCAGTGGATCGCGACGAAGCGTGCCTGCCTGCGTAGTGCGAGTTGCTAGAGTGGAAAGAGTCGAAATCCGCTCACGTGTTCGAGCACTGGAAGCAGCAAGCGCAAGGTGTCAAGAGATTGAGGAGGTGAAGAAGAAGGGAGAGGCGCAAAGACGTCCAGAAGGCTCATCTTTATATCTGTCAACAAGAACCGTGAGTAAAGAAGCTGTCAGATTCATTCGCCCTACGATGCCAGGACGCTTCGAGTGTTTCCGCCGTCTTGGGAAAGCCACCCACCCATCTGCATCCTGACCTCTGCAGATCTCGGAATGTCTCAAGCGTCTTCTGGTGATAACGATCCTGTTGTGGTCATGATGGCCCTGACCATTTTACGGCAGGCGGCATATTATGATTGAAAGCGTCCGTGTTTGTAGTTGCCTCTTATTCACAGAACATCTGCATGTCTTGGCTGTCAAGCTGACGCACGGGATCAAATTATGCGCGCTCGCACAGAAGAAGCTTGAATTTGAGACCGCAGAAGGCGCGCGTGGTCGCGTATGCGCACCAGCAAGGCCCGGAACAAATTCTGACTCCGCGGGACAACATCGAGATCTTCTTGTTGACGAATCACGAGCGTTTCTGCTTCTTCCAGAGCTTCGAACCAAGTTCTTGCTTGCGCAGTACGTAGATGGGGACTCGCAAGTCAGCTGTGTGATGTTGGAATGCTTCTCACTGTCTGGCCTGACGGTCTCTGAGAATCCTTTCTCAGAAGCGGAAGCTGCCCGTGGGGCCTGCTGCTGGCTGGATGTGCATAAGTTTCGCGCGACACGTGACCACGCAGCGAAAAAGTTGACGCGGGTCAAAAATCTTGAATAGTCACGAACAACGCGGCGGGAGCTTTTCAAATTTGATGCCGCAAGCTTTCTTAGCCTAATGACTGCCAGGCCCCACCTTCCTTGCTCTAAGCCGTCAGACACCCGCAAGCTCACATCAAGTCACACACACCACACATTCCGGCAACGTCGTATCCTATCAACCCCCTGATCTGGCTAGATGGCGCTTCGTCCACGTCTCAGGAGCGTCCTTCTGGCTGCGCATACATCCCGCGGAGCGTGGAGGTCTACTTATTCCCTCGACTCGAGCTTTAGCATTGACAGGACCACTCGGCGGCACGCCAGCTCACGAGCAGATGAAGAGCTAGACGAGCATTCCTATGATGATCATGAGGATAACGTCTATGGACTTCATGAGCTTGAAGAGAAATCGCAAATCGACGTGGCGAGCTTCTTCGCTCAAGAGTCTCATAGAGCTTCCTCGAGCAAGGTAGGCCGGCCACGCCAAGGTGCGAGATCCGACCCAACCGTCTTTCAAAAGGCTGCTTATGGCGAGGAGGTGTCCGACTCCGCGTCCACGCCAAATGCTTGGCCGCAAGAGATCGACGCGGGCTCCCTGAAGAAGGATGCGCCCGATCTCAACGAGCTTGACGAGGTGATCATGCGCGTCAAGACTCTGCATGCTCAGAGGAAGCGAGCGGCTACTCGGGTTGGGAAGGTCAAATCCAAAGCGGAAGATCAGATGAAGCTCTGGGACGCATGCGTGACTTCCGTCTATTCCGCTTTCAACGTCTCTCAGCTGAGAGCACAGAGGACAGCCGCCTTCAGTGGCAGTCCCATTTCCGCCACCAAGCAGGAAATATTGGACCAACTGGCTGGGTCAAAGTCAAAGACTCTCAACAAGCGAAGGTTGGTGGAGCTGCTCATTGTCGGAAGATATGGCATCACACCACTCGTCGAGGAGCCCGCGACCAAAGTCGAGAAAGATGCTCGGGTATCCGCTCCGGTCATCGTTCACAATGCCGAGGTCCGCGTTGCCCTACGCGATGCGTGGCTTTGGCAGCTTGGCGACCCTCGCGCAACCGTCGTGTCCAACGCTGCTGCGCGACTGCAGCAAAGATATGTGGAGCAGCAAGAATTGGAGTCTCCGAGCGAGGAGAGCGACGACTTTTTGGGGCCAGGAGATTCCAAACGCAAGGTGTCAGTTGAGGCTGGCTTCGCCGACTTGCAGCACAATGTTCATGGCGACGAAGATACGGAGCCGAGTTTTGTCATACCCATCAGAGGGCGCAATGAAGAGCATGTGCGTGTGCTCAAAGAGTGCCTGCAAGACTGGGTCGACGACATGGTAAGTGTTGAGCCTATCTTGCCGAAAGAGAGTCGTCAATGTTAATCTGGACAGCTCAATGACTTTGTCTCCTGCCCAACCTTGTAGGCAAGTCTGCAGCCCATCGACGTAGATCTGGCTACGCTCTTGTCCGAAGAGCCCATCGATGTTCCGCCACCTTCGCCCGACATTCTTTTCGCGGTGCGAGATGTGGCAAAAGTTTTCATCGACTACGCCCCTTCACCCGCCTTGAAACAAGCGACGAATCCAGCGACTGACTCGACTTCCGTCCAGCTGGACGCCAAGGACCTCTTGCGGTTGCGAATGTATACTCTAGACGAGCATTCCGCCGCTCTAGCGCAGGCGCTGCTGCGGCAGTACGTGTCCGAAGCATCACAAGCTTCATCGCGTTCACTCATGTCCTACGCCGTGTCGCCGGAAAACGTTGGTGGTATCCCCCACGACCACCGAGAGCACAAGGGCGCTCTGTACGGCATGGTCCCGAGCTTCGCTCAATCTCAACCGAATTGGACTGCTCGTGCAACGGCAGAAAGGCTGAGTTGGCGTGTTGGCAGGCATCTTCGATCTTGGGAGACGGACGCTGGTCACATGCAGATTTCAAACATCTCTCATGCATCGGATGAAAGCAGTACGGAGTATACATTGTCGCCCTGGTCTTTCCTTGAAAAGCAATTATCAACATCTGGTCAAAACGGGCAGCCCATTTTCGGATCTGTGGAGCGCGTGTACAGCGCAGAATTTGGCGTCATCATTTTCGATTCACCGGGAGACTCGCTGCTCAGTGCGCCCATGCTCTCGACTTGGTCGCTCAATACGCTGCAAGATCAGCTCAGCTCAATGGAACCACCTTCCTTCCGCCCCTCGGTCGCACCTTGGGGTACGCTCTTATTGGCCGATTACAAGAGCGGCAGAAACATTACGAGGGGCTTGTCTGGCATAGGAATGCTCGTGGACCAGAAGGAAGATCATCATGCTAGACTAACGTATCGCGCCTCCAACGGTCGAAGGCTTGTGGTCAAGATCGCACATCCGACGCCTGCTGCACACGATCTTGCGGCCAAGGACCGCGCGCTCGAGGCACGTCATGGGGAGAGTCAGTACGACACTGAACGCTCAGCGCCATTTGATCCGGAGTCTGGAGACGTTGGAAGGGAGCCGAATCACGAGGCTCCAGCGTCTACAGCTCCAGATTTCGATAGTAATGTTGAAGGGGCCTTCAAGAACTCGAGTCACGACGATGCTATCACCGCTCCTGAGCCGGACGCAGCCCCGGTCGCACCTGCCGACACGGGCATATCTGCTCATTGGGCGGATGCATCAGAAGCGGACGTCATTGCGCCACAGCACCCCGTTGATATGCGCATACAAGCCTTGCAACGGCACTCGTTTTCGCAAGAGGGTGTCGCAAGCGTTCGCACTGCTCTCGAAGGCTTTCTGCAAAGCTGGACGCAGCTTGCAGAGGAGGCGGCCGTGCACGAAAATTCTCAATCTGGCAAGCGTCAGGCTGCAGTAGATGCAGTGCCAGTGCCGCTCTCAGGTAAAGGAATGCCGCTCGCTCCGTCGCAACTCGTAGTGGGGGGTGATCGTCTGAAACTCGAGAGCGCAGAACATATCGACCGCCTACAACTCTACTATGCGGGCACGTCGGAGCCACGCGCACCGTACGATCCTTTTGGCGAGCCTGCTGACGATCCTGCACAATCTCAAATGGGCGTCGAAGACGATGCGCAACAAGCGTGGAAGAGCGTGATGGACATGCTGGAGGAAATGTCGCAGCAGGATGCGGACGCTAGGCAGCTAGAGAGCGACAGGAACATGCCAAAGGAGCTCGCTAGCGTGCCTTATCGACCTCGAATCGTCTTTGAAAGCGTAAAAAGAGATGGTGATACACATTCGAGCACCAGGATGCGTCTCGAATGGTCAGATGAACCCTTTCCTCCCGCGAAAGCTAATGAAAGCACTGCAACCGAGCCAGCTACAACTTCTACACCTGCTCTACCTTGGTCGACAGCCGCTGACCACATCAACAGCATCTTGTCGCGCAAATTTCGCACCTTGCGCGGCGCCCAAACATAGCCTGGGCGATTACTTGCCCGTGATAGGTACAGCAGGAAATTGCACACATGATCGGAATGCTATATATTGCCCTACATCAAGCGACTATCCTCGTGCTTGGTCGAGCGAGACCCCACCTCTTCTGAAGTGCTCTATGATTTCTCTCCACATACTTCTTTCTTCCTCTGACATTTCTCGCAAACGTTTTCCTGTGCCAAGCACAGCGTCTACAATTCCGCTCTGAGCTAATGTTCGCCCGACTTGATGAAGCTGCGCCCTCTCGTTCGTGTCGGCTAGCCACGTCGCATATTGGCCCAGACAGCCTATACAAGCCAAAGCTCTCGTGCGCAGGTCTCTTCTTGCTCCAACAGGCCCGAGCGGATGAGGCATAACTTTCGCATCCTCCTCTTCCATCTTGACCTCCTCTTCTGCGCTCAGACTCGCACACGTCTCGTTATCCTCTCCCTCTCCCTGCTCCTCCAAAGACGAGATTCTGGCTCCTGGCATTGATGTGCCCGGCTGCAAAAGACGCGCTAGGATGTTGAGGCTTCGCGGACGAAGATGCAGCAGTCTTTGGCATCCCGACGGCGAAGACAGGAGCGCAGCTAGCGCAGCCGAAGCTGCCAATCTGAGTGGCAATGCGCTCTTACGTTCTTGCGCAGCATAAATCGCATCTGTGCCTTCTTCCTGCGCTGCATCGCAAGACTCCACGGCGCATAAAGCCAAGAGGATGTGTATGCGAGCAGTAGCTGCTGATTTGCCAATGTCTACTTTGAGATCCGAAATGGGCCGGTTGGAAGTGGATGCTCTTTCATCCTCCACCTCCCCATTCCATTGCGCAGCAACGCTCTCATCTTGGCAAAGGTTGCAGACCAACTCTACGGCCGCTCGGCGCTCCATCAGGTTAGGACTGGTGATGCGATCGTGCAAAGCCTCGCTGACCGTTACACTATGAGGCTCCTGGAGCTTCGATGCGCTCGCGTTCGTCGAAGCAGAATGGTCCAAGCGGGACTTTGCGACTGTCGCGGCCAGCTCGGGCAAGCTTGCCAAGTTCGTCAGTGCTAGACAAGCCTCGAAGCGCTGCAGTGCGTTGCTTGCGGGGCTCAAGAAGAGCGTAGCGATGCTCTGAAGAGGGGCGACGGCTAGAGGAAACATGAGTTGAGGGGGCAGACTGATACATAATCGAGCTAGAGCTTGGAGAGGCGCAAGGAGCAGAGCATCTTTATCTTGCGTCGACATTGAACTTCCAGAAGCAGGCTCTTGCAGATTCGTGACGATGGGAAGCGCCGAAGAGCTCAAAGAGAGCAGCGCTCTGGCACAGCCATCCTGCACCAGCTTGGCTCTGACTTTGCGATCTTGCGGCGTCGTCAATCCCAATAGACTCAAGCCTACAGCGACCCTTGTCGCGCTCGTACCCTTCTCTGTTCCCGCCGACACAGCAGCGATGCTCAGCCTCGTCAATTGTTGTCCTGCACCAGTAGCGACGAGCTTGAGCATTCTTGTTTCTAGGACGGCAGGCGACTCTTCAGCGGGTGGGGATGCGCCAGAAGCTTTGCAGCGAAGTGCTAGCATTTGCTTTTCTTGAGCGGACAGCACTTGTGGATAGGCAGCCAAAGAGCCGAAAAAGCTCGCAAGCGCGTAGATTGCAGCTCCGTCCGCTCTTGTCTGCGCACTGTAGGGGTCCACGGCATAGCTGGAAGCGTCTCGAGTTCTTGCCTGGGTAGAAGATCCCGACACGTCACTGCCTCGACTGGGAAAGACTGCTCTTCGCGCGCCCAACGATTTGATGGGACCCAGGTCGCTACTGCAAAGTGCTTGTAGAAGCTCATCATCCGCTATGATAGCCACCTTCTCTTGAGGATCAGTAGCGAGATGCGCCAGAGCTTCCAGGGCGAGCATATGTGCCGAGTCTCTTAGCTCCTCGATGAACTTTTTGAGGGATTCCCGCTGCGCTTCTGGTATATGCTGGATAGGCAGAGACGTAGCGCCATGCGAAAGGCTGTCGATCAGCTGTGCCTTTGCCAAAGCTCTGACGGACGTTCTCAATTCCGCTTCTTCCTTCATCTTCAGCTCCTTTTCCGCTTCGCTCTCTCCCTCCGCTTGAGAACCCTCTGTCCTGATCTCCTCCTCCTCCTCCTCCACACCTCTCGCTCTTCGTTTGACCTTCGACGGAGCAAAATCGCCCTGACTATTCTCCGCTGGTGTTGTTCCGCTCAATTTCAGGAGAGACAGACCGACGGCTAGAGCTGCTCGAGCTAGTACGCTCGAGGGCGGGGAATGTTGCAGTTCAGCAGCATCCACCACATCGCAAGCCCATTGCACAAAGTGTGAAGAGTGCGAGAGCAGCTTTCTGAAATTGGCGTGAGAGCAGAGTGAGCTGAATATTTGCGTGACTGATTGCAGCTCTGCACTTGACCAGATGGTCTCTGCTCCGAGGGATGTGGAAGCATTGGGCGAGTCTGAGGCTGCGGCTGCGGCTGCGGCTGATGTAGCGTGATCCAGAGCTGCCTCTGCGTTGCTCAGCAGATCTGGCAAGAGCCGAGAGAAGGACGCCGCGCATTTGTCCGGCACAGCAGCAATGAGCACACCGAGCGCTCTCAAAGCCGACAATCTGAGCTTTGCCCCCTCCTCTTCCTCTTCCTCTTCCTCCTTCTCATCTCCACCTGACCTCCTCATCAATCTCTTCTCCATCTCCCTTTCCAGCTTCTCATACTCTGACAAAATCTTCGAAGAAGGAATGCTATCGCTCTTCTCGCTCTCTGCCACACCCACCGACACGCCAGCCAGTCGAATCAAGCTCAGCGTGCCATGGCCAATCTGCTCCCGCGTCGCCAAGGGGGAGAAGGATTGCAAGATGGACGACGCATCTTGTTGCAACGACAATCCATCCAGCGACAATTCCTTCATTTCTCCGCCCTTTGCGACCATGCGGTGAGATGATGGATCAATTGCGGAGAGTGAATGCGTGGATGTGAGTGAGTGAGTGGATGGGTGAGTGAGTGAATGATGAAGAGGTTGATGGACCAGCAGCTGCGGGCGCTCTTGCGCCGCTCTACACTCAAGACTGCATGAGGTGGAGGAGAGGATATGCACACCGCGCGTATGCACACCGCGCGTGTGGGAAGCATCAGCATACCAGCAAAGACGCGCGCGTGCCTCCCTCGGCCGCTGCTGGTGGGTCGGCATGAGTGACTCAAGAGACTTGGACCTTGGCGGTGGTGTGTTTGCGTGCACTCGTCATTTGGCTTGGGCATCTCATCTCCCTCACTCAAACAGTCACTCGTCACTCCATCAACCACCAAGACGCTCTGAGTTATTGACAGCCACGTGATGTTGAGCGCGAATTCCTACAGCCCCATATAGCTCTCAGCACTCCAAAATGGCAGATCAGCTCTGCAGAGCAGATCACCACGAAGCTTTCAGATTGCCTGTCCAGCTCCAACAAGTGCGCATTGAGTCCATGATAGATGACGATCAAAGCGTCGATGGATTGAAAGGGATGGATTCAAAGGGAAATACGCAAAGGCATTACTCTGTGCTCGTGAGACGCGAGTGGCTGTCCAAAAGGACGTCGAGTAGGCCCACTACTTCATCCGTTCAAATCCACAGCCTCCTCATTCAGTCTCTCCGCTTCCCTCATGTCCAGCTCCTCCTGCAAGCTCAAGACCGCAGCCTGAACACGTCTCCTTTCCTCATCCATGTCTCTGTACTTTGCTTGCGCTTCATTCTCCCTATTCTCCAGCATCCTCACCTCTTTCATCAACTTCTCCGTCCTCTCCGCCATACCCGGTCCTTCATCCTCCTGCAATCGTTCAAACGCAGCTCGCTCCACAGAAGCTTCCACGAGCGCGTTGCTCGTCTCCTTGATCTTGTCCGAAAGAGCCTTGCTTCGCGCCTGATACCCTCCCAAAATCTTGCCCAGTCGCTTCTCATCTTTGGCAGCCGAGGTGGATAGTTGACTCATGGCAGATCTCGCAGCTTCCAATCTAGCTTCCAGGCCCGCTAGCATTTGTTGCTCGCTCAACAAAGACTTATCTACCCATGCGCCTGCGCGCGCATCCCACGCTACAGACTTGCGTCCTTGCTCCAGCGCAGCTTCTAACGCTTCCAGTCGAGCTGCTCCATCCTCACTGCTGGCGTCCAGGGAAGAAGCGGTGAGTCTCTTGAGCACGTCGGGCTTGGCGCCAGGGTATCCTAAGTTCTGCGCAAGCTCGCTGTGGACCAGCGACCTGGCTTCTTGCAATCTTTGATCCTCGATCAGCGGTAGACTGGATTTGGCACCTCCAGGCGTCCGACTGCCCCGTATAGGATGCTCGACGGAATCGTGATGCAAAAGCCTGACCATTTCCGCATTGATAAGTTGGCGAGCGCGACTCTGAGCATCGTGCGCATCTTCCAAAGGCAAAGCTGCAAACAACTTTGCAAGAACCTGTGCATCCACGTTGGCAGGCCGCGGCAAGCCCCTCTGGACCACCTGAGTCCTCCGAGCCAGCTCCTTGATTCTCTGTTCTTCTCTTAACTTGGCTAGCCGTGCATCGCGCTCAGCCGCATCTTCTTCGCTCAAAGTCACCATATCGGCCAGTTCCTCTTCACCCTGACCTCCACCCTCTTCCTCATCCATGACCAGCTCAAAGTCGTTCTTGGGCGCGGGCAAGCTGCTCAGGCCAGCTTGCAATTCTCTTCGAGAAGCAGCCAGAGCCCGCTTGGCATCTCGAGGTGTGTCAGCTATCGACGACAGGCGATCTTCGGCATTCAAGCCTAAATTATCGCGAAGGGGCGTGCGTAGAGGTGTGCGGCCATCCGCCACCGTGGAGCCCACTTCAGATCGAGGAGTAGCAGATGGGTAGCCCACAGCTCCGTTGGCGCCCCTCACGCTCATTGGTGTAGCGCCAGGCCCCACATCTCTGCCGGTGTGCATGGGGGTCAACAGCGGATTGGGAGTCTGAGCAACGCCTTGTCGTGGGGTCATGCTCGCGGCGCCGGTGCCTTCGAGCAAGGGCGCGTTTGCTTCTCCCAGCAGAGGCGTTTGTGCGGCAGTCATGTTGCGCAGGTTTCGCGCCTCGCGCATGACTGTGTCCTCTATAGATGAGAAGCAGGTCCGTTAGAGCTGTCTGTCTGGCGAGCTCAAAGCATGTTGCCATGACTTACCTTCGGGAGCGGTCCTGGCGGTCCTGGCTTGCTTGGCTCTATCTAGAGGGGTGTACTCCCCAAGCAGACCCTCGCTCGCCTCGTTTCCATCCTGCACCAGTCCACGCGTCATTTCTCCTGCATGTCCCAACTTCACGATCTGCTCAACCTCTCTCTCGCCCACCTGAGCATCCGGCAGGTTCAGCTTGCGCCTCTTTGAAATTTGTTCTGCTTCTTTGAGCTTCCTAATTTGTTCCTCTCGTTGCGCGGCGGAGGCATCTTTTCCCTTTTGCGCGCCCGCAGCAGAAGCTTCGTTCGTCTTGCGCTTGCGCTCTTCTGCTGACTCCTTGCGCTTGCCGTCGAGCTGTGCTAGCGTCTGACCTACAGGAGCGCGGTACGAGCGCGATGCTTCGTCCGATGTGTCGTAGAAGCCCGGCACTGGCGCTTTGGCGTAGGGAATGTCCTCGTTGTAGTCCATGCCCTTCTTTGGTTTCTTTGGTCGCATACTGTAGGGAGCAGTGAATCGTTGAGACGAAGTTTCAAGCCACGCGCAGCTCAAAGATTAGAGACTCACATGATGCCTGCCGCTTTGAGTTCTCTTCTCTTCTGGAGTAATGCGAGGCGTCTCGCTTCCTCCAGTGCCTGCTCTCTCGCCTTCCTCTTGGCCTTCTTTCCCTGAGTATTGGCTAGACGCGCACGCGCTTCGCTGAGCATCTCCTTTTCATCTTCATCCATATCGATAGGGTCAGGTCTGGCAGGCTTCGTCTCGGGATCCGGGTCGATTTCTCCCGGTCTCAATCTTCTCACGTCGTCTGCCGTAGGAGCGCCTTCGGGTCCGCTGGGTCCGGCAAGCCCCAGCCCTGCACTCGAACCTTCCTCTCCATCTCTCTGCTCAGCCTCATCCAGCAATTTCTGATACCGCTCCAAACACTGTGTGGCAGTTCGACCAACGATGGGAGCGATGGTCCTCCATTGGGTAGGCATCAGCTTGGCCAAGTGCAACAGCTTTTCATCCTCTTCCTTGGACCACTCCGTCTTTTTGATGGAGGGATCCAGCCATTCGTACCATCGAGCTTTGCACTGTTTGGGCGTCTTGCGCACCAGCAAGGATGAGATTCGAGCCCACTGATTCTTGCCGTACTTGGAAATGGCAGCTTTCAGTATCTCGTCCTCCGTCTATGTGAGAGGGACAATGGTGTCAGCAAACGCTCGAGCATCTTTGCGAGGAGCAGTACAGCGACTCACGTTCTTCCACACGCCACCCTTGATGATGATGCGCACCATCTTGGCGCCGGACCCTAAGGCGCGAAGCTGTGAGGACCGTTGTAAAGAAAGCGAGAGCTCAAGCTTGGATCAAGATCCCTCTCTCAGCTTCGTTCTCGAACGCTTCGCAACTTGTGCAGAGTGGTGAATGACTACGCAGCGGGCGTTGCACAAAGTCAGGTTGGGGAGCTGAGATGCGATTCTTGATTCGTGAGACGGGGATTCTTGATTGCACACGAGATTCGGACTCACACTCGTGACTGGGTCGCCGACGGATCATGAGGGTCAGAAGCAGCGATCGACGTGGTCGCACCCATGCGCAGACCCTCTCGCACGAGAAGAGTCGTGTGTGCTGCGCGAGCGTGCGCACCTTTTTGACTTTCCACCTCTTCGCGTCGCTTCGACGCGGTCGGCGACTTCTGGATTTCTCGAGTCAAACTCAACGCACAGACTGGGCACGCAGCTTCAACAGTCACACGCGGAAGAGGGAGCACACCAGCAGCCATAGCAGTGTACTTTGTTCAACTTCGCATCTGCTCGAGAAAGCGTCGTCACCATCACCGCCATCGCTACACTGTGTTTTCGAGGCGATCAAGCGTCACCGCATCAGCACCACGGAAACACCCTCTATCATGGCGGAACCTCAAATCGCGTACGCTCAAGACGAGCATGGTCGACCGTTCATCGTGGTGCGAGAGCAAGGCAAGAAAACGCGAGCGCAAGGCATTCAAGCTCTCAAGAATCACATCTCAGCAGCCAAGTCTGTAGCCCAGATCGTCAGGACGTCATTAGGACCTCGGGGATTGGACAAGATTCTGATCTCGCCCGATGGAGATATTCAAGTGACCAATGATGGAGCTACGATTATGCAGAATATGGAGTTGGAGAATCAGATCGCCAAGCTCATGGTCCAGCTCAGCGCGAGCCAGGATTCGGAGATTGGAGACGGCACTACTGGCGTAGTAGGTGAGTCTGTTGCGCTCAGGCACGTTGTGCGTCTACATGCTGACATCGTTCTACCCACTGGCCTTTGAACAGTGCTCGCTGGTGCCCTGTTGGAGCATTCAGAGGCGCTGCTGGACAGGGGCATTCACCCCATTCGGATCGCAGATGGCTTCGAGAGGGCTTGTCAAGTGGCCGTCTCTGCTCTTGAAAAGGTCGCTGATAAAGTCGACTTTGGCAAATCCAAGGGCGAACAGGTGGAGCTGCTCAAAACGGCAAAGACGAGTTTGGGAAGCAAAATGTAAGTCGTAGCGGCTTGGCGCTGCTGTGTGGATTGGCTGGCCTCTACAGACCGTCTATGCATGGCATGCGGCTGACTTTTGGTCTCTCTGCCCACAGCGTCTCGAAAGCTGGAGACCTCTTCGCCAACATTGCAGTCGACGCTGTGCTCTCAGTGGCCGATCTGGACCGCAGAGATGTCGACTTTGAGCTCATCAAAGTGGATGGTAAATCCGGCGGCTCACTCGAGGACACTGCCCTGGTCAAAGGAGTAGTGGTGGACAAAGATTTCTCTCATCCACAAATGCCTCGCGAGGTTCGTAACGCCAAGATTGCGATTCTGACGTGTCCATTTGAGCCACCTCGACCCAAGACGAAGCACAAGCTGGACATTACGAGTGTCGAAGAGTACAAAAAGTTGCAAGAGTACGAAAAGACGACGTTCGAGGATATGATAAAGAGGGTCAAGGATTGCGGTGCTAACTTGGTCATCTGTCAATGGGGCTTTGACGACGAGGCCAATCATTTGCTGTTGCAGCACGACCTGCCCGCTGTCAGATGGGTTGGTGGACCGGAAATCGAATTGATCGCTATTGCGACGAATGGAAGGATCGTGCCTCGCTTTGAAGACCTCAGCCCCGAGAAGCTCGGGACTGCTGGTCTCGTCAAGGAAGTTGGATTCGGCACCACTCGTGACAGGATGCTGGTCATTGAGGAATGCGCCAACCCTCGCGCAGTCACTGTCTTCGTTCGTGTGAGTAGTGTATGTCGCACAATACTGCATGTGTCGTGTATTCATCTCTGCTTCATCTATGTGCGCTTTCGACGCAGGGGTCCAACAAGATGGTGAATATCCTCTCAATACTTGGCATCAGTTTGCTTGTCCACCCGCTTACCTTCGAACGGCTACCCTACAGATCATCGACGAAGCCAAGCGTGCTCTGCACGATGCCATCTGTGTGGTCAGGAATCTCGTAGTCGACAATAGGGTGGTATATGGCGGAGGCGCAGCCGAGATTGTCGCGAGCGTCGCGGTAGCCAAAGCTGCCGACGAAGTGAGTTCACGACCTGCCTTCCAATTGGAGCCACTTTTGGGTGGCTGACCTACCGGCCGCGCTCTTCCGCCATCAGATCGCAACGATCGAACAATACGCGATGCGAGCTTTCGCCTCTGCTCTGGACGCTATCCCGCTAGCTTTGGCAGAGAACAGCGGCTACGCTCCCATCGAAACTCTGGCAGAAGCAAAAGCTTCGCAGATCAATACAAACGACCCCCGCATCGGTATCGATTGCATGGGCTCTGGTGTAAGTCTCGCTCTCCTCGCTGCTCGCTTCGACCCGGTGAGCCTGGATGTTCATCTGATTTCTTGACGTCACGTCATCCTACCTATCCTAGATCACCAACATGCGCGAAGCTCGCGTATTTGATCCCCTCGTCTCGAAGCGTCAGCAGCTCCTGCTTGCGACACAACTGGTCAGAGCAGTCCTGAAAATCGACGATGTGGTGAGTAGTTGCTTGTCTGCGCGATGCTTCTCGATTCTCTTGCACGCGCTAATGGACGCACATCTTTGTGCTGTGCTCAGATCGAGCAACATAACGTCGAGTGATGTTTGGCTAGGCGATCTTCGTGGGATGTCCACGAGAATGGCAAGGGCTTCAACCATTGCACTATGGCCTTGTGTGTGATTGCATGTGATTATGACGAGTGATGATACAAATGATGTGACCGAGCGCGAAAAGTTTGGAACAGCATCGTCGCTATCAGAGTGCATGTGGACGTCCTTGATGGTACATTCGACTCTCACGTGGGTGGCGTGCGCTTCAGAAAAGAATGTGCATGCCGACTGTGCGACCAGGAGGTAGAGTGCAACCAGCGAGCCGAGCACCCCGCGCATGCCCTCGGTCGGGCCGCAAAGTCCCAATGAGACCTGCATGTTCCCACAATGAGCCCTGAACAGGACCTGGTGTGCCCCATACTGCCCTTGAAAACTGCTTGATCCATTGTCGCTCTTATGGAAGGCTACGGCCTGAACTTCGTCGATTCAAGCTGGGTCAGATGCTGCCAGACCCGGGGAGGGGATTCCTGAAGATGACATTCTAGCTAAGTGCGGTAGCCTTTTCAGGTTGCTTCTTGACCTGTGCCGCCTCGATCTCTCGGCCTTTTTCCACCATAGCTCTCAAAGCTTCCTCACTTGTGCCCTTCTCTTCGTACCTCTCGAAATCTCCCTTGCTTAGGTTATCATCATAAGAAGTTTGGATAGCGTCTAAAAGATCTTCCAAATTGACCAGAGCTGTGTGAAGCGCGTCCAGCGCCGAGACTCCGTCTACGCGAAGTCGAGCGGACAAGAGACATTGTCAGTACCGAGTCGCTATTTCTTGCTTCTGATCACCAATGCTATCCCAGATGCACTTGCAATTCGCATATCAGTAGGAACAATTGTAAAACTTATCCATCATCATTCCACCCACCCTCTTTGGTGTGGGGGTGCTGATAAATCCCTTAAGTGATGTCATCATTACACGCGCATTGCTCCTGCATCCGCTGTCCTCTTCGTCCGCGCACGATACTAGGATCTAAAGACAACAAGACTCACCATACATCTGAACTCTGAGGTGAATCTTGCTCTCGCTGGGATGAGGGTTGCTGTAGCCGCAGAACTCGACTTGAGGGCTGAAATCAGGATCCAGAGCGAGGAGATGGTTGAAATAGTCAGTCAAGACTGAATCGCCGCAAGGACCAAACCAGATCATGACCTCTCTCTCTCTCTCTCTCTCTCTCTCTCTCTCTCTCTCTCTCTCTCTCTCTCTCTCTCTCT
>CCYA01000272.1:179869-193289 GCA_900000165.1 Ceraceosorus bombacis
TTCTCTCCCTCCCTCGCTCTGCATTCGCCTAAAGGTCACTCTCAGCAACGAAGAATTCCATTGATGAGTTTCTCTTTCACATCGCTACTAAGTCCGCCTGCGTTACTTGGCGTCCTTTCGCTCGATGCGTTGTGCAATCTTTTCGTCATCTTTGAGTGACCCGTCTACGTCTCATGTTGCTGCATCACCGATGCGCTTAGTCCAAGTCCAAGCAAATTACTCACTCTTTCATCAGCATGTATCGCAGAGAGTTGCCTAGCGTGTGATCCTCCTCTTCCAGGCAAAACGTCGCTGCGCTCATATCAGGCGCATGACCTGGCAGCTGTAGCCCATCGTCGGAGCACAGCACAGCACACACTTTCAGCAAGGGCTCGCCCTGAAGGCCAGCAGCTAGCGATCATTGACTCACAATCTTGATCTTGTCGCTCAAAGATGGTCTTTCCCCATCCACCTCCATCTCATCTCCCGCCAAATGGGGCTGCTCAGAGCCCGGCAGTGGTAACTCTGCCATGTCGACCGTGTGGCTTCTGGCTTGTACGAGTGAGCTTGTTTTCTCTAGCTTGCAATGTCGGGTGTGCAAGTCAGGCGGTGGATCGGAAGGGAAAGATTCACGATTGTCGCTTGTTCGACAAGAGGCTCTTGCGATTCACGACTTCGAGCCGGTCACAGCCTTGAGCGAAGGAGTCCAAGTCCAGCATCTGCAGAAATTTCGCTTGCGAGCCGCGCGCGCGCGCGCCGGCGCACACGCGCGCAAGGGAAAGTCGAAATCACGTGATCATACTCGTGGTCCCGCAGTGCAATGCTGTCCTCCCTATGATTTTGAGTCGACGATCGTGAATCTTGAATCTTGAATCTGAATGGGGAATATTGGAGATCACCCTGATTGTATCCCGTGCAAGATGGTCCAAGAGCTGATTGCACTATTCGCATGAACCAGAGCGGACTCAAGGTAGGCGCATAGGTTCTCTTGGCCCACGCAACATCGTTCCCTCAAGAAGCATGGGGTCTCGGTCTCGTGTCGGGAGACGTGTTCTTGCAGCACGTTTCAGACTGGTCACTCTTCACACATCCGGCATGTCCAAGACAGTCTCATGGCATTGCTCCTCCCACCAAACATCTCATGCACGTTCACAGAGACCCATTGCACACGAACGATATTCAACGATTCATGGGCGATATTTTCGCACGCAACAACGGGCGCTCGCCTTGCCTTACTTTCGTCCACCAAACCATCCTCCCAGCCAGCCCTTCTTCTGATCGGCAGGTTCCATTTCCTTCACTGCAACGTCTTCATCGTCCGCATCTTCAAAGTGATCATCTTCATCTTCTTCCGGCTGTTCATCAGCAAGGTCAAAGGTGCCGGACACGGGAATGCCGCTTGACTCAGCCTGGGCAGCAGATGCCAAAGCCGCCTTGTCAGGGGAAGAAGCGATCTCGCTTCGCTCCTGATGCTGTTGCTGCTGAGCGCCGCGGCTTGTGTTCTCTCTTGTTGCGACAGCGCCCGAAGACTTGTTGGCGCCGCCGAGAGCTTGGCGAAGCTCGCGTTGCAGCTGCGCCTCCGTAGCCTCGTCGAGTTGGACGGCGCGATCCAGCTCCGTTGGCTCAAACGTGACGTGCTTGCTAGCCACATCCTGAACTACTTGACCAGTCTTCGAGTCAGCAAGAGATAAGTGTGAAGCTGCGGCGCGCCTCTTGCCACTTTGCCTGCTGGTGCTACCCTTCTCAACGAGCCCGTGTTGCGCAAAGTACAGCTCTCTTCTGTTCACAAGTTGCGCCTCCAAAATGAGCTTGTTGGTCTTCTCGAACATCTCTTCGTTAAGGCGAGGGGGCACTTCGGCATCCTCTTTTCCGTGGTCCTCTACTAATTCATCAGCTGCCCTAGCCTGTCTGAGCGAGAGACTGGCTCGCGAAAGCAGCAACAAAGCGTGGTCGTATCTTTCGGCTAGCTTGAAAGCGCTCGCTAGAACGCGGAAGATTTCTGCTCTGTACCAAGCAATCTTTGCGTCCACCAAAGAGCTTACATCCGGGTGACTTTCCACAAGATTGAGAGCAGCAGCAGTCTGAAGACTCGCCTCAGATCCGTCGAGCAGCTTAGCAACACCGGGGATGACGCGGGCCTGACGACGGTGCTGGTGAGCCGCATTGATGTCGCGCGCTCGTTCTTCCTTCGCCTGTAGACGTGCCCGTCGTGCTCGTTTGGTGCCGCTCTTAGCAGGTCTACGTTTGGACGTTCGTGGAGTGGTGCGTGGTTTCTTAGGTTGCAGCCCAGCACGTTGTGGCTTGGCAGGTTTCTTCGCTCGGCGCTCACTCGGTTTGGTCGATGATCGTCTGCTCTTCTTGCTGGCGACCACTCCGCTAGCTAGGCGCTTCTCAAGCAACTCGCTGGCCCGCTTGTCTCGCTGCGCCGCTTTGGCTACAACTTGATCAATCAAATGCGTGTTCCTTCGCACTCGCACGCTTTGCAGACGGAAGGAGAGCCACTCGTGAGCCCTGCGAAGATCCGCTCCCACGGCTTGATAGCGTGCGCTGTGCGACTTGGCGAGAGCAGCAGCGTTATCTTCGACCAGACTGCGCGCTAGAGCCTCGGCGTCGGACAAAGCACCCAGGGCTTGATCGTATGGATCCAGCTCGGTTCTTCCACCAGATTTGGACACACTAGAGGAGGCATTTGCACCAGGACCTGAGCCCGTGACCGCACCATTCACGTTCGGTGCACCTGCCACTGAAGCTCTCTTCTTTGCGGTTCGTTGGGCTGAAGTAAGACGCTCGCGCTTATAGCCATCCTTCCGGCTACGATTCGCGGGTGCGGCCTCGACGTCTCGCTGCGCGTGTACAGCATCGTCGAGCAAAGCTTCTGCAGAGCTAACGCGAGCGAGAGCGTCGATCAGTTGGGGGTTGCGGACTGGTATCACTTCGCCTCTCCACGACAATGTGAAAGCAGTGCGCGACTTTTGCTGGGACCCGAGCTGCGTCAATTCGGACATCAGATTCTCAAAGTCTGCGGCTTCCTCCGCGCAAACCTCAGAAGGGGCGGCAGCATCGGCAAGTTCGTCTGGCGTTCCTTCGCCCAGTTCCAGAGAGTACGCGCAGAAGCGAATTTGAGCTTCCGATGAATCGATCCAAGCGTTGTCCAACGCTTCCATCTTGGAGTCGACCGCGGCATTTGCTAGAGCCGCGTAAATCTTCCGTGCTACGCTGAGCTTCCTTAAAGCTGCTGGATAGTCTTCGCGGTCAAAGGCTAAGCTGCCTCGCTGGTTTGCAATATATGCAGCCACTTGGCCTCTTCCTCGCACATCGATGCGAGATGCCAGCGCACCTGCGAGTTGCTCGAGATCACGAAGCCACGACAGCGCCCTTCTGGCGTGCGTTGCGAGCTGACGTGAGGAGTGATCGTCGTCTGTGCGCAAGTCTTGCACGAAAGCCCACGATCGCTCCGCTTCGAACAGCAGCAGCTGAAGCGGCCTGCCATAGGGAGCCAAGTCGAGATACCGGAGTAAGCACCAGCGCTTACCGTAGAGAAGCACCTTCCTCGCCCTGATGCTCACCTACTGTCCATCACTTTGCTCAAGCTGATGGATTTCTTGGTGAAGACATTGGGACGCGCCTCCTTTGGTTGCTGACGCGGCTTCTTCCTGCCCTTGCCAGCATTCTTTGCAGGTCGATTCTTTCCCTGTTGAGCAGCAGGGTCAGACTTTGGCGCATGCGCCTCATCGGCATGAGTAATCTTTAGGCCGGACCTGAGGCGGTGCACTTTGGTGGTGCAAAAATGCCGATAAGTCTTGAAGTCGTGGGTGCGTAGACCGTGCTCATTGCGTGCCACGTTTACGAGCGATAAGAGTGGGAAAGCGAGGGGCGTGGTGGGCTGATCGCCCGGGGCAGGAGTCAAGTCTAACTCCATACTGTGCAAAAGACCTAAGGCGCTGATGTTCTGTGCCTATGCGTCGATGTGGGAGGTGAGGTGCTCCGCGCGTGCCACCGGTGTCATACTATGTCAAACCAAATCACCCGGGAAGTTTACATGCTTTGCATACCGTACCGTACCGTACCTACTTGCGAACCACGGTCATCGAGCTCACCTCTCGACCTGGCTTTCCAACACAGTCACGTGATCCTGCCTCCTTGTCCACCAGCGTGCACGATTTCGGCGGGTTGGCGGGGGACACTCATGACTTGACTGGTGACTGACTGGCTGCGCGCTGAGTTCTGGGGTGCCTCCACACCGCACCAGGGATGCTGGCGTGCAGCATTCCGCCTCATTTCATGGAAGGCTTGAGAGGCCACAGTCGTGAGTCGACTCTGACGAGCAACCTGCATTCACGCCTCCAATCACGAACCCAAGCGTTATTGAGCAACACGCATTTCGCGCACCTGGCGTACAAGCGGCCGGGCGAACTTCATCGACAATTGTCAACTCTTACGCCGCTGAATGATCATCGGGTGAGACCTTGAAAGCTGAGCGAGCCACCTTGACCATTTCGGAGCACTGATTTTGAGAAGACCACCATCCAGTTTCTGACATTGAAGCGCTCGACCAAAGTCGGTAGAAACTTCGCTATCGAAATTTGGCCTCAACAATATGGCTGTTGCCCTGCTGGCAGCATTTACGCCGCCTTTGAGAGCGACCTTTGCAAGTGCACCAGCTCTTGTTTGGCCGAGCCGAGCCGGCGGTCCCCCAAAGATTGTGCTCTTGTTCATTCCCGGCAATCCAGGCCTCGCAGAGTATTAGTGAGCAGATCAGATCTTTTCAACATTGCTCGAGCTCCGAGACGCTTCGCTGATTGACTGCTTCTTCTCATAGCACACCATACCTCAGCGCTCTTTCCTCCGCTCCAGCACTTCAAGGCAAAATCGAAATCATATGCGTATCGCACTTGGGTCACGCCGCACCTTCGCCAACACCGACTACGCTTCGAGCTCAAGTAGCACACAAGCTCTTGGCGATCGATGCAGCCCGCGCAGCTTACCCAGCACAGCGCATACATGGACGAGAAGAGCGACCGAGGTTCGTGCTGGGCGGTCACTCAGTCGGCGCATACATCGCCCTTGAATGCCTGAAGGAGCGAAGGCATGTCGTGGACTCCGTGCACATGCTCTTTCCTACGGTCAGCTGGATTGGCAAGACGCCAAATGCCAGGAAGCTAGCTGTGAGTGTCATCTGCTGGCGTTGCAAGCCGATTGGGCAAGCTGACTGTATCGCCTCAACGTTTCCCTGCCCCTCTCCAGCCATTATTTCATCCAATCGTTCCTGCTTTCTTTCTGCCCTTGCCTCTGCTAGTCCTTTCGCTTCTGCCATTCGCACTACTCCTACCTCTCATTCGTCTACTCACCAGGCAGAACTTTGAAGCTGCCAAGACGACCACGAACTTTCTCGTCACGCCAGGGGCTGTGCGCTCGGCTGTCAACATGGCGGGGGAGGAGATGCGCGAAATCAGAAAGCTTCGTGACGAGACGATCAAGGCCGTGCGAGAGATTGGAAGCGGAGAGGGCAAGGTTCGAGCATATTGGGCTCGTGGAGAGGAGGTGAGGTCGCGGTGGTGCGAGCTCTGATCTCGGGCGATTGATGGATGCTAACCACGATTGCTTGTTGCACGACGCTCAGGACGGCTGGGCTCCATCATGGATCCGAAAGCAAGTCGAGAGTGCTCTTACTCTATCACCATTGACCGCGCCGCCTTCCGACATGCCCGCTCCCAGTCTGAAGAAGTTCAGGACATTTTCAATCAGTGCTCTGAGATCTCGAAGGCAAGCTCACCACGCAGCCAAAGCCTCTAAACCTCCACCCGTCACACCGCCACGTCTGAACAGCCGAGCGCCGCGTAGAAGGCCCTCTCTGATTGGGGCGCGAGCTGTGCGAAGTATTGATGGCAGCATCTCCATCGAAGCGCCGGACGATTCGAGCGCAACAGAGTATGCAGGCGCATCGACAGACGACGAGACGGTGACATTATCGCACAACACGCCCAAAACAGCTGCTCGTGCGCTGGACAGCGGTTCAGCAGTGATCGAGTCGCCAGAAGTCGAGTTGGATCTCAACACTGCTCTTGCTGGGTCAGCCAAGAATGTGGCAAGCCATCCTCTGCCAGCTTTCACGAGCGCAGTGTGCAACATCGGCATGCCTCACGCTTTTTGCCTCGATCATAGCGAGCACATGGCTCGCATTACCGCCGCATGGCTAGCTCAGGACCACCTCTAGTGTCCCTTGAGTTCCTTTGAACTTTTGTCCCTCCTCGAAGGAAGTCATACGACCCCCTACCCTCTTGCTTGAGCTCCACACTCCCTCCCTCCAGTGCCTTTGGTCCAGCATTCCTCTTCTCGCTGAGCGTCTGTAGTCTTTTCGCACATCTTGACCCATCGTCAATCCTTCTTTCGCTGTCGCCCCACTGTCAAGAGCTGACCGACCGCGCATGTCCAGACTTGGCGCAGAAACGCAATGCGCACAATAAAGAGTCAGAAAAAGGAATGGATTTGGCTGCTCGATACCAAGTAAGGAGGGGAGGGGGGAGCCGAAAAGTGCGCAAGCAAGGTAAACGAGAAGAATTGAGAAATGAGAAAATAGGCGGGCAAAGCTGTGGTGGAGGGAAGAGGTTGGCGGTGGGTTTGAAAATGTACACTTCGTGAGGCTAGAGAGAGTGCTCAAGGGACAGCTCAAAGAGGAAGAGGGCGGAGCAGAAGATGGGGATGACGAAAGGAGGGTGACTGATGAGCCGGCCGACGTGCCTGAATCATGTTGACCCAGGTGGGCGACGAGGTCATTGCGCCACAGCTGGATGCCAACACTTTGCAGGGCGCGCATCCCGCATCAGATCGTCTTTCCCTTTTTGTTCCACGACACTTGCAGCCTCCAGCTCTCACAATCTCCCGCAAACACGTCCGACTCCTTCTGTCCACTCGCTGCTCCTTTCTCAAAGTCCGCAGAAGCGCAGTGACAGTAATGGGAATATGATGCGCTTTATGCCGACTCGCATCAAAGGATGGTGCAAGCGCGCTTCTTCTTTGACTTGACGGGTGCAGGCGCAACTGGAAATCAAGGTATGCGCCGACGAGGCCTTGTCAGAACGAGTTGCCATAAGGACGCATCGAGGGTGCTCTTGCCCTGCTCGTGTCCACCGCTCAACCTTGGCCTTTGACCACTCACGAACGCTCCTGATGGCCTCGTCAAAGACGCCCTTGAGACCTTTCTGCGTCAAGGCTGAGCACTCGAGATACCTGACCGCTCCAATGTCACGCGCCATTTGGTTGCCTTGCGGGTATCCAATGGGCTGCATTCTGCGGTCCCGCAGCTTCATGATCGTGTCCGGGTCTTCTCGCAAATCCAACTTGGTTCCGACCAGAATCATGGGAATATTGGGCGCGTGGTGACTATGCGTGCGTGGCAACGAGAGTCAGCATATGCATCCGCACAGAAAGCCATAGGACGATGCGCCAGTCTGCACACACCTGATTTCAGGCCACCACTACGCGAATGAACCCGCAGAAAGGTGGCAGAGTCAGCCTCGCTTTTGCGCCAAGCAGGTCGACGACACAGCTCAATGCGCCCGCTTACCTTTGTCCGCACGTTTTCGAATGATGGCGGGCTGACCAGTGAAAAGCAAATCAAAAAGACATCGGTCTGTGGATAGGACAAGGGACGCAATCTGTCGTAGTCTTCTTGACCGGCCGTATCCCACAGACCTGCGAAGAGCGCCATGCATTCGGCGTCGAGGTAAGCGAGCTACTATCCTAGCATCGAATGTTGTCTTTTGTGCTCACCAAGGCTAACGGGTTTGCCATCAACCATCACATTCGCAGAGTAGTTGTCGAAGACAGTGGGAATGTATTCGCCCTGTAGAGAACCACAAACTTCAGCATGTGCGCTAGATCTGCTCACAAACCGCGATAGGGTCTCGCGCACATCACGGGCTGCCTGCCTTCGTCACTCACAGGAAATGCGTTGGTGGTGTAGCTGATGAGTAAACATGTCTTACCGACCGCACCATCTCCAACCACCACGCCTTTTGAGTAGGAGAGGGAGTGCATTCAGTGCCATTGCACTGATGAGGTTCACGGTGAGCAACAAGACTGCAGGCACTCACATTTGATGGTCTGCATGTTTGCCTAAAGACGCAAAGGCAGCGAAGGAGAAGCAGCAGGAGTTGGAAGGATGAGCACACGGCTGAAATACATCCGGTATCTATGCGGCTCGCCTGCTACGACACGCGACAGGCATGTCCTCTCCGCTGGATCGCTATGCATGCCAAGCTGGTATGATCCTGCTCAAAGATCCTAATGTGACCTCGCGGTAGCTCACGGCCCGCGGGGAAGGCAAGCTCTAGGCTGTTTGTCCTACCCCGATGGACTGGGTTCCGCAAAGGACTGGCACCAGACCTTTTGGCTCCAACTCCCAATGGAAGCTAGCCGCTCGCCCTGTCTCCGACATTCTGTGTCACTACCTACGCACCTCGGTATGCTCTATGCGATCTGCAAATCCTTCCGCTACACTTGATCCCTAATCGACTCCGGACTTGCAATGCTCCAGCAGCTGCTTCAGAGACCCGATTGAAGGTAGCGGTACTCGTGAACAGCTCTGTAAGCTAAACAGTCAAAGCTAGCTTCACGTCTGAATCGTCGAGAGTAGAAGCGTCGACTCCAAGTTGAAGACTTGTAGGCACGGCGCCGCGCGTCCGTGCACCTTTTTGGGGGGTGTGTCCAAGTGTTGATGGTAGAGTCACCAAAGATCTATGCGCAATGGTGCGATCGAGTGCTTAGGCGCTCAAATAAATGCCCGAATTGGATGCGAAATGGGGGATGCCCCTGTAGCGCGCGCGGCTACAAAGGTGCTGAGTGCCGTATTTCTTTTTCTGTTGGTTGCGGGGTTGAGTCGCAAGCGGGGATGGCCGTATCGCAATGATAGGGGTACACGTCCGCACTTTTGAATCCTTGGCAATGGGCAAAGAAAGAAATCGAAATGCCGTGTTTCAACGTTCTATTTCGATTGCAAAGGGGAAGGATGCGCGACGGGCTTAAAGATTTGGGAAGAGGAATGGATGCGTCGCTTCTCTTGTTTTTTTGCGCGGGAAATGAAGGTTGGAAATCGATGATCGAGTTCGTTGCTGCTGCTGCTGGTGGTGCGAGCGCGAGCCACATGTCGTGAAATCGTCGGTCGTGCTTGCGCGTCCGTACGCGCGTGATGCGAGCGAGCGCGAGCGCGCGGTGCAAAGACAAGACAAGTCAGTCAGTCAGTCAGTCACGAGTCGCAGCGTACCGGTATATGCATGCAGTGTGAGTCCTGTCAGTCAGTGCGGCGCGGAGGCGACGAAGCACCAGATCAGCAGAAGTAGCAGAAGCAGCATTGCAGCAGCAGGAGCTATGAAAATATAATTGCATCTATTGTATATTTGTGTATATATCCAATCACGAGTACTGTACTTAGTAGGAGGCGCGCTATAGCATGAGCGCGTCCGGGCAGTCAACCGTGACTTGCGCAACGGCCGGGCGCAAGAGCGTCCCAAGCAAAAGTGCAGCCTTGCATGCACAGTCAAGAGTCACGAGTGCGAGTGTCAGCCATGCAGCCAGCATCAGCCAAAGGTGCGGTGCGGTGCGGTACGTGCGCGAGTAGTAGTGCGATGCGGTGCAGTGCGGCATGGCATGGCATGGTGCGTGCATCTTGCATGAGGTCTCCCGTAGCACATGCACTCCATCGTCTCTCGGCGTTGGCTGGGGTCTCTGCATGCTCCGCATTCTGCTGCATGTTGATGCGACACAATCATGTTCAGCAACAACGGCAGTAGGGCAGCGCATAGCAACTCAGCAATCAAGGCACGCATCCAGCAGCAGCAGCAGCAGCTCTGGTGGACTCAGTCATCAAGCAGCATTCGTGATTGTGATTCACATTCAGTCCGAGTGATTCTTGATTGATCGCGCCTGCCTTTCGCGCGTGCCGGTTCACCATTCATATTGTGATTCTTGAGTATTCGTGATTGATTTGTTGACTTGAAAACAACCAATACGCATCGTTTTGAAGTCTTGAGTCGCTCCACAAAAATACAACTGGCTACGTACATAGCTGCCCTCGTGACGCTCGGTTGGATGCCCTCTGCCCCTCTATAGGAGTCTGTACCGGTGTAGCGGCGACAGGATGCCTGACCTCTCAGTCGCCAAGTGACTAAAAGCCCCATGCACAGTAAGTGTCCCTGAGACTCCGACTCGAGAATTTGCACGTGGGTACTTGGCCTGCCCGCCTCCACAAATGGAGTCATTGAGTCTGAGTGTCAGATCTGAATTGAATGTACGGTAAATGTGAGTCCATGAAAAGTGAATCGATTGCTTTTGAGACAAATGCGAGCGCATAGCGTATCGCGCGCGTGCTCGACTTTTGATTCTGAATCAAGAATCCAAATCAGCGACCAAGCCTGCGAACGAAATCAAACAAAAACAAAAAAAGTTGAATTTAAATGTGAATCGTTGATCATCTTGCACATCCTCATCATCAGCTCAAAAGTCAGGAGTTAGAGTCACAGTCAAGGGTCTGAGTGGAAGGTTGAGCATGTCGCGGTCAACATGTGAATATATCAGACGTTCATTCATTCGAAATTTGGACTCAAGGACTGAAAGCCTCTTGCTGATTGAGAGGCAAGGGCAGAAAAGGCCCGACTGCTTTGTTACAGGCGTCGAGCACACATGCAGAGACGCCCGTTTGCCCCAGATCAAGCGGTCGAGGGATGTACCACGTTCTCGTGTCTCGCCGTAGCACTCAAGAGCCTCAAGACACCACCACCGAGAAGTTGTCGAATCAGGTTTATGATACATAAAGCAGGCGGCGAATGGCAAACCAAAGCGTCCTCCGTCCTTCGTGAATGCTCTACATTTTCAATCAGAGCCGTGAGTCCTAGTGTCAAGCGTGGGCTCATGGTCAGACGCCCATACGGGCTTAGCCGAATGCCACAATCCATCCGCCTCTGTGCCTGAACCTGACAAAATCAATGGACAGTGATCATAACGCGGCATCCGGGCAGCTATGCACATCATTTTGTCTCATCTCACAAGAGGAATCGCGAGCATGAGTCAATTACGAGATGCGATTCGTGACTTCGCGGGCATCATGAGGCTTCGAGGTTGAACGCGCCTCACCTCAGCGGAGCAGGTCACGCTCGATCAAGACTGATCACAACCTTGACATCTGAAAAACAGGCTGCAGCTTAACGGACGCAGATGCTGTGCCAAAGTCACCGTACCCAGGATGTAGGTGAGGTGGGTCGGAAAGCGCACAAAGCAGCCGTTGATTTACAAAGACTCGGTGACTACACGAGCTGGTCACCGTCCGACGAATGCCAAGAATACTACTACTCCCTACTATCACTACTACTCTCATCGCACTCATCAGACTCTTCTTCCCATTTCGGACGAGGCGCGGGGATAAGAATATTTCTTCCTGTTGCTCATTTGCGCTACTCTTCATCGGCAAGCGTTGATACAAGTCACGAATCTTGACACAGGCCCAGTTGCAGCATCCAAGACGGATATCGTAGCGGGCATAGGATGCGCAAGAAGCTGTATGCCTTGGCCGACCTGCTGCAAGCTGCCTGCACAAGCGTCGCATCCGACGTCCGTAGAGATTGCCGTCCTGCCGGTATCCGCGGCGATTCTCAGGCAATCGACACTCGACTGCAAAGATTGCTTGCATAGAAATCGCGCATTGTGATTCAGCATGTGCACGCTTGCAGCTAGAGGGGCGCTGCTAGCTTTCGACCCTCGCTTGTGCAACTGCGTGTCGTATTTCGACGTATGTGACGGCTGACGGGTGTGACGGCAACCTTCAAAAGCGGGTTCGCCTTATCTCTCAGGCAAAGAAGTTTTATCAGAGCTTTGACGGCAGCATAGGCAATAAGCAAGCGGCGTGCGTGTCCGTCCTTCATGAAGCATGCAACATAGCTACCCGCGGACACGTTCGATCTCGCTGTGAGCAGGCAAGTATGAACAGCTCGATTTGGGTGCAAAGCAACAATGCATTACCGAAACGAGTCAAATGTCCATAGGAGCTCCTCGATGGAGTTCATACTGTGTACCGAAAGTGCGAGGAGAAAGACGACACATGGCGCGCACGTGAAATGCCGTAATTGAAGAACGCGTACACGTCCTTTCTCCTCTAGACGTCCGCATGGTACCTGATAGCACCATCATTTCTTCGATGAGCCTCTTGAGGCTCATAGGAATCGTATCCTCGCGCTGCGTACTGGTCGTCGTAAGAGCTCTGATCGTAAGCTCCACCTCCATAGCCGTACGGCTGCTGTCCATAAGGAGCAGGGTGATTGTACGCCGCGGCGCTGTATGATCCCACGCCCGTTGGAGAGTGGGGAGGGCTGCCCGGATCGTTGTACGCGTTCCTGCCTGCACCCACCCCAGCTCCGACGTTGCGAGATGCATATGGCTCGGAAGCTTGACCGCGATGAGAAGGATAGGATCCGTATTCCTCGGGACCGGCTGCAGATCCCCACACCTCCGAGTCTCGAGCAGCGAGCGGAATGCCTTCGTGAGGCCCGCCATTGTATGACTTGTGCGCCAAAGAGGCCTCTCTTTGACGCTGTCCGTATGTGCGCTGGGCATAGAGCATGTACAGCTGAATGAGGAGCAGACTGAAGGGTCAGAGAAGGTCCGGAACCACTCCGAGATCAAAGCAGGGGCTGCGCTGGCGCGAATAGTTGCCAGATCCCAAAACGCACCTGAGTGATGCCGACCAGCGCAATGAGAAGACCCATCAACCCCACTTGAATCCATATCCACACGTTGCAGATCGCGTCTCCGACACCATCAAGGGCATTGTCTGTCTGTGATGTGCTGAAACCAGCTCCATCTCCCTGTGGAGTATTGGCATATAGTGCGATGCACGACTCGAGCGCTGTCGAATGTCTGGCTGCAGCAACTGCAAAGAAAGCCAGAGTGACGAGGATCTCTGCCAAGACGAGTATGGTGGCGATTCGAAGATAGCCGCGGTACAGGGATGGTCGTTGCTTGATCACTGCAAAGAGGCCCACAGGCTGCAGCAGCATGATGATCAGCGCAATGATCGCGACAATGTACTTGGGCCAACCAGCTGGTAAGGAGCCAGTGGCTGCTACGATGGCTGGTGGCGCAAGTGCCAGCACGAGCACGGCCAACGCGACCAGAAATGTCTCTATGATGATCACATAAGCACCAGCATTGACGAGGGGAAAAGCCTGCGCAAGCTCAGTGGCGCGGTCAGCATTCCATTCGACAAGCGAGGCAGAAAGCGGAGAGGAAGCCTAGGAGGATGACTCACGCAACAGCAGAATTCCAAGCCGTGACGCCGGCTGTGACCCATCGTGACGGCGAGATGAGACGCAAAAAGGCGTCTTCTGCTTCAGCAGGGTGTGAAAAAAGGTTTCGCTGCACGAGCAGAGGTGTCAAGTCGATTGAATCGCACGTG